>JAVKLA010000049.1:16041035-16056841 GCA_034782735.1 Sagittarius serpentarius | reverse complement strand
TGGGTGCACCACACGGATATCCTGCCGGGGGGGGCGGGGGCCTTGGTGGTCTGGAGCGGGGCTGTAAAAGGGAATATGGCAGCAGCAGAGGTGCTGTGCTTGCGCCTCTGGCGTCACCGCACCCTCCCTGCCAGTGGGGTGCAGAGAGCGGGACCCCAGTCTTTGCGGGACGCCCCCCGCCCCCGTTAGAGCCTCACCGGCGGCTGCAGGAGGCGCTGGGTGAGCGGGGGTGTCTGTCTGTCTGTGTCTGTCTGTGTGGCGGTGGTGTCACCCGCTGTTTGTCCTTGCAGGTTGTCTGGGACACGCTGGGAAACAGGCAATTCTGCTCCTACAAGATAACGTGAGTTTTTGCGAGGAGGGGGTGGGCTGCGCTGCTCTGGCAGGGGCATCCGCAGGGTGCTTCAGCAGGGAGAGAAGGGGGAGGGACAAATCTGGGTGCCCCTGTAGGCCCTGGGTTGCTCCCATTGTCCTTGTGCCACCACGGTCGGCCATGCATGACTGTCGCAGAGGATGGGGCGGGCAGCTGCGAGGGGCAGGGCGCGCAGTGGGGTACTCCAGCCCTTCCCCCTTTACCTCGCCTCTCTGCTTTCCAGGACAAAAACCCAAAATTTTTGCCGCAATGAGTATAACCTGACTGGTCTGTGCAACCGCTCCTCCTGCCCGCTGGCAAACAGCCAGTATGCCACCATCAGGGAGGAGAAAGGTGAGAGTCAGCTGCCGGGAACAACCCCTTGGGTGGGGAGGGGGCGAATACCACCTGCCTGAGGGCACCCCAGCTCTGAGCACTCACCCACTGTCGGGGGCATGCTCAGTCTCTCTCCTGGGATCACGTTCCTCTTTTCTTAAGGTCGGTGTTACCTGTACATGAAGACGATAGAGCGGGCAGCTTTTCCCCGTCGACTCTGGGAGCGGGTGAGTTAACGAGAGCAGTCTGCTAACCAAGTGTGTTCTAATGTCATTTACCAAGAGGCAGTGGAGGGCAGGGAGCGATGCGATTCCTCCCAAGAGCAGATACATCCCCGTGTTGTTGCTGCTCCGTAGCTCAACTCTTCCCCTTTCCCCGGCCCCAGGTCCTGCTAAGCAAGAACTATGAGAAAGCACTGGAAGAGATAGACGAGAACCTGATCTACTGGCCACGGTTCATCCGACACAAATGCAAGCAGCGATTTACTAAGATCACGCAGTACCTCATCCGCATCCGGAAGCTGACGCTCAAGCGACAGTAAGTGACAACTAAGAGTGATCACATTGGTTTGGCTTATCGAGCCGCTGCCTGTCCACTGAGCCACTGTTGCTGGCTGCACGCAGAGCCCTGGGGCACCTAGCTGTTTTCCTGAGGCTTTGGCAGGCTTGTAAAGGAACCGGGCTGAAATGGATTTAATTGCAGTGCAGTCTGTGTCTATAAATGCACTTAAAACTAGTTACAGCCACGTTTCTAAGGATACAACTGCTGGTTGTTGCCCTGAATGAGTATTTGCTCGTCTGCTACGCAACAGGCTGACAGATTCACTAACTAGCGCTTGCTGTTCCCTGTAGGAGGAAGCTCGTTCCTTTACGCAGAAAGATTGAAAGGCGAGAGAAAAGAAGAGAGGTAATACCACTCTTTCATGTAATCTCCTGTCTGTTGCTTCTGTTCCACATGTCTTTCAAACAATTGACACAGCTCCTCTTTGCTTCCTTAGGAGAAAGCCTTGATTGCCGCTCAGCTGGATAACGCCATTGAGAAGGAACTACTGGAAAGACTGAAACAGGATACAGTAAGGATTGCTGCCTTCAGAGCGCAGCGGGAAAACTGCTCCCGCTGCCCTCTGTCCTGCTGGCTCTCCAGGGAGGGAGAGGGGCATCAGTATGAAAGAGAAGCATCGCCTATGTAGGAGGGGCAGGGCATGACTGTGTGCTGCCCTTCTTGAGTGGCTTTGTAACAGGCTGGAGGATTTGCTTCCCCTAAACGGAGAGCCCCTCATTTTCTGTACAGCAGTACGTACTTAGAGTTAGGGAAGGGGCTGAGCCACAAGTTCAGCCTGGTTTGGTACTTCCTCCGTGCAGGCCATAGGCTTTAGACGACCCTACCACCAACAGCTGTCTTCCTCCTATGACTTACAGAAAATCCACATTTTCCTTTTCAGTATGGAGACATTTACAACTTTCCCATTCACGCCTTTGACAAAGCTCTGCAACAGCAAGATGCAGAAAGCGAGAGCGAATCCGATGCAGAGAAGGAAGAAGATGATGAGGTAATGCTTTCAGCCACAGCACCACAGTTAATCCTTCCCTGACCTGGTGGAGCACCCCTGATTCACCGGCATGCTGGGCATTGTAGTTTGAATGTTGGGGTGAGAAGAGGAGGTTAGGAGAGGTGAACTCAGAAAACGCTTGTGTGTGCAAGTGGTGGCCTTGATGGCTCCTCCATTGCGAGTCATAACACTGTCTTGTGCTCAGTGTGCACGTGCTAGCTTCTTACTTTTATTTCTTACAGGACATGGATAAAAGAGAGTTTGTGGAAGCAGATGACAGTGACCTCAGTGACTTTGAGGTAGGTGAAGCACCAGGTAGAAACTGACAGGCTAAGCTGTTTGAAAGTAACCTCCACCCTCTTGGTGTCTCTGGTGACGAGTTAAGAGCCAGCAAAATCAGGTTTGTGGGGCATAATGATACAGTCAGACTGCACTGTATCCACTACACCCCTGCTCCTCTGGCTAGACAGCTGGGAGCCAGGAGTTATAAAATGGAATCAGATACACAAGATAATTTTGCAGAAATAGGAGGTTTAGTTACACAGCCTCCTTTGACATCACTCTTGTCTTTCTTTCTCAGGACATGGATAAGTTGGAGACAAGTAGTGAAGAGGAGCAGGAAGAGGAGGAAGAAGAGAAGAAAGCCTCTCACTCCAAATCTAAAGGGAAAACTCCCCTGAAAGGACCAGCCAGAAGAAAACGTCCCTACGTTGAAATAGAGTATGAAGAAGAAACAGAGCCAGCCACCAAAACAAAAGCAGCCTGACTCCTTTCTGAACTTGCGTTTTGTACTGAATGGCAGGATTCCAGATCTGTCACTAGAACTTCACCGCTCTGTGCAGGACCCTCAAAAATTACTCCTTCTCCCATACTCTAGACTAATAATTTTCTTTAAGAAAAGAAGGGTTTCTGTCCCAACCCCAGGCAATTGCAGCAAGTTCGTACAAGTCCTGCATGAAGCACAGTTTTAAGGAAGAAGACTCCCCACCTCCTCTACAGCCGTACAAGGCTCGGCTCAGACTGTGCTCCGGGATGAAACCAGGACTGCGGGGCACTGCTGCCTTGTTCTAAAGCTGGAGAAGCCCACAAGTGGCTAGGCGAGCACCCAAGAGTATCTTGTTTGGGAGAGGTACGGGGCTAACAAGGGTGGGATGAGAAAGACAGTAACTTTAAATAAATACAAAAAGTTTACTGTACAAAAAGCGGGGTGAGCATTGGTCAGCCACACCTCACATGTTCTCTTGCACTTTTCTGATGCATTCCCGTACGCAGTTCTCCTCACAGCTGCTGTACACACCTTCCAGCAGGACCTGAAACAAGAAAAGCATTAACTTCCAGTGCTTTGGCACACTCAGGTTTGTGGTGTTATCAACCCTCCCCCAGCTAGCTGTTGGAAGGGAACTATAGAAAGCACGTATAGGTATCTGTTGATATGCCTCAAGTCACTTACCAATGAAGTCAAGTACTAATGTTGAGGTGGGGAGAAACTGGTGCTTTCAAAATACTGTTGGCTGAGGAAGCAAGCGGGCTTTTGTGTGCACCATGCTGCCCCGTCCTTCTAAGGGGGAAGGGATCAGAGATGAAGCAGTGCTGGGTCCCCAGCTCACCTTCACTTGCCCTCCAGAGCAGCGATCCAGCAGGATGAGGCATTCAGTGGCCTCCTGGAGCAAGGTGGCTTTTACCGGCTCTGGCGTTGAACCTTGGTCAGTGTGTACATCCCAGATCATCTTCAGCAGGGCTTTGAGGAGCACAGGGAGTCTGCATGGCATTCTGCAAAGGGAAACGGCAACTGCGCCTTACTCTAAATGCACTTTACAAGTCAGGAGAAAGCACGCCCTTGCTTAGCAGTTCCTAGACCTTCACGCAGGAACTAGTTGCTACTTCTGTGTGGAGCAGGACTGTAGCTGGCTTAAGATGAGCAACTGCTTCAGTGATGAGGCTGAAGAAGCTGCCTCGTTCAGTACCCCCACCAGAGGGAGGGCCCTGGCCCTGACACAGAGGTAACCTTAGGACAGCGTATCATCAGGAATGCCTGTCATGGGGCAGCCTAACTCGCAGCACAGGGCTTACTCCATAGTTCTGCCATGCAGAAAACAGATTTAGTTTTCAGCCAAGCTGATGCTTCTAGAACAGGCAGAAGTCAGATCAAAATGAGGACCCAGCTTAATTTTGGGGCAGGTTTTTCAGCAAAGCAGTAACGCCAGTGATCCCTCCCTGTGACAGGTTCTCCCTTAAGACTTCAGGGCCTTTTCCTCAAGCAATGGTGACTTTGGCCTGAAAGAGGGACAGCATTCAGGATTTGCTTTCTGCAGTGTCTTTCATCCCCAGACCCGTACCTGGGCCAAGCATGCTTTATGGTGCACTGCAGTGTCTCCAGTATTCCCAGTCGGGCTTCTTCCTCAGGGCCATCACAGACTTCCAGATACCCCAGGATTACTCGCTCCAGCCTTTTCAGGTGCCGTGCTATCAGGATGCCAAGTCTGATGGCACCAAGAAACACACACTGAGGAGGTAGATCTATACCAAGGCTAAAGCAAGTCCCCGCACGGCTGCGGTTGCTGCTCTCACCTCTGCACAAAGGCAGGCAGGGTCCTGGCGTACACCCGCCGCAGCGCAAGGCGATGCTCTGCCTCCATGTGGGTCAGAACCAGCTGCAGCACCTCATCGCAGGGGGCGGTCGGTCTGGCCTGCTTCTGCTGCCGCTGGGCTCTCTCCAGGATAGGCAGCAAGTCCAGCAGGCACAGCAGTACTGCCTGGTTTGGTGTGAGACAGTAAATCTGGGCAGCGCCTCTGATATCGTCCCCAAAGCACCAGTAACTTCCAACACACCTGACCACCCACAGCTGCTACAGTTCACCTGACAGACCCAACTACTTCTACTACCTGTTACTGGCCCTCTTCAGCATGGCTGCCACTTGGAAGGAGACAGCAGGCAAGACGTCTTCCCCCTACTTTGATATTTTCCTGAAATCTACCAAGTTACTTTGTCTCTTGGCCACAGGCATTGGCTAGTAACAGCCTGACTGGACTGTGTGAGGAAGCAGGTTCTGCCTCCTCATGCCTTAAGCTGGCTGTCTCTCACGGGGCTGATAGGCAATACCGCAAGGCAGATTAAAATGAAGTTCTGCTGTCCTACCTGGATGAGAGGGGCCTCTCGTGAATAGAGATGGTTGTAAAGGGCATGGTACACAACCTGAGCCCTGTTGAACTGGCACAGATCAGCAGCTGGCTGCAGCAACAGAGAACAGAACATTATTCCCGTGCATCACATTCAACACCCGCTTAACCCAATAAAAGAGAGCAGCCTTCACAAACCCTCGCACATACTGCACATTACGAACACTGCTTACAAGAAAGCGGAAGCAGGTGCCGTAATAAATGCACGTTAAATCCCATTACGCACAGGAGCGCCCACTTTCCTTTGCCTCCCCAGCTCCTCTTTTGCAGTTCCACTGGCATTACTTTAATATCCTCCTGCCCTGCAAACTGTTGTCAGGCCAATATGTTAATCGGCTGAGTTTAAAAGGTGGCAAAGCGATGCTTCACTTAGCGTAACAGATAGAAGAACTACACATATTTAAACATACAGGGACAGTATTGAAGATGGAGCAGAATTGCTAAGTTAACACCAGAACCAGGATTACAAGTTAGGAATCTTAACAGGCGTCCAACCCACCCTTCCTTCAAACACCACCCAGAAAGGCATTTAACCTCTTAAATCCCTTACCACATTGAGAATGATATGATGCAGGCAGCGCACACCCAGGATTTTATTTTCCTCCCGGTAGTCATCCGAGATGAGCAGCGACGGCGGCAGGACACGCTCCAGGTAATGGCTAAGCCAGGGCCGGGTGACGTGAGGCAGCGTCCAGGAGAACACAAACTTTGTGGCAGGGTTACGCTTCCAAGTGTCTCTGGAAATACAAACATAAGCTCAGTGAATGCTGTAACTAAGGAATCTTCATTTCCTATGCATCTGGGTCTCTCAGCTGACAGCAAGCTCTGACTGATTCCCCTACCGCCACCATCTTCCATTACTGGGCTATTTGTAAAGCTCTTGGCCCTGTATTTATCATCTAGTGTCTTGTAATGCCCGAGCTCGCACAGTTTTCCAAAGGCTCCCAGTATTTCCTACACAGAGACCAGCCAAACATGCCACCCCTTCCACCGCTGCCCTCCCCTTCCTACTCACTTGGTCAACTCCTGTTTCAGGAGCCCCATCACTGCTGCAAATCTTCCTTCCTCATCCTCAGTCTTTCCCCGAAGGAATTCAGCCACCGACTCGCAGCCTGCGGCCTGAACCAGCAATGCCAGCAGCTCCCGTGCCACTGACCGAGACCTCGCGTTTGTCCAGGGCCTCTCCACAATATGTGTTGCAGCAAAGATGTAGATGGGTTCCATCACACGGCATAGGATTGGACGCACCATGGGGACGCCCAGAGACTCCTGTGTCTTGGCAGCTTCCAGCTTTACCAGGAGGTGTAGAAACACCGAGCCAACATCGGCCGCTCTCTCAGCTGTGGCAGCATATGTGCTGTCCTTACTGGGGAGATCCGCAGCATCTTGCTCCTGCTTTGGGGGTGCCGCGTAGCCATTCAGCGCAGCCACCAACTCGCCCAGCGTTGCAGGGCTCACGCCTCCAAAAAGCCACCGGCAGTCCGCAATCTCGACGAGCACACCCAGGTCTCTGAGCACGCTGGCCTTGGGGACACTGCCAGCCCCCTCAGAGAAGAGCAGCCCGATCTGGAGGAGGACTTGCTCGGCCGGTGGGACAGCGGGGGGTGGCTCTTCCCCGTCCCGCGGCCCCTCCAGCCTCAAGGCTCGCACTAGGCCGCTGAGCTCCATAGCCCGACTCTGGCCAGGCCTGACCCACACCCCAGGGCCGCTTCCTACCCCCACGGCGGGACCTGCCCCCCCCTAAAACCCCTTTAAATACACCCAGACGCACACCTTCAATTACACTTCCCTGTACTGACCGCAGGCATCAACGCTCCGTGAGGAAAGACCTCCGCAACACCCCCAGAACCCCTCAGAACAGAGGGCTACCGCCTCCTCCAACAGATGCCGCAAACCGCGCCGCTGTCGCAAAATCCCACCATTGCCGTAAAGGTGGCGACGAGGTGGGCGTGGCGCTGTGTGAATAAATTAGCATGAGTAATTGCACACCGGCGTGCGGGGAAGGGGGGGTGGTGCGGCCCGGAGGGGGCGGGGGAGAGGCTGCCAGCGCGGGACCGATTGATGCAGATGGGTCTGCACCGGTGGGGCGGGGCGCCGGGGGCGCGCGCCCCACCTCGCCCTGACCTCGAGATGAGTGGCGCGGCCGTGGGGTCAGGCGCGGGAAGACACCAGACTTGATCCTTCCGGTTCATAGCACATGATGAATGGGAGTGGCACGCGGCTGCGTGATGTGTGCGCCCTTACGTTACGACGTAGCACAATCCCTTCTGAGCGCCCCGGGGGGAGTGTCGGTGTAATGAGTAGCGATGTCATTTTTGTGCTGAGACTGAGTGAAGAAAACGGGGCGTAGACGCGCGGCGCGTACGCTCGGCGGCGGTTTTGGGCAAGGCGACCGGTGCCGCGCGCGGAGCGTCGCTAGGTGGTGTCGTCACCCCGGGGCCGGGTGAGGGGGGCGGGGTCCCGGCCCCCCCCTCGCACCACAGTGGGTGTCTCTGCCCCTCCCCATCCCCCCCCCGCGCTCACAGCTCAGACTGGCTGAGAAATTGTCCGTTTAATCCTTGTTTTACACAAAACTGTAGGGCCCCCCCCGCCCCCGGCGGGCGTGCGGGGAGGCTGCGAGTCCGGGGGGGGTCAGGTACAAAAATACTCTGTGCAGCAAAGGGGGGGGGGACCACACACACGACACGCAGCCCCCTCCCCGCACCGTGGGGCTCCGCTTTCCACAGGCAACCCCAGGCGGTCCCAGCCCCCCGTGGAGCACAACCGGGGCACCATGAAAAGAACAAAAATAATAAAAAAAACCCAACCAAAAACCAAACACGGCCCCCCACCCCCCCAAAAGAAAGCAACGACCTGCGAGTTAAAAATCCCAAATCGGAAATCCTGAATCCTTCGAGACGAACAGTTTGATCCCCCGGGACACGCGGGGCTGGGTGACGCCGTACGTGGGCAGCCCCGGGGAGAGCCGCGGTCCCGCGACGGCCCCGGCAGGGTCTGGCCGGCGAGGAGCGGGGGCTGCTCACACCAGCTCGTCCAGGAGGGTGCCGATGCCGGCACGGGGCTGTGCCGGACCCGCCATGGGCTTGTTGCACATGGGGCAAACGCAGCGCACCTCCAGCCACTTCACCAGGCACCTGCGGGGCAGAAACACGGGTGGATGCGCATCCCCAGCGGGGAAACGCCCGCGCCCCGCCGCCCCTCCGCCGGCCGCCGTCGCCGTACTCACTTTCTGTGGAAGGCTTGCTGGCACGGCAGCACCCCCAGCTCTTCCTTCACCTTGAAATCTTCCAGGCAGACGGCACAGGTCTGCTGCGGGAGGCGAGATGGAGGGTGAGGGCGAGTGCGGACACGTGGCACCCAGCGCGATGCCCACGCCTGGCCCCGCTCCCACCAGAAGAGCTGGGGCCGGGGAAATCCCGCGCCGCTGCCGGGCCTCTTCCCGGGTATTTCCAGCCGGGATTTCAGCCCAGTTCCCAAACCGCCCCCATGAAGGGGGTTTCCCTCCCGATTCCCAGCCCAGCACCGCCCCTCCCCAGCCATGCGGTGCCGGCGCAGCCCCATCCCGGCCTCGCTCTGCCTGCGAGCCACCTTCCACCCCATGGAGCAGAGGGGATGGGCTCCGGAGCCTCGTCCCTGTTAGCCCCAACTCCATCCCAACCAGCTCACCCCGTGCACGTTCAGCCTCCGGGCATCGCCTTTCAAGACCACCTGAGGGAGAAAAGGAGGCAGAGGATCGACATCAGGGGGGATTTTTGCCAGAAGTCCCAGTGGGAGCTGAACCGAGCCGGGCAGGGGCAGGTCGAGCCCAGGCGCAGCGGGCAGCGTGTCCCGTCACGCTGCTTTTGAATGCGCCCAGCTGGGACGAGCAGCATCGGTCCCTGCTGCGTCCCCACCCGCCTGCACCCACCTCCCGCTCGGCCCCGACCCGCTGCGGGTACGCGTAGAAAACAACCATCGACTTTACCTCCTTGTACCCGAACCGCTCGCTCTGAGCCTGGTGCCGCAGTTTGCTGGAGAGGGGGAGAAAAAGGCACCGTGGGTTTTACAGCATCCTCAAGGGTCGCGTCTGAACAGTGCAGCCAAAAATACTCAGAAGGCACCCGAAATCAGGGGAACGCGCCCTCCCCGAGCAGGATGTGGGGATAAGCAGCTCTGAGGCTGCGCTTGTGTCGTCGGAGCAGCGTGGCCGTGGGCAGGCCCAGCCCCGTGCCCTTCCCGCAGCACCACGGGGCCCGTGCCGCCTCCAGCGCCGGCAGGAATCGGCAGTGGGGAGCGATAAGAGCCGGCAGCCGGCAGCCCCAATTGTTTGCCTTAGGAAGTCGTTCGTGGCGCAGGAAGCGCTGTATTTCCAGCGCTCGCCCGCCGGCAGCTCCCAGCCCCGCCGTGACCTTGGCCGGGGCACGGGCACCGGGGAAAACCGCCTGGCAGAGAAACCCAGCCAGACATGCGGAGGAGGGGACTGCTTGCGGCGGAGCTTCTCCAACCGAGGCACCAAGACGTGCTTCTGCAGTCCCGAAAATGGCTGAGAGATGCACGGGACATCGGTGGAGCCAGGGCATTCCGCAGGGAAGGACCGGGCCACCCGGGCCCTGCAGAAACGCCAGCTGCTGCCTCGGCTTTGGGTTTAAAAATAGCCCTCCCTGAACAGGGAGTGTAATATAAAGACACATCCTCTGCCGTGCGGCGCTGCTCCTTCCCTGCCCGACACAATGCGTCCCTCCGCGTGGTCCCCTGAAAAACAAGAGCCCTTTCCTGCGTTTCCTGCCCTGCTCCGGCCGCAGGGGACTGCGGGGACCACGACCGCGCCTGGCCCCAGCACGGCGGGCGGCCGGCCCTCCTCCTCAGGGCAGATCCTCATGGCGAGCAGCTCCCGTGTTAGGGGACAAAACAATGGGGTGCCGGGAAGGGCGGGGGATGCCCCAGGGATGCCGACCCACTGCCGCAGCCCCCCGGCTCACCTGATGAAGTAGCAGCAGAAGATGAGGCTGAGCACGAAGACAAAGATGCCGGTGCCGAAAATGACCATGTAGATGTTCAGTGGCAGGTCCTGGAACGTGATGGGAGGCATTGTGCAGGGTTTACTGGTATAAATCAGCCCCAGACTGCAGGAGCACCCTTTGGGGGGGAAGAGAGAAGTCAGCGTTTAGGATGGAAGCAGGGGAAAAAGAGGTGAAGACGCGCTGTGAGAGCGGAGAGAGCCTGGGCTGACTCCGTCCTCTCCGGAGTTTGCCAAGTGGGCAGAAACCAACACCAAGACATCGTCTCGTGGCCTGTGAATTGGAGATCTCCCCAGGAAGAGCAGCAGCCCCTTCGAGCAGCTCGGCGCGGCACAGGCAGCAGACACCGCTGCGTTTCTACAGTCACGAAACCCTTCTCCAGCAGCACGAACGTACCCCAGGCAGAATCCAGGAGTCTGGGAGACAAGGAGGCCCCGCGCTTTCACCTCCAGAGAAATACATGGAGGCTGGAAGGGGATTTAGGGAAGGACAGAGCAAAAAAAAGAGCTTGAAAAACAAGAACAGTTGGCGTCTGTCATTGCTCCACAGGAGCCAGAAATGGCAAGTGGCTGGTTCATCCTCGGTGCTGGGAGAAGTGCCGGGGCTGTGCAGGAGCACGTTCAGCACCACACTGACCAAATCCGCTTTCCGAGCAAAAACCTGGGCGCGGGCACACACCAGCCACGCGCCGCTGCCTGGGCCACCACATCTCGCTGCAAGTCGGACACCATATGGGGAAACGCAGAGGAGGGCGTCACGCAGAGCCGGTGACAGCGCGGCCACCCCGGGAGGGTCCCCAGCTAACGGAGGGGAAAGGCACAGAAATACCAAGCCCACTGCAGCTGCCTCTGCTGGGAGCCGATGCAAAGTCAGGCTCTGGCACTAAATAAGCACCGCTTTTCATGTCTCGAAATCATGCTGACCCCACAAGAGCTGGAGCTTTGATTTCTCATCAGATCTCGCTCAGATGGGACTTTAAAGGAGAGCAGCCCCCGAGCCCCATCTGTGCTCCATGGAGCATCTCCCCCCACCCCTTCCTCTCAGCATCCTCTGTTCCTGCGCTGCGCAATCTCATCAAAAAGCTCCGACAGAAACACTTCTGGCTTTAATTACAGCCCACTAAAATCCTCCGCCTGTTTCTCATGAGGGGATGAAATTTGCTCTCCACCACGGAGAGCGGAGACAGGAAGAGAGCGGGCGGCAGAAACCTCTGCACAAGCGGCGAGATCCCAGGTTTGGTCTGTCTGGTTTCCTCCCCGCTGCGACGGGGAGAGAAGGCAGCAGCGTCGGCTCCATTACAGCCGCTCGAGAGAGGCCCGGGACATCTGCATAGCGAGGGGAGCCCGAGCAGGGCGGGCAGGCAGCACCCCTGGGGTGAGATCCTGCCCCGGGACACTCAATTCCCGGCTGTTCCCAGGTACCTGCTTCGCGGTGTGCTTTGAATCTACGTGCCCCATTGACGCGATGGCCAAAGCCACCGTGGCCAGAGAGGCACTCGGCTCTGGGGACGGCAGTTTGCTGCTGTGCAGCCGGAGCAGGCACCGGAGCAGGAGACGAGACTCTGGCCCATGGGAAATGGGGTTTTCCTGCTACAGAGGGCAGAGCCACTTGCCAATCTTTGCCTCTTGTAATTGCCCGAGACAATTCATCAGCCACCTCATCTAGAGAGCGAGAAAGGGAGGATTTGTTTGTCGGGTCCTCCTTTCCCAGCCTTCTGCTCTTGAGACCACCAGGTGCAGGAAAAGACAATAGGAAATGTTATTTTTTTTCCATTTCCCTGCTGGAAATGATTGAGAAATGCTCCAAAAAAAAAAAAAAAAAAAAAAGTAGTATATCAGCTCTGAAACAAACCACGGAGCAGCTAAATGAGGTAATGCTGGTGCACATGGCGGAGGGACACAGGCTGCAGGGCAGCTGTTGATGGACGGAGGAAGCCCCATTCGAAGCCGGCCAAACAGAGAGCGGTGGGTTGTGGTAACAATAACGGGTCACAAGTGAAACAATAACGCTTCCTACGTGTATTTCAAACGGAGAGCTATTCCAAGAATCTGCTGAAAAGCACCAGCCGTTCCCCTCTGTGCCACCAGAGCCGCGGTGACAGAAACAGCCCAAACCCGAGCTACAGCCCCGCGAGGGGAGAGGGGCCCGGAGGGCTGCTGCTGCCCACAGCGGGCGCTTGCTCTGCTCGAGCCGCAGCTCGCTGCCAGCCAGCGAGGGACAACCTGGACCTGCTCCGTGGGCAGCTGCGTGGCCAGCCGTGATGAGATGGAAAAGCCCTTGTCTGGGGGTAACAGGAGGAGAACCAGCTCTGCAGAGAGCAGGGAAAGGCTGGGATGTGCGTCCCAGAGGTTTTCCAGAAGCACCGGGCGGGCTGGGAAGGAGAGCCCCGCGGGAGACAAACCCTGCCAATCCCGTGCCAACCTCCCCAGCGCATCCCTCTGCGCTCGTCTTAAGGGGCTCAAAACCCAGCGTACAAACTCCTGAACATCACACCCGGCCATCGCTCCTCCGCACGGGGTTGCCCCTACCGTCCCCGCACTCTGCCCAGCTGCGCCCCATCCCGTGGGGCAGAAATCGTATTCCCTCACCCCACAAGACGCTTACTGAGCACTGCTCCACGTTAGACGCCCGAATTCCCCGCAGGTGGCAACACCTGTCTGTAAAAGCCACATGGGTGCTGAGAGAGGGGCAGTCAAACCAGCAGCGGCAGCAGCAGCCGGGAAAAAAAACTGAGGTGGAAAAAAGAGATGCTGCAACTTGCAGCCCCGTACCCGAAGGAAGCAGAGAGGAGCTGGTCTAACATGTCCCTGCCAGCCGCAACACAGCTGGCAAGGCTAATTTTAGACTCACCAGCTTAGCAAGGCTCATTCGTGTTAAATAGGCTTTCAAGAATTCATGAGCTCCAGGCTGCGGTGCCGAAAAGCGAGCATGGCTCCGGAGAAGTGCCCTTTCCTGGCTGGGGAGCAGCCATCGGCTCGGCTGAGATGAGAAGGTCCTGCCAGGACAAGCCCCGGAGCAGCGGCTCCCGGTGAGGTGACGCAGCGGCTGAGCCCAGCTTCCCCGAAAAGCGAGGTCCTCCCAACCCCGGCCAGCCCCTTCCCCTCCCGCTCCTCCCCACGAGAGCTCATCGACATGGTGGGCGCATTGGCTGAGCGATGGTTTTGATTAGCGCAAACCCCTTCGCCTGACAAAGGCGTTCATATTTTTAGTTCAAGGGGAATGGATCAAATCTGGTTTTAACCAACATGAAATGAAGACCTGATGGGAACCAAACCCAACCCGAAACAACCCATTTCACCAGCTTACGTCTACCAGTTTTGTACCTGAAACCAGAGTCCCTGAAGGCAGCGTGCTGGAACAATTATTTAATGAGAAAAGAGGGATCGCTAGACATCTGTGAAAGTACCTACAGACACGCGCTGACTTTCTGGACCCTTCTCACTACAAGAAGGGTGCTCAGAAAGGTGGTTCATTTTGCCAGCAAAGTGTTTTTCACGCCAACTGCAAACCCTCCCCTTTGTAAGCAGAAGCAGCAAAGATGCAGTTTGACCTGTCAGGGCTGTGGGTTGCACCTCCTCCGACCCACGCGGCTCCCTGGCAGATTTAGGCGCTGAGCTGCAAGCTGCAGTGAGGACACGCAGTGCCTCTGGTCGAGTTGGCTACCGGGGTGACCCCAGCCCTGCTTCCCCCACACCAAACCCTACAGCATGGCTTTGACCGTCACAACCCCACTGAACAGCCTGGCCGACACCTCTGCAAACGCAGACCCTCGCGCTCCAGCGACGCCACGTGGTTTGGGCCTCTGGACACAACAGTTCGCAGCATTTTGCAGTATTTCAAGTCAGGACAGACACAAGTTTCTGCCTGTACTGTGCAGGCACGGGGCTTTTGCTGAGCAGAGCTTCTCCCTCGCCCCAATTCTTGTTCAATAAAACAAATGGAAAACTCAGCAGGTCATTAAATAAAACCATTCTTTCTACTCCCACACAAAAGCTGTGGGCTTTGCATCAGAAAATTGAATGCAGCTTCCATATAATTTTGCTGTGATGCTGGAACAGGCTTCCTGCAAAAGTTGCCCCTAAGCCAAGCAGTTCTCCACGGGCGATAACCAGCTCCCCTCCAAAGAAAGTTACCTGGCTCGCGCCCGCTGACCGCAAAGTCCCCTGAACTACAGCTGAGTGACAGGAGGAAAAATTGTGACGCAAAAGAGAAGCTGAAATGCCACGGCAGCAGAGTATACGCCATCTGTTAAGATATTTTGAATACACCTATTTAGGTTGAAAATGTGGTTTCTTTACTGGGTCTCAGACTTATTTACACCAACGGCCCCAGTTCTGCAAAGGTCCTTAACAGCGCACAGGTAAGCAATTTTGCTGGATTCTGCTGATTTAAATACTGGCGAGCTCGGGGCTCAAAGCCAAAACGTACAAGTCAGATGCCCACGGCTGGTCTCCTAAACCCATGTCTTGGCCCCGGAACAAGGGTGGGCTCTGTTCTCGGTGCTTCCCAGAGCCCGTGCCTTGGGCAGCTGGCGAGAGCTGCGGCTGCTCAGAGCCTCTAAAAGCAAAGTCTCTCTTACCGAGCATGTTTCTTTAACACAGCCAAGTTTGCATTTTCTGCTGTGGAGCATTTACTGGCACCCTGTTTAACGGGAACTCACACACTCACCGCATGTCCAGGGCTAACCGCCTGCCCGCCCAGCGGCTTCTTACCCCCGAGCTGCACAAGAACACACAAGGTACACGTTACAGGAGAGGAAGCCACTGGTTGCATTATATTTAGCTTCAAAGGCTGTAACCCCTTCATAAATTAAAATAACCCAGCCTTTGTTGCTCAGGCAGGGCTTTGATGGTGGAATTCCCAGCGCAGCTTCTCAACTACTTAGTCATAAAAATAAACCACTTCTCATTTAAGCCAAAACCTCCTCACATGTGCAAACTCGGTTCCACGTTCCTGAGAATTTCTTACAGCGAGCACAAGAGTGAGGAGCCAGGGGCTTGTCCGGGGTCCGTTAAAAATAAGTTTATTCCACTTTTGCGGACACATGAAAGAGGGTTGGGGTTTGGTTTTTTTTTTGTTTTTTTTTGTGTTTTTTTTTTGGTTTTTTTTTTTTTTTGATTTCAAACAGCACACGAAGCGAAAGCACGGCAAATTCATTTAGCAACTGGCTTTGGTCCTGGGAACGGAGCAGGACTCGCTGGCTCTGCAAGTAAAACTCCTTGCCCGGCTCCCCCCCGCCCCGCGCAGCCCCGGGGCGGCCGGACCGCGGCTCCGGGGGACCGGAGCGGGGCCGGGGGGGGAGGGAAGGGCAAAGCGGCGAGCGGGGACCGGCAGCGGCGAGCGGGGACCGAAACCTGCCCGAGCCGCAACGGAGGGGCTGGGGGGCGGGGGGGGGGGG
>JAVKLA010000049.1:15894761-16040935 GCA_034782735.1 Sagittarius serpentarius | reverse complement strand
GGGGCTGCCGCGCACCTGTTGAGGCGGGAGGCAGGCAGGCAGGCACCCCCGCCCTCCCCTCGGGGCCTGCCGGGCCGGCGCGGGGACCGGGACCGGGACCGGGACCGGGAGGCAGCCCCGGCCCGGGCAGGGAAGCGGGGAGCGCTTACCTTCGCCGGCGTCGTCTCCGGGGCTTCTGCCGCTCTACCCCGCGGCGGCGCAGGTTCCCCGTCAGCCCCGCTCGCCGCCGCCGCCTCAGCGCTCCCTACGGCTCCGCCGCTCTTCCCCGGCCGGCTCCGGCAACGGCGGCGCGGCGCAAGCAGGCAGCGGCGGCTTAGCGCGGCGGAGCTATCGGGGCCACCACCTGCCGGGGCTGCGCCGGCGGCTGGGCTGGGCTAGGCTGGGCTGGGCTGGGCTGGGCGGCCGGGAGCGGCCCTGCGCGCAAACCCCGCCCCGGAGCCGCCCCCGCGGCGGGCGCAGCGCCGAGCACCCCAGGGCTGGGGCAGGGCGAGGTGTGGGGAGGAACCCAGAGCCCAGGCTGCTCCCGTGATGTACGTTCCTACCACGCACGTCTTCGTGATCCTTGTTCCCGCCACGCACACCCTGCACCACCCGTGGTACGTGCGCCCAGGATGCACCTTTCCGCCACGCGTGTTCCCGTGAGAGGTGCACAGGCAGGCAAGGGGCTCTGCTCAAATACGGGCCCACCGTCTGGCAGAGATGCTCTGCCAGGCGTCTCAAGTCCGGGTTACCTGCCTCACGCGCGGCCTGGCTGGGGCCCAGCCCGCCCTTGTGTATGGACCAGCGCTTTGGGGGAACGTCCCGGAGCGCACAGAGCTCCTGCTGGCTCTCAGTCTTGTGCGGGGGGTGGTTTTGGACATGATCAGCGTCTCCATCCGAACTGTGGACCCTGCAGGCGACTGGTGACCACGAGGGCAGCAGGACTGGCAGCGTGGGGCTCTGCAATGGCTCCGTGTGCCCCCCACGTGCCCCGTGTCAGGAATGACAGTATCGTGGGCTCTGTGTGTCCTCCTCCACCGACAGCCCCGAGGATCAGGCAGGTTTCTGCTGCCGGTGGCTGGCAGCCCTCCTGAGATCAGGGTGCTTTCCCACACCACACTTCCATCTCCCAACACAGGTGCCTGCCCACTGCAGGCACACGGTAAGGTACAGCACACCACGGGCTCTGGCAGTGATTTTGCTCTCTGGATTAGTTTGCTGATCCTCCAAACACAATCTCCCCTCGTGCTCAGAGCCTCCCTGATCCCAGCTTTGTCGAACAGCAGCCACGCTCTGCATTCAGGGAACGGTTGGCACAAAGAGAGCTTCGCAGCAGCAAGGAGCACAAAGCAGAACTGCAAAATCAGACAGGAGGCATTTTATACCCCCCAGGACCTTGCCAAACTGCAATCCACCCCCGCCCCCCGCCGAAGCTTCTGGCATGTCCAATGGTCCCAGCAGCAACCAGCGTCGCTGCAGAGCGTGACCAGCCCCTGCGCATTGCCCAACACCCGTTCCTCCTTGCCTCGGTGTCTGCAGCCCTTGCTCGGGGTAACCTTGGTCCCGCTGCCAGCAGGCGATCTGTCCTCTCTGCCAGTGCCTTTCTGGGATGGTGCTGTGCCCTGAGCACCCCGGGGCACCTCAGGGGCCCGTAAGGGCCGAGTCCCCAGCCCGGGAGCTGTACAGCACACACAGAGGACACCGCAGCTTCTGCAAACTAAAGTTTGCTCTCCCTGGAGCAGGGTCGCTGGGGGCCACCAGTTAGCAGTGATGGGGTGCTACAGCGCGGGCCTCGGTGTGCCCCAAGCCAAGCAGCTCACCCTGCGTGGCCGTCGGGCTCCTCTCGCTACGCGTTTACATGATCTCAGCACAACGTATAGCGGGCAGCCGAGCGGCGCTCCGTGCGCTCTCAGGAAGCGGAGGAAGAATGGGGCTATAATAAGAGCGGGCAGACAATGAGCGCTGGCAGTGTGCAGGGGCCGCCCAGCACCCATGGGGCCACCCAGCACCCATGGGGCTGGTGCCACCACGGACACTCGCTCCTGGCCCTGGCCACCACCCTGGGGCTCGGCTTGCCCGTCCTCTCTGCAAGCGGCAGAGGTGTTTCTTCGCAGGCCCGGCCCTTCGGCAAGCCTGGGCGGGCAGCTTGGTGCCTGCCCCCCTGCCTTTGGGAGACCGACATCGCCACCTCGTGATGGATGGCGACCCTGGTGACTGCCAGCCCGGCCCTGCTTTCCACCAGGAGCCCCCTGTTCTGTCCCCGCTGCTGGAAAAAAAGCGTGGGGATGCCCAGCACAGGCACTGGGCACCAGCAGGGTCTGACAAGTTCAGCCCCTGGACCAAGGATCTGGAAGGACTCGGGTCCATCTCAACCCTGAACACTCAGGGTGATGCTCTCCCACTGACTCCTGTGATGGATCCCCGCCTGAACACATAAAGTCTGTCCCAAAGCACACAAGGGACGGTCAAACTTTTTCCTTAGCACTGTCTTTATTTTTACAGGTTAACACTAGGCATGGAGGACATCCACACACTACGACAAAAGGCCCGTTTGCCTGAGCCCACGCGCCAGACCTAATTCACATTGCTACAACAGACCGAAACGAATGGGAAACAAGACAAGGAACACACAGAGCTTCAGTCACCTGGGAGGGAGGGACAGGACTGGCTTGGCAAATGCATCTGCCATGTGGGAGAACGAAGCCTTGAAGGCTTCCTGGAGCCAACAGGGATAGAGTAACCTGAAACGTGGGGCCGAGTCCCTCCGGAGGCATCTTGGAGCGAGCAGGCTGGGAAGGAGGCTATACGTTAGGGCTACCTAGGTGGCAAGATTGCAGGTTGAGGGCCTATGCTTTACCACTAGGAATAGCTCACATGTCTGGGGACCCCCTTAGCTGAGGGGGAGGCCCAGGGGCCAGTTGCATGTAACCCATTAGCTGCCAAGCATCTGCACCGCGAGGAAAGCCCTATCTCTGGCACTCAGCGGGCATCAGGGTCAGGTGAGCACCGCACACACAACGCTCCCACCGCACAACCCCTCTCGTCCTCCTTCACGCACTCCTCTTCAGCCTCAGGGCATTGTCCAGGGCGACCAGCTGGCGCAAGAAACCCCGGTTGGGGATGATACCGCGGTGGTCCTTGACTGTCTTTATGGCTTCTACAAGGGGCATGTGGTGGCGGATCATGAGGTAGGCGAGGACCAAGGTGGCCGACCTGCTCACCCCGACAGCACAGTGCACAAGGATCCTTCCTGGGGGTGAAACACAGGGGCTGTGTCACGGCAGACCAAATATTCCGATTAAAAAAATACTGAGGACGTAACTGTTTGCCATGGTGCAGCCTGGAGCTGCGGCCCAGGTGTGCAGCCTCTGGGGTCAGATGTAGGGCCCCAGTTACAGCACGACTGCGATGCCCTGAGGTCCCCCTCTTGGCAAAGGGTATCAGTGCATAACAGTCTCCCAAACCAGACTGAATAGGACCAGCCACAGCTCAGGACACAGGTTGGGGCTGTGACCTGGGGGGCCAGTGCTCTCATCTAGCCTGTAATCTCTTTGGAGGAGGTGATCCAGTACAGGAGACACCATCCCCAGTTAGAAATACCTTTGTTTTCAGGGATGCTTAGCAATAGGATGCCAATCTAGCTTCCCACCTGCCCGGGGCAGTTTCTTCCCATTCCTGCTCCCCACTTCTCTCCCAGAAATCTTTACCACTGACCTTCGTTCAGCGCTTGGTGGATGAAGTCAGCTGCAGGATAAAAGTAGGGGCTCATGTCGAAGGAAGGCGAGTCATGGGCCTCGATGCCCAGGTAGCGGATGCCCGTGCCCTCGTAGTACTCAGCACCCCCCCTCCACTTGCTGTGCGAGGCGTTGAGGATGTGGGTGATGCGCAGGTGAGCCAGCTCGCGCCGGTTGGCCGCTATATCTCTGCAGAGAAAAAGAAACAGTGCAGAGATGCACAAGTTTAGACTAGTTAAAAGAAAAGTTTCCAGGGACAGTGTAAGGGCTGTCCTGGACAAACATTTACGTCTGAGAAAGCTGGATGCAAAGGAAAAATGCCAGACTCTTAAGGTTCTTGAATTTTAAGTCAATCTCACAGTTCCTGACTCCACAGACGCTCCACCTCCGCCTACCCCACCACAGCAGTGCTCCGAACTCTCTGCACAACCGTGCTTATGTCCTTCCTCCTCCTTTGTCCCACTCTAACACACCCATCACATCCTCCTCTTCCTCACATTTCCCAACCTCCCCCTCTCAGATTTCCCCAATTCACAAAAATAGCCCTGAACCCCCCTAGTTCCCGTCCCCTTCCGATACATACTGATCGCCCAGGTAGAGTCCTGGCCAGACCTCATCAGCATGATTACAGGCTGTCTTTCCCGTGTACAGCAACCTTTCAAGCTCAAAGACGCTGAGGATGGGGTGGTTGTTGCGCTCTTCCCGCGAGCCCCGGCTCGGTGACCTGGTGCCATTCCTTGAGAACCTGGACAGGAAAGCCATTGGAGCTGCCGAGACCCACAAGGCATACCTGTGGGTTCGTGAAGGCCGGAGAGTGGCCTGGAGGTTGCTTCTGCTGCTGCTGCCACCCACGGTCCTGTCAAGGAAGCAGTGGAGATGGCATTAGAAGAACTGGGAAGCTCTCACTCCATCCCTTTTGTAGAAATACTGGCCCAAAGCAGCCAATTCTCACCTTCCTGATGAGAGGGCTGTGTCAAGCCAGCTACCCAGTGGCTCCCAGCATGAGACAGAGTATCACCTACATTCCCTTCCAAGAAGCAATACTGCTGGGGAGAAGTCTGTGATGCCAGGGCTGGTGAGGGAAGCCAGAGAGGCAGCCAGATTGCTGAGTCTCCACAGGCTGAGGTTTTGCTCCAGCCCCACGACTTTGGGTTGAGGCCACATTGGCAAGAGGTGTTCTACACAGGACCACCTTCCTTCTGAGCTGGCTCTGGGGCTTTGCCTGCCAGCGGGACAATGCCAGCTCGAGAACTGACGCTGCCAACCTGTGATCAGAAGCAATGAAAGGCGGCCAGGTCTGGGCAAGCCACCAGGACTGGGGAGGAAAAACCCCCAAACAGGTGGAGGATTCCATATGGCACCATGCAGAGTCTGGCCAGGACCCAGACTCGTATGGACCAGGCACAAAAGCCTGCGGGGAGGGAGAGGCAGGATTAACCCCTCCAAGCATACCAGTCCTGCCGCTGCATTTGAACATCTAGGACTGGTTTGGGGTGGGAAGAGTTAATTTCAGGGGATGAGAAAGCTCATTTTACAGAGCGGATCTTCTAGGACACAGGTCTGCTCTCAAACCTTTAGATCACGCCGGTACTTGTCACACATCTGCAACAAACCTCCGTGGACAGCCTTACCCACGCAGAGCAGTTAACAGTCCCTGCAGCCAGATGTTCGTCAGAGCTGCCTTTTTTTGCTTGTTTGCTGCTGCCTCACTGACAGAACCCCCCAGACATGAGAATACAATTCTCTTTCCCACCATCACGGCTGCTGCCCTGAGCTGGCCTGGAAGGTGTCCAAAGAGCATCCCATCGCAGCCCCCCCAGCCGCAGCTCAGCACTGACCAGTTGTCTCTGGGACTGGGGGGAGGCAACGCAGCGACCTTGGGCTGGCCAGGCTGGGTCAGAGCATGTCTGTCTGCTTTGACATTTTGCCTAAGGCACCAGCCAGCAGCCAACGGCGCAGAAGGAAGAAGCCTCCAGCCATTTCTTGGCAATGTGCGGAGGAGGAGAACATTGCTAGGGCACGGGGGAGCTCAGAGGGAGTCCAGAGAAACTCATGGATGTCTCCCTCCCTACTCCCTGTTGCAGTTCAGACCCTGCCTGGCATCCTGGGGTGCTGCACAGAAGAGGCGAGGTCAGCCCTGCCCGCGCTGCTCATCCCTGGCACCGACCGCACCACGCTCCCCCAGCACGGGGCGCAGGCCAGATCTCGCCCTGACACATCCCCCCGGCCCTGATGAATTTTGGACTCCTTCAGGCTGGGAATTCAGACTTGGCAAACCCCACCTGGAAAAGGCGCTCAGCGTGGCCGTGTGCCGGGGCCCTTAAACCTTGTGTGACCTTGGCTGCAGCACAGCCACATGCCACCAGCCCCAGGCAGCATTAAGAAACAAACAGCAGAAGGGTCTGAAAAAAGCAACTGAATCATTAGTCTGGGGCTGTAACTAGGCAAATAGCAGACCCTCTTATTGCTACAGCTGGCTGGGAAAATAGCAGTCCATACCTGGCCCGGGATGTAGCTCTAGAAACCTCAGGCCCAAAGCTGCCTTCCAGCATCTCACCCCCAACACCCACACCACCACGCCAGCCCCGACAAAGCGCTGCAGGGGAAGAGAAAGTGCCCCACATCTGAGACCTCAGAACAGACCCCAAAGCACTCCTGGCACCCAAAACCCTCACGGGCATCGGCTGTGCCCCCCTTTTGGCAGCCAAGCTCGGGGGCTTGCACCCCGCTCCCCCGAGCGCGCTGATGGCTGCCTCCGGAGCCCCTCTGCCAGTCGTGCCATGCTCGGAGGGAGGGGAGAAACAGCCAGAGCCTGCCTAGAGGCACGGAGCGAGCTCTGAAGAGGCATCGCTGAATGAGCGCAGGCTGCTCAGCCCCGCACTCTCCGCAGAGACAGACAGACAGACAAGCAGGAGGAAGGAGACGCCCACCCCGTTACTCTACCTTTGTGAGGGCTGTGATTTCTCGGCTCAAAGTGAGTGTTGTAGTCAGATCCAGTCGGCCATGTCTTCCTGCTGCTGCCGCCGCTGCTGTAGAAAGGCTGATGTATGAACATCTATTTTAAGCCATGACATGTCCAGAGGCAGGTTTGTTTATATCATGCTGTGCATGGATGGATAAGGGAGGAATGAGGGAGACGGACACAAATGCAGAGATCGCTTGCAAGCATGCACAGACTACACAGAAGTGCCCATGACTACGCAGACCAAAACAACAGCAACAATAACATATCAAAATTCTCCTGCCAGCATTTCTCTCACTCCTCCTCCAGCAAACCAGAAGCCACAGGCGCACAGAAAAGGAGAGAAGAAAAAGCCGATAAAGTGGTGCTGATGACATGATTACCCATATCATAAATCTGTAGCTGTCTCTAGAGAACACTTCTTCATATTTTTTTTTTTTTTACAGTTGACCTTGTCCTCCCCCCTTGCTAGGGTCTCTTCGGCAGAGCCAGGGCTTGGTGACATTTTCTTCATTTGCTAAGAAAATAAGCCGGGGGGGGATGTATGTGGGGAGATGACAAACTATTTACAAATTTATGTCAAAATCAGGGAATACTTTTTTCAGAGGGAAAAAAAAAAGAAAAAAAAGAGGAAACTTAAAAGAATGAAGCTTTTTGTTTTGACATTTTCTAAATGACACCATTCATTTCAGAAGTGATGCAATATTTCAGTTAAACATTTTCCAAGCAGAATATTCTCCTTTTCCCTTTGAAGTGCTGGCTTTCAATTTAAAAGTTTGATTCAAATCAGAAAGTGGGAGTGTGGTGGGAAAAACAACCTGAGGAAGAATCGAAACGTGCTGTTCCAGGCCAAACGACACATCCTAAGAAGATTTATGGCATTCCCTCCCCGACTCCTATTTGATTAAAAACCAGGAAAATTTCCTGGTTTGTTTTTGGCTGAACTTGTGTTTATCCCAGGATACAACCTCAGAAGCTTCAAGGATGGACTGAGCATCACCAGATACCCATCCTGTCCCACCTGCACCGCAGCATGTACACACGATGAGGTTTAGCTGGGCTTTTTCAACATCCTCCCCGGACAGCAGAGGTCCCAGGAGTGCAGCCTCAAAGCAGCACACACCTTTCAGTATATCACAGGCCTGGGGTTTTTTTTCCCCCCATCATGCATAGCTAAATGACAGCGTTGGCAGGAGCTGTACTGGAGGTTAACAGCATACATGGGTTCAAAAAGACTTTGGACACAGGTGTATTTCAGATCTCTCAGCCTTCCCCATGAAGTTCTGGATACAGCTTCAGCCTAGGAAGTTGATAACGCCGCAGAAGCTGGAGGATATGCTCAGGAAGGCATTTGGGATATGCCCTGCTCTTAACTGCTTTCCCCAAGCAGTAACTGCTGGCCGCTGTAGGAGCTGGGTACCAGGGATGATGGACTTTGTTCCAGTTCCTTTGCACCCGCAGAAATATTCACCCAGTGCTAACGAGTCTCAGGAGAGACCCGCGCGCAAGGCTAACAAAGCCCTCAGAGCTGCAGATCGAGGGGGTCCCCATAAGCCCTCCTGCCAGCTACACTCACCTGATCCTCAGGGAACAGAGGCTCCAGCTCCATCCATCCCAAACGCTCCCTATCAAACCGCTCTGCTGTGCGAACACCCCCAGGCTGACTGTGCCCAGCCCTGACTGGCTCCATGTCCACCAGCCACCCCGAGGCAGCAGATGTGACACGCCAGGTAGCTACGCTGCCACCAGCTGCAGGCACGGAGAGGCAGAGCTGCGAGGTACAGCCCCGCGGGCTGGCCAGGAGCAGCCTCCCCCTCTCCTGGCATGGCCTCCAAAAGCTCCTGCCCTCAAGAAATGCTGCCCTGCTGCCAGCTGCCTCTGCTCCCAGGAAACAGGCAGCGAGGAGCAGTTGCTGGTCCCACCCTTTGGCGCCTGTGCGAGAAGCAGCGCCCAGAGATCTGATTCACCCCCTTCCTCCACAGTTTGCTCCAGCTTCTCCATGCCCAGGCTCCCAGGGGCACACAGGTGACAGCGAGGGACAGATCCCCAGGAGGTCCTGGGTGAGGGCTGGCTTCACCGTCCTCATGGAGCTAACGCTATTTCACTGCAGTGTGATGCTGCCAGCTTGGGAGGAGCCTTCCCAGGCTCTGGACCCTGAATAAGGGGTTTGATTCCACTTCCCTGTGGAAAGGTTGAGCTTTTCACTTCTGCCTGGCAGCGCTCCTCCAAAAAACAGGGGTTGAGCGACCTGCAAGGAAATTTGCACTTTCACAGCTCTGCGAGACACCTTTAACGTGGACAAGCAGAGGCCCTCTCCCTCCCCTGCACTGAGAAATTACATTCCCAGTAGTCTGTAAAACGTGCTTCTAAACAGAAGTGCCTACAACCCCCATCACAAAAGGTTAAATCCGAATTTAAAAAAACTACGTGAAATAAAATTAGGTGGATAAATGTTTTGGCAGAGCATCGCCTGCAGGGAACTCACTGGTCATTTAAACAGAGGATTAGTAGTTGTTATGTTTTTATTCCAATAATAATACTGGAATTGCTTTGTAAAGCAGCCAGAAGTCCCCAACAAAGCCAGTGACTGCTTCTTAGATAATGAAATCTCAGATGCTTTGAAATGCCTGGGCAGCTGCATCAAGGAAAAGTGTCAGCAATCTATCTTTTTATAAGAGAAGTTTCTTAGACACAAGCCAGACCTCTTTGCCTCACCTTCTCTCCTTGTTTTCCATAAACATCAGTGCTGTAGCAGAGCCTGAGTTGCTCCTTGCTCCCTGGAAGGATTTATCAGCTCAGTACATTGTTTCTGAAGCTCCTGTCCTTGAACACAAGGAGCCACTCAGAGCACTGGAGCTGGTCTGCAGGCTCAGCGTGGGCACAAACACCGTTTTGGTCTTTGTTGTGACTTTCTCATACATCTTGCTCAGTTTCCCCACCTCCTTCTCATCACCCCCAGGTCAGAGTCCTGTCTCTCACCTGTTTTGCCTTGAAGGGCCCTCAGAAGCAAAAACCACTCTGAGAACTAATCACCAAGGCACAGGGAGAGAATTTAAAAGACAAACCCCAAAACCTCCCCCTCCTCCTGGCAGCGATTCTCTCGAAGCTGTTCCCTCTGGGAAGCATCCAGCTGTAGGACAGGACACAAAGGTGTCCTGCAAGCTCACTTCCCTGCAAGCTTTGTCGCTCCATGCTGCCTGAGCTCACTAGCTGAGAAGGATCATCTGGTCCTTGGCAGATAAAGATTATATGGGAGCACAGCGACAGAGACACAGAGAGGTAGGGTCTGGCTTCCCCCAGTCATGGGCAGCACCGCAGAGAGTACCTGAAGGGCTGGATAGTTTAAGGAGAGCACTGGCAGAGATTTCCTATATCCCCTGACCGGCAGAATTGCCTCTTGGGGGGGTGCTCCTGTTACAACAGGGGTGGGATGCTGGCACAGGCAGCTACGATATCCCTGTATCCCAGCTCTTGTCAAAAACTGCTGTGCAGAGCAGGCCTGCGGCAGCGGGGATGGAGCAGCTGTTTTCAGCTCAATTAGGGATGAAATTGGCTCCCAGCAGAACAAGCAGGGCACCCGCTGCACCCAGCTCTGTCCCCTTCCCCTCGGCTGAGCTTGGAGCAGGGAGGACTCAGGATTGGGGTCTGCAAAACCCACAAGTGAGATAAGATAAAGGGCTGCTTGGAAAAGTTCACAGATCCAACCACTGGAGGCTGCTCTGGTTATACATAAATCACCACTGTGCACATTGTCAGACATGGAAAACTCATCACAAGGAAATAAAGGGCAGCGGTTAGAGTTTCAGAGCTGCTGTTTCCTGGCTTTATACTCCCCATGCATGCAAATTCACTGTGGTCTTCACAGTTCTATTTTAAAGATCAGAGATCAGCCACTTCACACACTAAATGCTGCATGTCCAAAAACCACCTGGAAGGCACAGGAGCCAGACTTTATTATATGCAGTCATAAACAGAAAGAATATATGTATTTCATCCAACGTGCTATTTGATAGACCCGCTGCAGAGGAGGGTGGCAAACGGAGGGAGTGCAGAGGGCACAGATAGCTGTAGCATAACAAGGTAAAATCAAGCCTACTGTAAGTTAACAGTCAGGGTAGGAAGGTGGCATCGTTGAAAAGGGCAGTGCAGGATGGCAGAGCAGCATTACAGCCGCATACTGAAAGGGGTTTGAACAAATGTGACTTACTTGGCACTACAACTGCCCAGGAGGAATTGCGCGCTCAGCTGAGGGGGCAATAACTACCAGCTGTGGGAGGTAACTCCACCACTCACACTGTGGCACAGGCTCCTCTCTAACTGCACCACGGAGGAAACACTGCAGAGCTGGGGTCCGCTGCAGGCTGCCTCAGAATGTATCATCGAAAATTTATCTGAAAAGGCTAAGGTCACGTGGCCAGTCAATTCAGGGTAGCATCAACTCTCTGTCAAAGTAATGAAGTAATAAAGAGTAATCTTCCCTCTTGTCTTGCCTACATTTAGGTCAGGGATAAAGATTTCTTTTGGGGCTCCTCACATACTCTAGCAGTCTGGAAAGAAATTGCAAAGCTCAAGCTGACCACCTTCCCAGGGGCTCTCCCCAAGTCCACCCCACCACCCCCAGCCTATTCACCCTCAGCATCTCTGGAACAGAAGTTGTGTGCTGTCGAATCCTCTCGCAGCCCCCAAATAAATATCTGCTTCCCTGTAAGAAATGTGATGGAAGGTAATAAACCCTTGGAAGAAAGGATGTGCAAGTAACACAACCCCTCTGTGCCCATTCCGGTAGCGTCAGCCAAAAAGTTAAAGCCTCGTCACTTGGCTGTACTGATACACTGCTGGAGGGGGCCACTTGAGTTCTGGCAACGCTGAGACATTTTCCATTAAAAGAAAGAAAAAGGAAAAAAAGGAGGAGGAAATAACAGGCACCAGAGTCATTGTCCGACAGCTGTAAAACCTGCAGAGCCTCAATTTGTGAGGAAGCAGTCCTTGTCCAGAGGGAGGAAGACAGCTGCTTGCTTTCTTGCAAACTTGCAGTGTTTATGATTACTTAGCGGGGAGACTCTGAATTGCTCGTGGAAGCGTTTTGCCTGTCATCCACTGTCTTGTTAATGTCAGAAGCAGCCTGGGACAGATTTGAGTTGCTACAGCGCAAGGAGGAAAAAAAGCTAAGAAAAAAACAGCTGAAAAAACAGTAAGTTGCTGGCAAAATATGCTGTGAAATCCTGATGCTTTCTGTCTAACTGTTCACTTCAGCTTGTCACATCTTGTTAGCAGAGTAGGCTGGGGCACAGTCCAAACCTTCTTGAAGCTGGTGAGAGGTTTGCTGTTGACCTGATACTCATTGTGTTTCAACGCTCGGAAACACGTCAAATGGACGCGAACTACCCACACCCCCCAGAAGGGAGCATAGCTGAGACGTTCATGATCCCCAGTAGCAAGGAGTCTGAGCTACTCGCACATTTAAAGGCTAAGATGAAGGTCACATCTATCTTGCATAGCACAGTGATCTTCAAAACAGAGGCAATCAACACCAGAAACCAGTACCTCAGAGGAAGAGGGTTGGGAGCACGGTGTAGGTCCATTTGGACAGCTCTGCTCTGTAACTAACCACCACATCCGCACCGTGCAGCTCAAACCCATGTGTGCAAAGCCACACGCTCCCAGAGCTGAGTGCTGATCAGTCTGCATGACACCTCTGACTCTAGAAGCTCAAATTTTACTCTTGCAAATCCAAAATCCTTAGGGAAATCTGCTTTGGAGAAAAAAGGCATTATAACTGCGTCAGGGTGGAAATTGGGGCCAGGCCCCTAGCAAATTCACACTGACTTCAGGGAGGCTGGGACCCGTCTGTGATTATTTCTCTTCTGGAGTGTTCTTGGACCAAGAACTAATCATTATGAACATGGACAGGCAGCAGCAATGTCTTTTTGAGGCCTGTGGCTGCTGTTAACACAATGCATTTCTATTCACCGTGTCTATGGTACTAAGAATCCCAGCAGCCCAGCTATAATTTCTAAAGCAGCAAGAACAGCTTAGGAGCTCAGATATAAAGTCAGTGAGAGTTGGGTGCCTAATTCCTTTCAATCTTTCTAATTCCTAGCCTTAGGGCTTTGAGGAAGTGGCTGGTTTGATTTGATGAAGAAAAAAGCTGCTCCATTAGCAGGTCTGATGTTTGAGAGGTTTCTTTCAGCCTGTGATGAATCCCAGCACCCTCCATCAGGCCACACTTGCTGCTAGATCCTATTTTCCCTTCAGTGACATTATGTCTTAAACAGGCTTTCACTGTAATAACATTTGCAGTAATGAAATCACCCGGCTGTACGGTCTTCTTTTAACAGCAAAAATATCTGAGTTGGCTACAAAGGGAGATTTAAATGTCACAGAGAATGCGCTGGATGTGTCCATCAGAAGATAAGGTTTCTCTTTGTTGATGAATGGAGACATAACGGTGACTGCTGGGCGCTGGGAGCACAAAGGCTCACCAGGCTCCTTGAATAGGGAATGAGGAGGCGGGAGTGCGTGCGTGTGTGTGTGTGTGTGTGTGTGTGTGCAGGGAATGGGACAAGGAAGAAATGGGTAATACAGAGCGCTTTTAAAATCCCATACCGGCTATAGGGCTTCTAAAGATGTAACAATGGCAAGGCACTAGATTTGCAAGTGAAATGAATCAAAATCAGCTTCTCTCTTTCCTTCTGAGTTCAGGGTTTGCTCTCTAACAGCAGCTGGCTGTACAGGATCAGGAAGTGAGGGAGGAAAGGATCTCTAAACTGGGCAAGAACGATGCCAGCAGTGATGCTCTAGAAAGCTTGTAGAGGCCTCAGCAAGTCAACAGTTACAGGATATTAACTCTAATATCCAGAGATCCAGGAAAGTGGCATGGCTCCAGTTCACATTCAGCCTTTCCAGCACGCCCTAACCCAGATGGCCAGCTGCCTTTTACAGCTGCGTCAAGGCAGACGTGCCTCTAGTGCCTGTTTTGAAGAAAGCAGTCTGGATGTCCAGCAGGATACTTGGACCACCCTCCTGCCTTGGCCATATGAGAATGATCCAGCTATGATCTTTGCATTGCTTATGCAAGGTAACAAGCAGGATGCCCCTGAAGTCAGTATCTCAGCACCAGCCTGAAACCAGCCCAACTGAGCCTGGAATCATAGAAGGGCTTGGGTTGGAAGGGCCCTTAAAGATCCTCTAGTTCTAACTCCCTGCCATGGGCAGGGACACCTTCCACCAGACCAGGTTGCTCCAAGCCCCATCCAGCCCGGCCTTGGACACTGCCCGGGAGGGGGCATCCACAGCCTCTCTGGGCAGCCTGTGCCGGGGCCTCACCGCCCTCATGGTGAAGAATTTCTTCCTAATATCTAATCTATATCTACCCTCTTCCAGTATAAAGCCATCGCCCCTCGCCCTGTTACTACCTGCCCTTGTAAAAAGTCCCTCTCCAGCTTTCTTGTAGGCCCCCTTCAGGTACTGGAAGGCTCTAAGGTCTCCCCGGAGCCTTCTCTTCTCCAGACTGAACAAGCCCAACTCTCTCAGCCTGTCTTCACAGGAGAGGCGCTCCAGCCCCCTGCTCATCTTTGTGGCCCTCTTCTGGACTCCACATGTGAACTTCATATCTGCATAGGAACTTTTAGCTCATTATGAAATGAAAAATGTCAGCAGGGGGGGAAATTACATTGGGTCAACCCAAAACGAGCAATTTAAGTTAACAAACTGCAACAAAATGTTTTGCCATTTCTAAATTGTCCATTTTCTTAGGACAAATGCAGGCACATTGGTTCTCCCCAGTAGATAGAAATTCTGATTTTCATTGCATGCAGTCAAGATTATGTGGGCCTGATTTGCTTCAGCTGATTAGACCCCAAACTGATGTTTCAAATCAGAATGTCAGGAATAGTCCTCCTTTTGAAAATCTGGCTGCTTGATTTCACAGTATGGGAATTCTTTCTTGCTTATGCCCAGGAAAGCTCTCACTTTATTGATTGATTTATTCCAATAAAAAGCTGATTCCATCAAAGCCAGCTGTAAAACTCTCAACACCTTAAAGACAGGATTTTACCAGTACACTTAGCCATGCCTCAGGGTTGTTGTTTTTTTTCCCTTTTTTTTTTTTCCTTTTTGAGAAACAGCTCTGTCACTGAATTGAAGGGTTACATTAGAAACCACCCTATTTCTCTGCTCGCTCTTAATGGTAACACGACTTGTACCTCCGGCTTGGCTTTCCATCTGCTACCAGCAGAGACAGTAATGTTACAGTCAACATGGAATGTACTCTTGTTCCAAGGAAAGGGTAGTAATAACGAAAGAAGGAAAACATATTAGAGCTCATGATTTAGCCTGAGAAAGGGCAGATCATATCATCCGATATGCCCTATAGCACAGCTGTGAAAAGAATAACCTTTCCTCTGCAGGAATGTTTGGTGCAATGGGAAGAGGGACCAATTTTCCACCTCTGTTTTTTGCACGAATGTTAATTTTAGCAAAAGAAGTAAAGGTCATGAAGGACAAAAGATTGGGAGGTGGTAAAAAATAAACCTTCTCCTCCCTCCCCAAAGACCTGACAGTTTGAGCTGCTTTGCCTAATAGAAACAGGCAGCAAAGAACATTTTGGCTTTAATAATTCTAATTATTCCACAGTATTATGAAATAAATTAGAAATCCAAATGAAATCAGTGTCCCATGGCACTAGGAAACGTACAGTCACAGAATGCAGGTATCTAAATCTATCCTGAGTTCTGTCTTGCATAGACAAGACAGAAAATAATAGAAAATATGCTTAGAAACAGGAGAGAAAATTAAAGCATATACTTCTGCACAGTGACTGCTGCAAAGTCATGCAGGGAGCTGAAGCAAAATCAGCCCTGAACCTAAGCCTCCTGCACACCACTCTCATGCCATAGCTTTCCTTTTCCTAACTTTTCTGTAACCGATGAGGACGTTCCCCCCTCTGCCCACCTCCTGAGGGATATGCAGCTGTGATTCCTTGACCTGGAAGTTACAGCAGCTATCAGTCCCTCAGGAACAGAACATCTTCTGAGCTTCAAAATGCCAAGGGATCAGACACTTAACAGGCTGTGAAATCCACCAAGATTTGATGCAGCCCCAAGGGTGTCTGTGGGCTTCCTTGGAGACACCGCCCCACGGGAAGGATCTGACTGTAAGCAGGGAAGAAACTCACTTTTATTTAGAGTAAGGGAGCAGAAAATCCCCAGCCCTTATCATAAGGGCCAGCTTTAACCCTGGGCACAGCATTCAAAGATACAGAAGTCTTTAACAGTTGTTCATGAAGCAGGTGAGCAGGAAGACTATTCATACAGCCACATATGAGAGCTGAGAACCAAAAACAGACTTTCTCATAGAGGCAGCTATTTATCAGTATCCTCATCCATCACACTGAAGGATGAAAGGCCAAATAAATGACCCTGCTACTGGCCGCTATTATTCCAGCACTGCACAGAGGAATGCAAGTACCTTGAAAGAACTTGGCTGAGCCTGGGAGGCCAGAGCCTGCCTTGCATAAAGCACTGGGACTAACAGGCTATGACAGCAGGTAAACAAGTGTGTCCAGGTGAGGCCATCCTTTTGAGGGCAGTCACTAATGCGCAGTGGCTCTTGGCTGATTTACGCTGCCCAGAAGTAGAAGGTGGAATGAAGCTCCTCCTCCAACTCCACAGGACGTTTCTCACGAACAACAGCGCTAGCCTGGCCTCAATAGGCTGTTATCTCCTCACAGAGACCTGGGAGAGCTGGTGCTTGAGCAAAAGCCATTCCTCTCTGTTTTTCTGAGTGGTATAACAATGCAGAATTAATGGCATCTGTTTGACCGTGGTCACTCCTGTTCTGCCAAGGGGTACTTTTACCTACCGCCGTCCAGCCCTCCTTTCACAGCCAGTCCTGGCAGAACACCAAAGAGCGGCCATCAGTGCAGGACCTGCCTTTATCTTCTCCACACACCTGGCAGGCATTCATGGACATATTCTCACAGCTGAGGTTGATGGTGCTTTAGCAAGGGAGGATGAGCCACCCGCAGCAGGTGTTCAAACGAATGCCCATGGGAAAGAAGGATAACAGCAAGTGCTGCCATCCCCATCATTAAAATACAGAGTGTGACACAGAGACACTAAAGGAAAAATCCACAAAGATCATTTGCAAGGTCCTAAATCTTACCAGATGACTCATAAAGGGAAACTATCTCACTCTTGAGTCATGGCCTGAAGGACCCCTGCTCTGTTAAATTGCCTTTCCTGCATATGCACAAATAGCTGCCCGGAGCCGTGTTGATTGCACTCTGCTAGATGGTCCCTGTATGCTTTGGGCAGTACCAGTCAAGCATTGCAAAGTCCATCTATCTTCATGTTTCTTGCTTTCAGTGATTTACAATGTCACATGGAAGCTCGAGGCAGAGCAGGAAATTAAACAGATTTCTCAGTGTGACCCCCTTCTTTGAATCCCTCCTCACCTCACCAGTGGGCTTATACAAACTCAGAGAGATAAAGCTCAGTCTGTGTAGCACTGCTTGTATGGCACTGCATGCCTAAAGGAGAACCAGTGCAGTATCAAAAGGCTTGGCTGTATTTGTGTAACAATTGGCTCTTGTATTTGCGGGATCACATTCTTGAGCTATGTGATGCACATGTACAGTGGGAGATAGCGCCTGCCCTAAAGATTTTGCATATAAGTAGCCAAGGGAGAACAGAAAGGAAACATTCCTGTTTTACAGGTAGGGAACTGAGGCAGGAAGAGATTAGCTGATTTGCACCATTCGTGTAAGAAATTTGACTCGATTCAGGAAGAAAGCAAGCTCTCCTAAGCCAAAGCAGGTACCTACCACAACATCCTTGTCAGTCACCTGGACACCTGACTGCAAGTATCTGCCATGGCAGCACAGGCCAGCATTGCAGTGGCATCCTCTGCTCTCTCTAACACAGGGTTTAAGATCTGCAGCTGTGCATCTTGCAGTCCCTTTGTTGGCTTTACTGCCATCATATACTGACAGATACATTATGAGCCTGGGGACCCAACTCCTTCTGTTCAGTTCAAAATCACTTTTCTGAGCAAACGGAGGCAAGGGGTGAGCAAAGCCAGTGCATCTCCCAGGCAAGGCTGGGCTCTTTTGAGTTGAATCTTTTGTTCTTTTCCCTCCCTGCTTCTGCTTTGGCGATCTTTCTTCATAAGTTTCCCAAAAGTGACAAGGGCAATTTATTATGTGCGCACAAGGCCTTGGGAATCTCCTGGAGACATATCATTCCTGCTATTACCCTCCTCACATGAGGAGCTGTTGTTCTTGTCAAGCTTGCTCGCTTCCTCCCTTGCAAAGAGGAGAAAGGATGCTGGGGATTTTTCATTAATCATTTTTACACCAAGAGCTGCAGCTCCCGTCTGCATTCTGATCACTTCTGATCTCTGCCACCATTTTTCATGGCAGCACTTATGAGGATTGTTTTATGCTGCTGGTTCGAGGTGCGTTAATGACCAACCATTCAGTGTCCAGAGCAAAGCCTTACATTTAATGTACGCTCCAGTGGGGAAAATCTATTACAGCTATACATCTTCTTTCTTGCTATTTTTCTTCAAGGAAGGTGCCAGTTGCAAAGAGCAGGGGGGAGTGAGGGGGAAAGGCTGGCAGGAGGAGTTTGGTTTATGGTGAAAAGGAGGGAGAAGCAAGCAGACGTTTCTGCACTTGAGCTAGGGCTTGGAGCTGTCGTGGTTGAAAACGGGAAGATCCAGTCAAGGAAAGGCGAAGCGGGAAGGGAGAATATTGCCAAAACATAATGATTTCAACTGATGGGAGCTCAGCATGTCCTAATTTCTGGTCCATGAGGTAAAGCTGCTCCTGACAGTGTGCCGGGGTCTCTGAGACTTAGCTCTGACGGACTGCTTTTCTTGTGTGTTGGGACAGTACCAAGTGCAGAGCACTTCCATCGCAGTCACGGCCTCTTCACACAGATCTCTCAGTGTAACAGAGCCAGCCTGCAAGGTTACACAAGGCTGAGGCTGAATTAGCTTGGTCCTGCTCAGGCTTTGATTTCTTCACCTCCCTGGGCATTCCTAGTTTCTAAAAACTGCACTTAGGAGTCCGATAGGTGATTATTAATAATGACAAAACCGCCTAACTTCTTCTGTCCCCTGAGCTCCAAGTCCTTTAGAAAGACAATAGGACCAAGTAGCATTCTCCCATTTCATCTCCAGAGGATGGTGAAAATGTGCTGTGTCTAAAAATAACACTAAAACTGGACCTTGAATAAGTCCCTTCCTTTTGCTGTGCCTCTGGACTCCTCCCAGCTGCTGTCTATCTTGTGTGCTAATTTTGTGCTGGCTCTCTCTGCAGCAGAACATCAGAGCCTGATCCTGGCATCTGGGATCAATGCCCCTTCCTTAATGTGCACGTACTGGCACCTCTGTCCATGCAGAATTAATCTCAAATGTAATCTTGTCTTTTTACACAAGGGTCACGAGCTGGCTCCTACTCTGTGTGTGCGTGACTGAATACACATTGCATTGTAATTGAGACCCTTTGACATCTCATTTTAATACAAAAAGCATAAAACATAGGAGCAAGAGATTGGAAAAGACCTTCTGGGCCATGAAGTTCAGCTCTTTGAGATACAATCTCATTCATAGCCTGCCAAATTTTCTCTTAAAACTGTGAGGCTTCCTCTCCCGCTGCCCTTACTCCGGGATCAGTCTTTCCAGTGTGTAGAAATCTCTCTAATTCCCAGCATAAGTTTACTCTCAGTGAGGTTGCTCTTATACTAACGATGTCCTTTAGCCTAAATAGCAACTTCAATACTAACATTAACAATAATAATAATAATTACAAGCCTAGAGGGGCTGTTGCTGGGACCAAAAATAACCCGGGTAAGCTCAATGTATTCAAGCTGCAGGACAGCAATAAATAACATCTCAGGTTTATCAGCAATAAAATGGCTTGTCCCAGTCAGAGAGTCCAGGAGGGAGGAGAGGTGCTGCAAGGAGTGGAAAGTGGTGAGGCAGGCTCCTAAGGCACTGCTCAATGCGGGTGCGGTTGGACAAAGAAAAATGCGAGGAGGAAAGAAAAGAAACCTTATTCCCCTGTGTGCAGCAATTTACAGACAGCTGCTTGGTCCCCTGGGACCAGGCGGAGAGGGGGGGAGAGAGAAAGACGTTCTTGCTGCCTTTCAGGCTGGACCTACATCAAACTCGTTAATGTCAATAGGAGGGAAATTGAACTGAGCTTTGTTGTAACCCTAATGAATCCTTTGCTGGTTACAGTAAATTTATTCTTTTGATTTCCCCTTCTCCCCCCATCTTGTTTCATGTGGGCTTTTTTTATTTTTCCCTTTTATTTAATGTTCCTTTTCTGGCAGCTTCTTCTTTTTATTTCTCTCCAATTTAAAACACAGTTAAAAAGCTGTGGTTGATTCCAATTAAATACCCCCTTCGGGATTACTAAAACACACACACTCACACACACACAAAGACCCCCTCTTTGATTGTTTCCACGGCAACCTATTTAAATATCTCATTCACGGTGTCCAAGTGAAGAGCTGAAGGATTTGGAGAAGCTCTTTCTTTTTCAGCTCCCTCACCTCCCTCCTCCCCCAAATTACTCATGCTATAGCTGTAACTGGTGTGATACACATATTGCACTCGCCAGGCTTTGGCTAGAATGCAGAATATATCTGGAATATATCTACATACTCCTGGAATTCCAGAGAAGGAGAAGAACTAAGCCAGTAAGAGGTGTCTTACAAAAATGCAGAGCTATTGTAATTACTTAGGAATGATGGGAATGATAGGAAAGTATCGTGTCAGCAACAAGACAGGTCAAATTCTGCCATTCGTTAAAACAGCATATCTGCAAAGTTATTCCCCTGGGAATCGTACGGCTGTGTTGGCAAGGAGGTGGTTAAGGAAGAAGTGGAAAGGGGCTGATCTTGGATGATGCAGTTAACAAGAAACAATGGCAAATTCTAGGTGAAGAAACTAATCTTTTGAGATCTGTCTTTCCCCATTGCAGATGCAGGACTCAGTTTCCCACTTACTCTTCTTGCATTGTAATACAGATCTGCATATGTGAGCTTTCTGTGAGGTTATTTCCAAGACATTCTGGCTGCACCAAGCAGCTTCCCCCGTGAAAATAAGGTCCCATTTTGGCAAGATGCCTTTCTGAAAGGTGGGGTAAGGAACACAGCCTGCCTCTTCCCTCATCAGTGGGCAAAGCAAGTTCCAAGTCCTGATTCTGCCCTCGCTTCTCTTGTGTGTGCCAGATTCCCAGTAAAATCAGTGAGAATCTAAAGGAGACAGCTGAGGCTTCAAATGTAGTTTTCGGGAGAGAAAGGAATTTTCCCGCTCCTTTTCAGCAGAGAGGTCTTCAAGTTGAATGCAGACCCTTAGTGAGAATAGTAACCCAGTCACTGGAAAGGCTCAATCTGTGAAACTCCTGTGCTGAGCTTTCCAGCACAGTCTCAGCAATCGCTGGAAGAGCTGATTCAGAGATGTCCATTAGTGCCAGAAGTTCACTCTTTCTTTGCCCACAAAGTTCTTACAGAACGTAAAACTACACTGACTTTTCTGCCTGAAATTTTTCCAGTGTCTTGTCACATATTTCTGTAGGAAGTGCTTGTATTTTCCTTCCCTCTGTTGGCTCAGCAATCTGCTCTATGTGTGCATGCAGCTTGCTCTGCCCTCCTCCTCCAGTGCAAATATCCCAAGGGCTGCAATTTGCACACAGGGCTAAGCCAGGACCTCAGTGTTCCTTCCCCACAACAAAGTTTGCGTGTGAGTGGTCTCTGTCAGCTTCTTTCGCAAGGTCCTGGAGAGGCTGGACAGACTGCAGCTGGTATGGTTTTAGCTGTTCACCGCTCTCAGCTTCTTCAGGATGGGAAGGAAAGCTCAGACCTCTCTGTGGCTATGAGCAGAGCCACATACTCCTAAGGTGGCTGCAGTCATGTATGAGTTTGTGTAGTGGCATATTGATGTATGTAATAATGTGTGTCTATGTTAGTACACGTGTCTGGTGGCACTTACATATACAGAGGGCCATGGGGACACATCTGCTCCAGCTCCAGCACTGCTAAGTGAAGAGAGAGGTAACACCGTATCTTACAGGCAGACAATTGTGTTCATAGCCATGACTTGCACATGTCACAGATCCACGCACACGCGTGTAGCGCTGGATCTGCAGTTTGCCTATAGACCTGGGCACAAGCAATCTATAAACCCACTTTAAACACAGACGCGAGCAGGCTGGGAGGAAACTGCAGCACCCGCTGTGCCCTTGACATTTCCCCCTTCCTTCTCCGCTGAAGAAACTGACTCCAGTGTGAGCTGGTTGCTTTGCAGCTGTTAAATATTTGTTCTGCTTTAACGAAGGTGGTATTTTATCATTAAGTGTTCTGTCTCCAAGGAGGGAAAAAACCCAAAAGCAAAAGTGCAAGTCAAATCATCATTGCAGTAATGAGTGGAGGACTCCTACAAGGCACTCATTTTACCTGCTGTTCTTTTCCCTTTCTGTTGCTTTGTGTTCACTCACTTCTTCGCTGCAAGAAACATGGCTTCTGGCTGAGTGTTCCACACCCACACAATTGGTCATATTTAAGGTATGAAAATTTACAATGCAGAAAGGCAGGTTTATGTGTGGCCAATATGATTCCTGCTTGCTTTTGAGGGTTTCACATAGAAGACGCAGCCTCTGTCTGTCTGTCGCTTATAAACTGTTTTTCTTTTGGAAACAAATAGTGGATGTAAACATGTAGTTTTCTTTTCAGAGGAAAAATATCTGACCCCTTTGGGTTTGCTTATGCAGACTGGCATTCTTTGCAGCTCCAGGCCTGTGCTTCTTAATCTGTGAGGTTACAAAACAGCATGGGTTCTGCAGCTGTCTCCAAAGAGCAGGGAAGGGAATAATGAATTTAGCAGAAGTATGGTCTGCTTGTTAAAAGAGTTCAGTATCCAACATGAGCTCTTGAGTGACCTGGTCTCATACTTTCGTTTCTTAATGGATCAAAACAGCTCTGGAGCTCCTTCCCTCCTGGGCTCCTTCCAAAACCCACTGAAGTCAATGCATCAGAACCCAGGACTCCTCCCAGCTGCTGATGATTTAACACAGAGTCCATCTGCAGTTTTCATTTTTCCTTGTTCTTCTTGTCCTGGAAGATTTGAGGTAGAAACAACTTTCAAACAGATCTGGAAAGACTCCTTAGACATTAGGGCTTTGCAAACCTCCTGATTAATTTGGGGGGGTGGTGGTAGTAGCAATGCTGGCTGGCTTTGCTATTTTATCATGGGTCTCCGCTCTTATTTTTTCTTACAATTTTAGAGGCTGAATCATGGCAAGAAAATCACAATTTCCATTTTCTTAAAAAAGGAGAGGGGGAATGACAAAAGCTTGAAAACATGAAACGCAAGCAACTTGCAGAATCAGAAATTACAACATGAAGCTGCCACATGTATTATAGCACTGTTAAACTTGTGACTTTTTAAAAAAAGATCAAAATTTTTCTGGATGATAACGCATAATTTCTCAACGCTTGCTAGAGGCCATAGAGACTTGTGAAATAGTTCACATTTGTAAATATTTTATTCCTATGACTAAACCCCATGTGATTCAAGCACACATTGCTCCGTGTTCCAGTACAAGGACTGAATAATAAATGACCACGTTGGAAACAACCCGGCCAGAAAACAGAACAAAACAACTTCAGTGTGCATTATCTGACTATGAGAAGTGAGATGCTGGTGGGAGAGAGAAGGAGGACTGGAGGTTCATCACAGATCTACTCAGGGAACTCTGCAAAGCCAGGTATTTCATGCAACTTTTTCTTTCGCCCATTTTATTCCATTGCTGGGCTGTCATTTCAGCAACATCTTTAACAAACAAAAACCCTCTGTGGAGTCAATAGTAATTATAGGAATTTATCACAATTGCCAATCAAGGTGTGTTGGAAAGACTCATCTTTCTTGTTTAAATTAGCTTTCACTGCACACAGATCACAAGTTGTCTTTAGGAAATCAATTGCAGGAAAATTACAGCTTTCATGGTGTTACATGACCTCACCAGCCGTCTTGCAGCTTAATTCCTCTCCTCAGATACTTGGGTGGCCTCATACAGCTGTTTGCTGGAGTAGAAGGGGACGATAGCCCTCAACAAAAAGCCTGAAATAGTTCTCTATGCTTCTGAATGCAGTGAGGATAGCAAACAAAATGCAGGCTCCTCTTAGCCAGTTTTGCAAATGAATGTGCGAAGAGAAGGCCCTGGCCATGTTTACACTTTGGTCTGGTTTGCTGCTTTAGACCATGCTGGCATGAATTCTGCCTTTCGCTGTGCTGCCACAGCTACCATTTTAAATGGAGACAAAACTGACACACCCCAAGGCAAAATTCAGCTGTGTGCATAGATGCAAATGCTTCCTCCTAGACAATTAATGCACATTTCTAAGGGCTTTATTCTCTGCTGATAATGCTGCCGTGAAGAAGATCCTCAACTGATATATATCAGCTGGAGATCTGACTCTGTGGGAGAGTGAAGGTAAGCAATTCAAACCAGTAAAGGGTTGATGATTTCATTCTTCTGATAAGAGTCTATATTCCTGTCTCGTCCAGAGTTATTCTGCCACCCACATATTTCTTTTCCTAGGTTTTGGCCAAGTACATATGTCAGAGATGATATGAACCACAGACTGATACACTTGAGAAATTAAATTCGATCATAAAACTGCCCAGGGATTGCTGACTCCTTCCCTTGACCTAGCTGTGCATTTGGAAACAATTTATTGCTCAAGTTTTACATCTGAACGTGCCCCTTTGTCTGAAGAAGAACCCTGGCTTGTGCAGACGTGCAGTGAGACTGGGACCACCTGTAGGGTAACATTAGAAGAAACCAACAAGGCCACATCAAACCATTCCCTGATTCTGTCTTACATTTCCATCTCAAATGAGTATCTGTTACAATCAACAGGAATCTTTCCACTGACTTCACTGGCTTTCAGTAAGATCTGCTCTATTTAAAGGATTTTAAGTATCTAACTGCCATTGATTTCAATGGCTGTTAGGCACCTACACGAATTTCAAAAATCTAGGCTTCAGTGATTTTTACATTGGCATAGCCTGTTAACTTTCTATTGCTGTGGGTAAGCTAAGGAGAGTCATTACAGTCTATCTGTAAGGCCTCGGTCAGCTCTGGGACAGCTTATCCTGTGGTCTAACACAGCGGGGGTGATGCCATCAGCCCCTGGCACAGCTCCTTCTTTGCCTTGTCCTGTTTCCTGCTGCTGCCAGCACCGCTCCTGCACGATACTCGTGCTCCCATGTTTACTGATTGGCTCTTGTCTGATTCTGACACCTATCCTGGAAAGGGAGTGATTAATTAATAAGGCTTATCATTTTACAGGAGCTACATAAGCAAATACCTTTCCCCACATCTTTGAGTTTTCAGACTGCAGTTTATCCTTCCAAGGCACCTAAGTGACAGCTGCTTAAAAATCATATGGATGCCTGGCAGCTCAAACAGGAGACTGCACTGTCTCGACTATTGTGTTAACAGAAGTAAACGCACTTAACAATTTACCTTTCCCTAGCACAATATGGAGCCTGTCATTTGTTGGGGAGTGGTGGAGCTGCGAACACACTGGGGTGTTAAAAAAAAAATAACTTGGGCTCCAGCCCTGCTGACAAGAGTTGCTCAAGGGAAAAAAAAAAAAAAAAGAAAAAAAAAAGGGAAAGCAGTTGATATTTAATGGCTTAAGGATCAGGGAAGACACAGGGTGAAAAATAAAATGGAGTTTACGGAATAATCGCTCCTATGCCCGCTTGTCTGTTCCAGAGGATGAGCCACATCAGCTCTCATAAACTGTCACAACTGATGGAGTGATTTAAAATTGCAGTGGAGCAGTACAAAAGGAATTTAAAGAGCTGTGAATAATTACTGTTGTGGGTGGCTGAGGGCTGTGCAAGCAGTGACTTGCAGATGAGACAAGCTCTGCACTGCTGCTAGCACAGTAGCTACCAGCAAGGTTTCCTATTCTCCCATCTGGAAGGGCAACGGCAGACAGTGACAGTCCTGAAGAAAATCCTAACAGGGACTGCAGGCAGCACGCACAGAAATAATGTTCCTTTTATTTACTCCCATGCAAACTGGCAGTAACTCCACGGAGCCAGTGCATTTGTGCTTGTGTGTAAATCTGGCACCAATTTTGCACAGATGTGGTGACGTTATGGGTAAAAATGAGATGTTGGAGGTCTATGGTTCCTGGCCCTACACCCAAAACACTAAATGAGGCACTGAGACGTAAACCACCGACTATGATGCCTAAGTTCAAGACAGCAGTGAGGGATGCACATCATGTACCATTTAGAGGTGTAATATCAAGTAATAACGTTGTCTCCTAGAGATGATTTATGCAAGAATTGCAACTACTTCCTTCCTTTGACTGTAGGGGCAGTTCCATTAGCGGTCTTTGTCTCAAATCTTTATATAATCTGGATACTGTTCCCCATTAAATCCCAGTACGTATTGAAGCCTTGATAAGAGAGTGAATTTCAGCACAGCTCCATTCAGTTCTACTCTGATGCTTATGGACAGTCACCAACACATTGCCCTGTTAGTAGGATGTCAAACATGAATCATTCTCTGGAACTGTCTTCCTATGCAAACCTGCAGCCTGTTTGCCCCCTTAGCTTTTAAGCCCATAAGCTCGTACCTCACACATTTTTCACAATGTATGTATGAGACCTCGTACTGTAGGTCTTGGGTCTCAGCTGGGGCCTGTAAACATAGTCATACTATAAATACTACCACAAATCTTGATGGTTTCTTCAAAGCCATGTAAGTACAGAGCATCCACAGGTCAGGAGCACAAAATTATGGGCTCTGTTGGGTGATTTCTTTCTCAGTTAATGAGGTATAAAGCAAACAAATACTTTAAAAGGGGTCCGATAGTTAAAGGAGCTTCACAGCAGCAAACATCTGGAGGAACACTGTGACCTTCGATTATCTGCAATGTTTACTTGAGATCGCTTTGGTCCACAAACCAACCCCTCAAGCCCCATCTCCTCCCAAAGTCTGCACTCCCTGCCTGCAACCTGTAAGCTGGTATCTCCTCCTAATTGAAGTCAGCAGATCTGTAATGTCCATTTTGCAAACAATTTTCAGTTTAGCGGTGTGGAGGTGGGGACAGGCACGTAACATATCACTGAAGACGAAGAGGACTCCACATTTCAAAGTGGGGAGGGGAGTATCCAAGGGATGTGAAATTAAAAAGCCAGAACAGAAGAGGCTATCATTTAAATTCACCGGTTTCAATTTTGCAAGGTGCTTCTTAGCTGCTGCTAAATATGCTGAGAGGGGCTGAGAGATAAATGGGTCAAGCTTAGCCTTTGTCAGCACTCTTGCATCTCTAAATCTCCAGGATCCTTCCATTGCTGTAATTGTTTACTGGGTTCCCAGACCTAGGGAGGCATTTCCTGCATAAAAAATAGTACCTCTCTTCTTCCTCCAGACAGTCTCTTTCTTTGGTCAATAGCCACTGAGGAAGAAAGTTTTCCCTGCAGATAGATTATATTTCCTCACCCCAACATATCTACAAATGAATAGAAAGAGGGAGGGTAAGAAGAGGATGCTTTATGGAGGCTGCTGGGCTCACCATGGTCTGACCCTCTCCGGCTCTTGGCCCACACTGAGGAAAGGCACTGCAGAGAAGAGATGCAGTGATGGATCTGGTCTTGTCCTCAGCAGCTGCAAGACCTGGTCCACACTCAAGAGTCCGCGCAGCCGAACAGCAGGCGCCGGCCACTGATGTAGCCCAAGGGCGTTTACACAGCGTGTAGGCAGGCAGCATTTGCAGTGAAATACTCAAGTGGTCTTGGCACTTGCCAAAGCCATGTGGTGAGCTGGTACAGAACAGAGGATAGCCCACCACACCCACTAGTTTCTTCAGCTCTAGAAAATCTGACTCCATGCCCGGGCAAAGGCACAGGAGCCATTGCCCTCTCTGTAAAACGGGCTCCGGGGCTGCATACAGGAGCTGTCTGGATGCAGCTGCCGGATTTGTGCTGACAGTCTGTGCACTGGGTTATTAGAGTTACTTTGAAAAAGTCATCAGCTGCCTATTGCTGATCACAGAGTACAAGAAGTTACTGGTTACGTATCACCGCCTGCCGTCTCTCTGAAGATTGCTGATTACTCTGATATGACACACGTAGGCTATGGCTGTGCGGGTGCCGTGACAAACCCAACACCCTCACAGCAACATCAGGAGGGGAAGGCACTGCTGCTATTTGGTCCAAAAAGCCCTTTGCTCACTTCTGAGAAAAACACAAAACCACAGCAGAAGAAACACTAGTGTCATTGTAATATAAAGCAGTCAGGGCTCTGTCCAACCAATAATAAACTTTGGTAGAAGTGCAGTGGCTGTGAAAAATAGATATAGTAAAGATTGCTGCAGCAGGGAGAAATCTTGAAGCTGTGGGAGAAAAAACAGCATGAGATTTGAGGCTGTAAGACCATAGAGAACACTGTCCCCTGAAGCCAGTGGATTGGATGCTAGGATTTACCCCTCACTGAGCACCCAGACTCTCAGATCGGGGCAATGCAGGGGAAAAGTTAACCGTTGAATTTTTAAGTTAGTACAGGGATAAAATAGCAAACCAAAGCACACTCCTTTTAACTACTGCTTTGATCCAAATGTGATTCTTCCATCTTTCAACTGCTAAAAAGGTCTCCAGGTCTAGAAGAGCTCAAATAAAAGTTGTTCCACTCCCTCAAGCATCTGCTTCATGTCCTGGCTTTCTCGGCTTGCTTCAAATGACTATCTCCCACACTTCGTTAATTATGTGATTACAGCATCCATTGACAATGAGAAAATTAAAACTCCATGCTGCCTTTCAGACAACACTCTATTACTCTGCAAAAGAGGCTGAATGCAATTTAGCAAAGCACTGTGCTGAACAACCGGAATTGTTCTCTTCCACAGGCTTCCTCCTCCACTCCCACTGTTTCCCCAGAGACAGCAGTGTTTGCAGAGGCTTAATAAAGCAGGAAAGAGAGCAGGTGTGAAAGGAAACATCAATTACCATTAGCCCCGACAATCCTGGACAATCCCACCCATGGCGAAAGAGCAATGGCAGTCAATTCTGTATTTCTTTCTATGTGGATAATTAAATGCTTTGCTTTTCTTGTAAGGGTGAAGCTGGTTAGGACTTTGGGATGGAGGCAAGGTAAGGATTACTGTTAGTAGTATCTGTTGTGACTGTAGGCCTGGACTGAGTTCAGACTTCCACAGACAATCCCTCTCCTGAAGATTTTGCAACCTAAACACATGGGAGCACTAATAGTTCTGTCGGTACAACTCTTGATTGGAATGAGGAATTAATGGTCAGATACTCACAGGTGCAAAGGAGCAGGCCTTTTACAATACTGAATGCTAAAACCTTTAGAGGAGTTGAACACCTAAAAAGCTTCTGATTATGGACCAGGTTCTCCTGACTCCGGGATCCCACACGATCCTCGGGCAGGGCAGAAGTAGCACTGGGTTCTTCGGTGATCTGGCCACAACAAAGGGTGAGTGTTTTTCAAAGTCTGGCCCAAATGGAGGTGCCCAAAGCCTCAGCAGCAGTCTTCAGTAGTGTTTCCTCATTATCATCCTCTTCCCCTGACTTGGACATTTGCTTGCAGCAAATTTCACAGGTCGTCCAATAGCTAATGGGAAGTATTTATTTCCATTCCTTCGGTGCTTCAATTTTAAGTATAGCAATAATTCAATGTATCTCATTTTGGGGGAATGAAAGATTACCCTTATTTTCAGCTCATTTTTTTGTGTTTTATTTCTCTCTCTCCCTTTTTTATTGAGCTCTGAACATTAATAATCAGCCCTCATTAATTCAGTTAATTCTTCAAATCCTCATATTCTTCATGCCCAGCACTATAAAGCCAAAGAAGAGACTAATGAAAGCTGAAGAGACGGTTAGAGTTATTAAAAATCAATTTTTTTATTTGGTAACCCTGGGGGTGTTAATATTCTCATCTCACATCTTCACAGTGTCATTTCTCCCAGAGGAATTCTAAGCTTTGTGGATTTGCAAGGTGCAGGAGGGCCTCTTCCAAGTTTCTGGGAACCCTTTAGTTTTAAGGCATTACGGTCACATGTAAGTCATGATGTTACAGGACCTTCTCCTGGGGGGCTGCTAACCTCTCTGGAGTACAGGAAGGGCAAAAAGAGCTTCACAGTCCCGAAGACTATTGTGCATTGCTGTCCATCCTCCTTACAGGTGTCTTCACAGTGGTCAGCACAGGGGACGGTCAGGAAGAGACTGCTGTGCAGGAGGGAATCCACCTCCCGCAGACCTGGCAGGCAGGAGGGCTGCAATTGACACATCGGCTCTGGCACGGGCAGAGGAGCAGCCTGGGTTCCTGCCTTTCATTTAAGGAGATTAGTGATAATGGAAAATGCAGAACATTAAACAATGGAGTGATTACATTGCGGAGGAGGACTGGCAAATAGATTTGTCCCAATCCAAGGGTGTGAAAAAGGGGTCACAAAGCTGATTTTACTTCAAGCTTACGAAGTACGAGAGAAATGTTTTTCAGGTTTTGCAACAATTCATTCCTGTCTTGCTTTTGATCTCACTTCACTCCTCAGTGTGCCTTTCCTTTTGGCAGCATTTTAAATTCATGAATACATTTGCACACCCTTTGGTCACCTGTCCTAATGACTTATCCTTCCTATTTCCTTTACTTGGGTGACTCCAATTGTCCCCTGCCAAATCCTGCACATTAAAACACGGTCCTAAGAGTGAGAAAGGGGAGCAAAACCAGCAAAAAGCAGAGACTTCCAGCTCCCTTCATAGGGCACAACAGGGGAGAGGACAGAGCTGGCTTAGGAGAGAGGGAGAAAAAAAGGGATCTGAAAAGCTGGCCAGGAGTACCAGATCTCCAGCTAGTGATTTGTACGGGGTCTGCAGAGGTACACTGTCTGCGTGATCTCATACTTGTTATTAACATCATGTCTGAGACGAGGCACCATGGCAACCAATGCATTTCATTCCCTCGTCTTTAGGATGATGCTCCTTTAGTTCCCGAGTCCCTTCTCTGCTGAATAGCTGACAATCCCTTTTACCAAAAGTAGAGAAACATCCTTTTGCCAGGACCTTCCTTCCCCTAACACATAGCTGAGAACAGACCTGGAAAAACATCCTCTTGGAGGGTGTGAACCATCAGCTTTCAGTCCCATTTCTATGGGACAAAAGACTTTGTGGGTACAGGATGGCTGTGACATTCAGCCCTGTTCCTTCCAGTGCATCTTTGATGCCTCCCATGTCAGATTTCACCTACGGGAGTGACTCTCAAGGGGATTTCTATTGTGTATGCTGCCTACGTTCCCGTGGGATTCACTTTTAAATCTCCTTTTCAAACAGATAATTAAAATGTAATGGTGTTTACATTACAGATGGAGCTGAGAGAAAAATAATAATAGTAATAATAATCATAATAAACACTACTTTGCTACTCAGGGGAGTTTGTCAAATGGCTCTTGGAGAGGCTTGGCACACTTTAATGAGTTTAAAGAAGAGGATTTACACTGAGCAAACTTACTCAATTGTTCACACGCGACTGGTGAGGTGACGAAGCATTCAGAAGCATGCAACCGGAGCAGCCAGCACTGAGTCTGCAGCAGGACAAAATAAAATAAAAAAAAAAGGAAAGAGTATTAAAATCCCATAACTTTTACGGCAGTGGATATGTAGAATGGAATTGCAGCTCTGCAGAGTCCAGAAGCTATTCTAAATTAATGGCTTGGCTTTTCCAGTCCATTCAAACAAGCTCATTTCATGCAAGATAAATTACAGGACCCTGCCACCCTCAGTCCCTGAAGAGGGCTTTTTATAATTCACGATGTGTGTGTAAGGGAATGGACGGTTGGGTTTTCTGACAGATATCCTGTGGCACAATGACCTGCTCTGGAGGCAGCAATATTTGATTCACCCAACAACAGCTGGAACAAGAAGGAGCTGTCTAAGCAAAAAGAGGGAAAGGACCAAAAGCAAGCTCCCAGTAAAGCCAGCTAAAACAACCCCATGAGAAATAAGAGACTTGCTGTATAAATATTTTCTAAAAATCACGTGGCTGCCTCAAGCCTTATTTTGTGGGACAAAACAAGAAGCTTCATTTGGTAGTAGAGTCTAGTAGAGGAGAGGTGGCTTGAGGACTGGTCTGATCTTAATCCCATTGCAAAAGAAATAAAGACAGCCCTAACCTAACAAAGATGAGAAATCCAGTAGCTGTAACCCTGAAATTCTCATTTTCTAGTGGTGTTAAAATTGGCTCAATCAACCTAAACAGCCCATTATTAGAGCTAAGAGCTTGACTCCCTGCTTTTCTTTCTTCGGAAAGACTTGAGAGGCAATAGCAAATATCCAGCGGACTTTGCCTCTAAGCACACTCCTGTTCCCCTTCTGCTAACACCATCTCTGTCACTCCTGTGCTATGTTTTTGTCACCCATTTGGGCCACTTAATTACATTCTCTTTTCTTTTGGAAACAGCTGACATGTAATTATTTTCATGATTAACACTCTTGTGCAGCTAATTGTAATTATACCTTATAATCACAGTTGTGATCGTCAGTTACTCATCTTTGCTTCATTTGAATGTTTTTCTTCATCTGAGTTTCTAGAAGTTGTCTTAACTGAACACACATGCACAACAAACTAGCCCAACTTTCCAAACTTCTCTGTTTTTCTCCAGAGGGAATTAATTTGAGGCCATAATAATGAATAAAAGCCAGATCATTGGCTGGTGTAAATCAATGCAGCTTCACTCGTGTCAACACAGCAATGGTGATTTACAGCAGTTGAGATGTCGGATATTTTACTAAGAAACTGGTGTCATCTAAGAAAATGTATCTGCCTTAGAGCCACTTTGTGATATAGTTTCCATGTATCGAGCAATGCATATTTTTTCTTTTTATATCTCTATCCTCTTACATATTTTGGAGAACCAAGAAAAATCAAACTATCCTGTATACTCGCTAGGTTGTATATTATGCAGCATTTTGAAAGGCATTTCATTCTACACCTTGAAAATACACAGGGGACTGATTCTCCTCTTGCTCATGCCAATTTTTATGTGGTGTAGCTGTCAATTTGAATCGAGCAGCTCCTGGTTTACACCCTAGTGTGTGCAAACAGCATCAGACATCGGATGAATACATCACTTTTACAGGGAGGATACTAGAATAAATTCTAATCCAAGCCACACACAGGAAGCTCGATAGTCAAAGCCACATACTTAAGACTTACAGAACAATACAATTTTCAGCACAAAACCTGGTCAGGGTTTTGCTAAGCTTGCTTTAAACCATGGACTGGTGACAATAGATTTATTAATTGTAGTGGGTGCCCAGGAGCTTACATTCGAGACTTAATGGACCTCAACTATGCCAGGTGCTGTGGAAATACAAAATGGCATAATGTGAAAGCCTGACGGAAAACCGTCAGTGCGGTTTCCTTGCTCCATCCTTCTCTGCCCTGGGCTGCAGGCTGGGCCTTCCTGGCCAGAGCATGTGCTGCTTTAAAAATCATTCCCCATTCCCTCCCAAAGAATTGGATGAATGAATAAAGAGGTGAACTCCCAACCTGGAGATTACTGCTGCATTAATAAAGCAACTGTGAACGAATTGTCTCAGCTGCCTGAGCCAACTAGGATTATTAAACCAGGTCCCTGATTTAATTAGAGTGCTTAAAACTCATGCTAAAAACAAAAATGCAGCTCTCAGCTAGAACACGAGCTTTGTGCGGGAAGGGTCACTGCAAAGTTCAGCTCTTCCCACAGTATTTTCATGATTATTGAATCAAATGCTAAGGTGGAACTGGAGGGCTCCACTGAGAGGGGGCAGGGAGGGAGAGCTGTTGTCCCTGCGCTACAGCTCTGAGCACTGCCTGAGGCCAGCAGACAATACAGGTTATTTCTGCCTGCCCAGCAACTTGTGTGAAATGGCCTGAAAGAATAGCATCTACGTCGGATTAAAAAAAAAAAGAATGCACATGCACCAGAACTGCCAGCCTTGTTAAAATGCAGAGCGATCCAGGATGGAATGGCGTGACTTAAATCTTCCCCAAGCCCAGAGAGCCTTTCTGCAACGCAGCCTGGGATGCACCGACAGGGTGACGTGTTAGCAGAAGCGGTGCGGCTCATACAAAATTACTGAGCTGTGTTCCCTTGCACCAGCAGAAGTTTGTGACACCCTGAACTGGCAATATAGTTTCTCACCAGTGCCAATTCAATTAGATGCCCCCAGCCTGACTAGCAGAAAATGGACCTGAAGTAATGCCTTGTGACTGACTAAGCATTACACACTATTTATTCTTTAACTCTTAGTCTGGATTTGAACCGTGACTACAGGAAAAAGCCACCACTGCCCATGACTGTAGCTGTGAGCTGATAGGAAGCTTTTTTTCTTTTGAAGAAAATCAATTTTCAGACTTCAAAGGCTCCATACCTCAAGTGCTTTTTCCTGGCCCAAGACTCAGCTGCATGTTTTTCCTCAACTGACTTAAAACTATCAGCATGACTGGGAGTTACTACGGCACCTGAAAACTGCCATAAATTATACTTCTGCCCTTTCTGCCAGCCTAGCCAACACTGGTACCCCAACTGCATCCCCTGTAACATACCAGGTCTAAGATCGGAACATAAAAACTCCCTTTAATAATGGCAAGCACTGAAAAGAGAGTGAAGGCAAATTAAGCTTCACAAAAGAAAAGTTAAGTGATTCTATTGTTATTTGAATAGTTTCCAAATGGACTCATCAAAGTTTGGAGAATTATTTTAATTGATAGCTACAGATTAACAATAAGATAAATAGAGAGATTAGAAAACATCCGTTACATTCAGCTGAGGCTGTAGGAAATTTTCAGCCTCAGCTAATTGTTCCATTTTGCAGTTTTAATTAAGTGCAGACTCCTGAACTGAACTATTCCAGATAGTGCCTGAGCCTATGCATACCAGATCACCCAAAGTTTCCTGGATATGCTTTTAATTCCTTGGAACCAGCTTCTGACCTTAGGGACTGGAGTTGGACAGTAATTATGCTGGGTGAGATTCATCATTATGCAGAGAACTAGCATGCAAATGATGGATTTAAAGGAGTATTTACAGGGTCAGCTATGGGCAGATGTGAGCCAGCTCCAGTCCAAAAGAGGTGGACCAGTTTTAGAGCAACACTGAGCCTGGGGTAATATGCCCAGCCTCTCAGGGGGGTTTACTAGCCTGGTACTGGCACTGCACTAATACCTCTCTATGGCTTCCACTTCAGGCCTGGCTCACATCCAGATGGCCCTGAGTGTGGGCAAAGCACGCTTACAGCTGTAGACACAACCTGATAGCTTCTGCACCATGCAGAGATTTGTTGTTTCCCCACATCGGTTTAGGTTTCACCGACTGCACACTTTTCCTATGCTGGCAGTGCTCTAAAAACAGGTATCTCGCACTAAGGAGCCAGGTAGCACCAGGCTCCTAAGTTTGGGAATTTGATGCTATGCCACACAGAGAAGAAAAGTTAATTTAAAGCAGACTGATAACAGCACAGCCTGGGTGGGCTCAGGCAACCCTGCACTGTGGTGTAACATGGCCCGTTGCTGCTCTCATTAGTAACAAAGTCCTGCTTTGTCCTGCTCCAACCTGAGCGACTGGGGCTGGACTGGGATGCTGTGTTGCGTCCCGGGGCTGGAGGTCTTCCAGGCTGCACCTTGTTAGAGCAGGGAGGCTGCCCCGGGCCAGGCAGCCTTACCTTCACCCTCTGCGACCCGAGCAGTTTCTGTCTTTGACAGCTGTATTATAATAACCATCTCCACAGCGCAGCAAGCTCATTTCACAAACTGACTCTAATAACTACACACAAAATGGCCTGTTCATTCAGGCCAAGGGTTCCATTTACTCCTGAAACGTTACTTGGAAGAGGAAACAGTACATTTAATTAAGCATCATGTTATGCTAGGCATGAAGGATTAAGCAGCAGGGCAATTTCAGGAGACTTGACACTATGGTGCCAAGAACAGTATCGGTGGCTGTTTGAGTTAGATGGGATTCTGGCTCCTTGGAAAGGAAGCTTTTGTAGTTTTCTGCAAGGTGTTCCCTCTGGTCTCTCTAACACTGTTCGATCTTGGAATTTGAGAGTTTATCCCAGTTTGCCATTGACTTCATATATGACATCCTTAATAATATGCAGTCATGCCCCTCCATGTGTCCCCACCTCCATCTGTATGCAAAATGAGGAATTTTCATGAGGTGGGAATACACTAGTGTAAATACTTCTGATATACAGTGATCTGAGAGGAAAATCGGGCATGATGCATGCTAATGCAGGACCCACTGCAATTCACAGGCTGGATTAGGCCACTGTCTGGACTATGGCTCTGTTAGTCTCTAACACCTTCAGCGCTGAATCTTTTAAAGAGAAGACAGCCCAGTGTGTATATATGCTACGATACAATAGCCAAATCTTGCGATCTTCCTGCTTGACAGCAATGAAATATGAAAACAAGTGGGGGTGCTCGCCTTATCATCTCTGCACTCAGGGTTGTCTGCACAGAAGTTCTCATTCACAAAGATATGATTATTAAATTGATATGGTCAGCTCCTCCTCACTCCAAGCTGCCTCTGCTCCTAAGCTAGGTCTGGCTGTGAATTGCTCACGAGAGGAATTTGTCTCCTGACTATGAGAGTAGAGTCTACAGAGACATGCTTTGAACCTAGACATTTTAGAGAGTAAGGTGATGGAAATATGCCCCTATATAGCAGTATTTCCTTATATCCATTCAACTTCTAAGGTTGATGGTCAGGCAGAGGACATAACTGCAGTTAAGAAAGAATGAAATACAAGAACTTCACAGGAGAAGCTCTAGGGAACTAGGGGGAGCAGGGAAGGAGGGCTGAGATATATAGTTATAGCTGACATAATGAAGAGAGAAATGCAACTTGGAGCTGACAGGGAGGGAACAAATAGAAAGAGCTCCCACAACAGAAGAGAATTGCAGATTTGGTTATTGCAGTTGTATTTGCCCATTTACTACCACAGAAGGTACAAACCTCTGCCTTTCACTGTAAATGAAGATGGACACGGATGTGTGCTGGCAGGCAGTCTCACACAGAGGGCATTCCTGCACACTAATGTACTCCAAGGAGCCCTGAGTTTGCTCTTAATTGGAGGAAAATACACCAATTCACACATCCTGTTGTTGCTCCAGGTCACCCTGACAAAGCCAGCAGCTGGTGCTCTGGGACTGGGTTGATGGTATATTATACCTGCCACTCTTCATTTGCTCGGATGGCAAGAGTTATGCATTAACACAGTAACTCATGACGCTGTATTTAGAAGAAGACAGAGGAGATGCAGTGTGTGGTTGTAATGCATCTTCTGTATGCATTAAGGGGATTCATCTTATCATCACTGTTCAGCAAAGTTTTTAACCATGCCCTTAACTTTAAATAGCAAATAAAAATAGAGCAATCAACAGGAGTCCTTTGTGTATTTATTCACATGGTCACAGATCTTTTTTATGGAACATCATTTAAAACACTGTCATACCAATAAAACGTCTACAAAACTACCTAGAGACCAAGCGACAATGCATTTGCATTTCCTACCTGTCTGTGTTACTGATTCTTTGAGACATTTTGCACAGCCTGTACATTAGGTGTGCAGGTGAAAACCAGCATGGGTGGGATTGTGTGTACAGAGTATGTGCACCTTGAGAACTGACGTTCATGTTCCTACACTTCTTTCTCCCCAGGCTCTCTCTGCACCAGTGATGCTTCTTTGATCACACTAAAATCAGAAGCATCTTCCAGAAATTCAGGTTGTTTTAAGAGTCTTATCCTTAATCCCTCAACTTGAGTGTATTGATAAGAAAATACCAATTAAGATTCATATTCCCATGCTGGACCTGTAGTCAGAGACTAAGGAGATTATGTGATCATTCTAATTTCACACCCAGGAATGTTAAATAGTTATAACTTTATCTCATTCAAACAGCAATGGCCCATCAGCTCCAGGGTCCTTTTGGCCTATTTGTTGCTACCACTGCAGATGTCCCCTGACCTTCAATCGAAACAACCTGGGTGGCCTCTCTGTACCTTCAAAAGAAAGATTTCTGTAAGAGAAACATGCATTAGCAGTCTGACTATAGCAGTATCAAAGTGCTTCACCCAAGTCCTCAAGACAGATCCAAGCATGGACAACAATATTAATGAACAGCTGCCAGCACCAGAAACTGTAGCTCTGCCGCCTGATTGCATGAGACAAGAATATAAACTGATGCTTGCTAAGGTAGCAGGGGACAAAGAAGGGTTTTCATACACCCAAATCTACCAGGCACACCTAAAATCAGGCAGGAGCAATAGGATATATTTGTAAGAGAGACTTCCAAACCACGCGAAGGGCTTGCAGCTGTAGGATTTTCTCAAGTTTGCTACCAATTTACGTAAAGTGAAGTGACAAATGTGAATTAGGGGAAGTTTTATGACCAGCCATCCTTAACAGCCTGGGAAAACAGGGACTGAACTAGGAAATCCTGCAAAGCCTGACAATTTTCCCTTGCAAAATCAAGGTAAATCTGGTGGGGATTTGGAAATTCAAACGGACCAGTTCAGAAACTCACAATCCTGCTGATACTGGCTGGGCAGAGGATGAGATGAGCCTTGTACTGTTGATGGGTTTAGTGCATCTGTATTAGGCACATAAAAGCTGGATGTAAAGGTAACCAAATACAACAACACTACCTTGTTCCTGTTGCTCTGACATCTTCCATCCCTCTTCATTTTTTCGTGTACCCATTAGCCTCCGGGTCTGCATAAGATCTGAAGAGACACCCTTCTTCAGTATGGTGCTCCCACTGAAGCCATTAAGCCTCTGCATGAATGCCCAGAACTGCTGCACAGAGCTCGTTTCTGGACGGAGGCCTCGGGCTGCAAGCTGCTTGGGCTGCAGCTGCCTCCTGCCGCCTGTGTGCGCAGCACCCAGTAGAACCAGGCTCCCAGACTCACTTGGCACTAATGTAATATGAAAAGTAGTCATAAAAAAATAACAGCTCCAGGCTCTACAGATGTGGGAAAAGTGACTCCAGCTTTAGTTATTGCAAGGCATTATTTCTACAGGAACAAAAAAGCAGAGGGTGTTTTGCGAACAAGCAAGCAGACACATTCACTGGCTGCAAAACCTTACAGCCTGGATAGTTTAAACCCAAGCCTTCACTTGGTGTTAGAAGGGAATGAACTAACCTTTTCCATTTCATTTCTGAAAACTCCAAACTAATTATCTTTCCATTCTTCTTCCATCCTTTCACTGCCAAGGGAAAGAAATCAGGACAGGACTCCTGGGCTTTCTAGATCTTGCAATATTTATCACCTGAAGCCTTGTTCCCAACAGGAACACTCAGCACTGACTCTTTTGTGCTTAGATGAAACTAGCCAGGGAGACTGGGACAGGCACTGGGAGCATCATTCTGCAGACAGCCCTGAAGGGAACAAGACCATTCCATTCGTGCAGAGCCAAAACACTTACCAAATGTCAGATTTTTTTTTTTTTTTTGGTTGGGCTTTTTTTGAGTAAGGACCCAGAAGAGGGAAACAGCAGCAGGAGAAAGATGGAAGAAAAAAGAAGAAACAAGAAAAAGCGTGGAAAAAAAATAATAAGGGAAATGAAGGGGAAAAAAAAAAGGCAGTACGGGGGGATTAGGATTCAGGCCAGCATTGTCTGCAGCCTTCCAAACCATATGATATATCTAAGGAAAAAGCAGACAGCACATCTGAGCAAAAATTACAGGTGGCTGAATTAATTAGCTCTAAATCCCAACACCCCCAAACATCAGGCGCTGGGATTAAGGACTCAAAGCTAGTTTGCTGTTGAATCCCAAACCTCAGATATTATTTGGATTCAAATTGGAAGTGTTGCAGATGGGTTCGTTTAGGGAAGAAGAGAGCTGTCTTTTCCCATTCTCCCTTCAGCTGAAGCAGAAAGGCACCTTTCTCTTTCCTTCATAACTTGATATTAAAATCACTGCAGCCCTCCCTACCCCTGTCTGTGCTTGGTTCCCATTGATCTTAACAAGCTTCCAGTTCTCTTCAAATACCCTGGTGCTGCAAGATGGGTAGGCAGAGATTCACTTCAAGGCAATGGGAGATTTCCCTCTTTCTATCCTCCATGCTTGTGGGACATTACGCAAAAGGAATTTACTGTCCTTAAATGCTGAAAAAGTCCTATTGTGTGGCTAAACAAAGGGACCCAAGGATAAATGGCATCTGATTTTACCCTGAAACACTGAAAAATTGCCAGCTTCTCTTGATTTTAAGGCAAAGCCCCTAAAAGCTCACCAATAACCACGTGTAGCCAGATTCAGAAAGGTTAATCAAAATAGCTGACAGGCATCGGAATTACACTCATTTCCTGGTGCTGCCACCTACTCCCTGTGGTAAGTCATTTGATCTGTGATTCAGTTCTTCCTATAAAATGGGAATAATCCTTGTTTATCTAGTGGTAGTATTGGTAGCATAAAGCATTCATGCTGGTGAGATGCTCAGACATTATCCTCATCTAAGTGGGGGGAGAATCCGTATAGGTTGAAAAGCTTATGAATCTCGCAAAGAACATAACCTATATCTCCTGCTAAATCAGGTGAGTATCATATAATTTGCCAGGACCACCTTGTGCAGGTCTAATTATCTGCTGGCAAAGGAGGTACAGAAGCGTAACTAGCAGTAGTTGCCTCATCTGGATGGTGCCAAACAAGCTGGTAAGTTCATCACAGCCTGTGTACAGCATCCAGAAGTAGTACACAGGGAGACAATTAGTGTTCATGTGGCTTTCATACTGGATGCGATCAGAGGCCTGGAAGATATTTGTGTTTATTGTAGCAGTGGTACCCAGTCAGGACTGAAAACACAGTCATCGCTGCGATGCTCACTCAAAAAAGGATTTGATGGACAGAAAGCTTGAAAAAGCTTCAACAAGAAGGGAAAAAAGAAAAGGCAGTTTTGGAACAGTGTAATCATGTCTCAGTAAAACACCGAGTATGGCAATTAATTATTGATCATGGATCCCTCTCTTTGTCTTTCTCTTGTTTCCCAGGGCTCTGCATATCTGCCGAACACCATGCCAAAGTTAATCAGGTATTTGCTTCCACCTGGGGAGTCAGCTACCTGTCTCTAATGGACCCGGTACAACTTGAATGCAGTAGCTTCTCATCAGGTCTAGTTTTACATATACTCAGGCACACTTCGCAATCTGCAGGTGGCTCAGCAGGTTGCAACAGATTTTTACTGCTTTTACATTATGCCTTGACCACACATCCATGCCACAGAGCAAGCTGCCACTGGCAATGGGTTGAGTTTGTTTGGAAGCAGAGCACTGGTATTCTGCAACTGAGTTGTACGTGCACCACAGCGATGCTGTCTGCCTTCTTACCAGGTTGTTCTCTCAAATCCCTGAGCATCCATGCTCATTACTGTATCCTCTTGGTAATAACCACAAGATAAATACAAGACAGTCCGGCATACAGCTGGCATAATCTCTCTTTAGGTTATGTGGAAAGGCATGAAAATCCTGGGTGAGGGTAGGACAAAGGTTTTTCATTCTGAGGTATTTCCAAGAAATAAGTATACACCAAAAAGCTAAGCACACATTATTTTGTTTTCTATAACCAAAACTGTTTCCTTTAAAACAGAAAAACAACAACAACAAAAAAAAACCAACAGAATTTTCTTCTGCCGTATTGAAAAAACCATTGAGCAAAGAGAATTCAGAGACTGCATCTCCATACTTCCCCACCCCTTGGAAGGTAACAGGTGAATAGACACATTGCATCAACAGTACTTACAACAGTGTAATATTTCCTGTCAAGTTAAATGAGGGTGGAGATTCTCTAGTATGTCAATATGCATTAGTATATGCATTAGCAATGACGAGGGCAGCAGTAGTCTTTAGCAGGGAACTCCGAGCATGAGCTGACCTGAAATAATTGCATAGGAGAAGAGAAAGCCGGGCTCTACAGGATGGAGACAAGCCGGCTTTCCTACTGCAACTTTCTGAATCAATGTAAATGTTTGGGAACTTCTTCTCTCAGCTTCTATCACTGCTCGCTGAAACTGGCATCTGGGGCAAGAATATGCTAGTATCACCTCCTCCTCCTGCAGGATAATGAATTTTATTTTCCCTTCTAAAAACAAATGGCACTTTCATTGCAATCCATTTCAGTTGCATGTCTTTGCTAATACCACTGTAGCAGGGGGCTCCAGATGGTGCCCTTACACGTCCTTTTATATGTTCTCTTGGCACAGGAGCAAATCTTTGCGTTAGAAGAAACTCTGTAGCGGTTTCTCTGGGAGAGATAAGGCTGTCAGGAAACCAGTGGTCTGTCACTGTTTCTCTGACAACAGTCAAATACAAGGGTAGAGTTCCTCCTTGTAGGCAGTGTTAATCTAAGATGGTAAATGAGAAAGTTGCCAAAGAGGTATTTTTTATTATCTCCATTGCATGACTAGCATGCATATGGTGACACGCCAACATGGCACAAGCGGTAGTGCACTAGAGTGCACCTGCTTTTGCAAAATGCTTTTAGTTCTACTTGCCATAAAACTCCTGAGTACAATTAATGCTGTAGATGTCTTACTCTGTGAATATAAGCTTGATCCAAAGGCCACTGCAGTCTTACCCAGATATCAATCACTTTTGTGTTAGATTCCTTACAAATACATTAGTGTGGCATGAAGCTAAAGGGTTCTCCTACTTGTACAGAGACATCATCCTTTCTTTCTCTGTGCACCATGTTGTAGCAGGTTGTATCACAGAAGTACAGTAGTGTTCTATGGAATTAGTTGTTCCCACCAGTATCTTTTAGTTAATGATTCCTTCTTTACCTGCATCAGTGTCTGTGCAGATCTGTTCCCAAACAGTATTAACTCTGTTATCTGCAAATCCCTACGAGAAAAAAATATGGAAAAATCCCCAATTGGAACAGTTTCCATCAAGGGGAAGCAGTTCAGTTGGCTCCATGTATCCCTTATTCATATGGTGCTGAGAGCAGTGAAACCCAGGAGTGTATCCCTTTGTCAGTCTTCGTCCATTTGTCTGTCTAGCTCTCATTTGTCTCTGTTCCCTTCATTAAGGGGACAGCAGGTGGCAGGGTGGATGATGGATGGGCAGAGGATGAACTAGAATGGGGTCTACTCATCATCCATTCGTGCACCAGAACAAGACAGATGGTCATGAAGAGCTTTCAATTTACCCAAAGGCTGAGTCAGAAAGCCATATTATATGCCCTGCAAGAGCCTTTCTCAGAGAGTGGGGGACACTAATTTGTAACCACTGATGGGCAAAGCATTGGAGAGGGCAGGAGCACACAGAACTGGTTCAAAGGTGTGATCTCAAATAAACTACAGCTCAGGCTTGGAGATCTTGGATGTACAAACAAATTACAGGCTGGATCCTTACATTTGAACTTCTCATGGAGAGCCATGACCTTCCTTAGAGGAAAAGTCCTCCATAGCTTTTTCTGAAAAGGGAATAAGTCTTGCAGAAGTCACAGCAGGCTATTTCCCAGCAGGAAGAGCTACATATTTCTGTTATTTACAGCTGCAGCTATAGACTCTGGACCTAACCCTTGTACTAAGGTACCATGCAGGCATATATTAAAAAAATAAACAGCCCTGAAGTACAGCCAGGTTAACAGAAGGCTATGTAGGCAGAAAACGTGTGGGTCAAGAAGGTGGGCACACAAATTTGTGCCTTCAGCACCTTCAGTCTTACAGCCCAAGTAATGCAGCCTTGTCACTTAAGAAGCAGGAAAAGGAACCTGGGTCTTCTGTGGAACTTTGCTGACAGCAGCAGAAGAAAAGCAAGTAGTCAGAGGTAGTGATTAGAAAGGAATAAATTCTGAGCAAAGAGCATGCACCAAACAATTTTTTTGTTCATTATTAGTTATTCAAAAATTGCTCCTACCTCTGCAGCTTCCTCCACTTTTTCATACAATCAAAGACCTCATTCCATACCAACATGCTCCTATTCTTTTCCTCCAGTATACAGGGCAGCAAATTCAATCTGTGATGCTTTTGTCATCCTCTCCCTCACTCTGACTTCCACTCTCTTTTCTTTGTAAAGGTTTGCAGTGTACCTACCACAATGATAAAATATATCCTGTTTACGGGGAAAGAAAAATCCACCTCAGCACTTTTTCCATGGGAGGAAAATGGGGCGGGGGAAGTACATTTTAAAGCATTTTAGATTGTGACTTCTGCAAATTAGAAAACGCACACTTCTTCCCTAGATGGAATATAGGCAATTACACTGTGAAAGCAAGTGCTATTTCGGTCCCTTTCGTCTTGCAGTCTTGCTAATGCTTTTAAGATACATAAAGATACACTTATTTGTGGTGAGGAAGGTGGCCACCTTCAGCAGTCTGCATCTAGACTATGAGATCAGGGAATGAGGAAATGGCTTTGCTTCATATTAATTTTCATACTAGTTAAATAAAATTCTTTGAAACCCTTGGTGACTGAATTTCTTCTTACCCACAAAAGCCTGAAAACATTGCTCCATGGTGTTCTTCAGGCCGAAAACTGCCATGGGTTCCCACTGTTGGTTTTTCACAGTACATAGGTGCTTGGGACAGCGCAGTACTTCAGATGGGGGCAGTGCTCCCATACCAGTGCCCACACAGGCACTCCTCAAGGGAAAAACCATCATCACAGCAGGGCCCTTTGGTGCCAACACCGAACTGCTCTCAGCCCTAAGCCAGCTTTGTCCAGATAGGGTAGTATTTATATATATCCCCCTCAGACTTTGCTTAACAATTTCAGTGTGCAGGAAAACACACTGCGAGATAATTGTTAATAACATTGCCCCTCTGATTCCGTTTGTTCTATCAGGATTGAGAGAAGACATATGTAAGACAAAAGCAAATAAACATAGGAATAAATGGATGGCTAGACATATGGCAGATATATAGACAAATACAGACAGATGGACAGATCAGATCTGTCTGGCATATGCCTATCTACACCATCTCTCTGCATTTGCACTTCACTGAAAACTGAGCATGTGCACCTCACACAAACTGAAACCAAGCAAAGTAATTGCACAAATACCTGGTGAGGGCAGAGTATTAGGATTGTCTCCTGGCTGAATGATCAGTTTTGGCAGTGCAGATAACTGGCCTCTACTGGATAAAGAGGTAAGAAATGCTCTCCCAGCTCTTTCAGAACTTCTGTAGGCTTGTTCTCCCTACTGCCTTAGCCCTACCTTATGCAAAGAGGTCTTTTTGTTGGATGCAGGCCTTCCCACTGTTACAGACTCAGCTTTTTTCAGTTGCCCTTTCTTCTGCATTAGCAGAGTATTGCATTATATTTTGTCCTCCCTTAGCTAACCCTTTATCACTCCATATGTGATTGGAGGAGCTATCTACCAGCAGCATATGTGTTTAATCAACTTTAATACTTCCACAGACTATAAGTAAGAGAAGTGTTCTGGACAGGGAATAATTATCATTTTAATTACATTAGAGAAGATAGTTTGACTGCCAGAGGGTAAAAGAAGATCTGTGGCTTAGTGCACTACTAGGCTACGTAGTAGCAGCCAGGAGGTAGACCTGCTTTGGCTGTAAGGCAGTGGAAATACGGACTAAAGGAGCACATCTGAAAAAGCTTCCATACACATGCAGTTCTGTGTCTGGCAGGAGAGGAAATGGCTGAAACCACACTGCTGCACCCCTGTCCCATCGCAGCTCAGAGGTAAACAGTGAGTCCTGGAGATTCTGAACCATATTCCTCTGGTATAGATTTATAAACATACATAAAACATTAGGAATTAGGAATTTACATCTGAGTGACTTCTAATAACAAGCATAAAACTTTTCGTCTGGAGTGGTCACAGTACTATCAAGACAGCGATCTGCCTCAGGCATGATAAAGACAGGGAAACTGGGATACAGAGGCAGCATACAGCTCAACTAAGGCTATTGTATGTCAAAGGCACAGCTCAAAATACAAAAGTCTGATTACATTTATGGAATATTTTTAAAGTTCAAGCTTATGTTTCTATTTGCCCCAGGGTATAGGCAAGGCACATGTCCCATTTTTCCTCTAAATCTATAAGGGTTAGAAACGTTACTTTTCATAAAGAAGCAAATGCGTAATGCTGAGATGCACATGTAATCACATCTCTGCAACAAGTGCAGCCTTAAGAACAAACAGTAAATATTAAGATTTGCACTGATAGAATCACAAAAATTGGCAACATTGTAAATCCCTTTGGAGACTTTGAATATCTCCTGCCTATCCTTAAAAGCGTGCAATCCAAGAAGTATTTGCTCAGTAAATTCTACCATAGCTATCTGCTCTTGGTGGTGGGAGATTGGTTGCTGTAGACCTTACAGGTCTGTTTCCTAACTGGAAGCCTGAAGTGATTTAAACAAAGAACCAACGAAAAGCAAATGGTGTGTGGCACTCCCACAGAAGCAGACTGCCTCAGGTTTCTGTGAAAGCCCTGATCTGCAACAGCAGCATAATAATGGAGGAAACTGGGTTCTGCAAGAGGCTTGCAGGACCTCTTCTTCAGCTCCAGGTTTCTCCCGTGATGGGGCCTCTTGCCATGTCACAGTTTGCAGCATGAACTGTCAGGCCCATGTACAGCTGGTGGCCACAGAATCTTTCATATATATCAGAGCCCTACCTGGTAAAGCAACTGGATCAGTCCTTTACCTCTTGATTGGACTGTATAATTACCATACTTAACTGGCTCTGTTACTGGATCAGCCAAGGGATCAGCCAAGTCATGGACTGCATTGTATTAGCTCATTTGCAAACAATGTAGTCCCTTCTTGGGGCCCTTCTCATTTGTTTGCATTTACACTGCCACAGAAAAACTGCTAGATTAAGAAAAGGAAAAAGGATGCAGGAACTAAAAAAAGAAACGTTTTGATTTGTTTCAGGTTTGCTTTGGGATTGTACATTGTATTTAATGACCAGGTTTCTTTTCAGCTCAAAATTGTAAGAGAGATTTAAACCAAACTTTTTCTTTAGTTTTTTTGTTGGTTTTGTTTTTTTTTTTTTTTTAAAAGATCACTTGTAGGATTACCTCAGCCATCTCCTTGTCTCCTTCTTTGGATTAGCATAATCATGAAAGCAAGGAGGCTAATGAGTGCTGAATTAAGCTCCTGGGGCCAATTTCGTTAGTCATCTCTTTTGACACATGTATACAGCACCTTAGATTTTAAGCACATGATTACGTTTTGCATTTAGCATCAGCTTGAAATATACTTGTTTTGGCCCAGTAGTATCAATATTTCACATACTGATTCTCTGCAGGGCTAAGTAACAGATATGCATCAGACTATTATTCAAGCAAGGAGGTTTTTTTCCTTCCTAGGTCTTCTGTTGCATCTCAGTGCTGACCCACAGCAGCCCCTGTACTCCAGCTCTGCATGTACCTTATGCCATTGCGTTTATTATAGCAGTGCCTACAGGCATAACAAGAAAACTATCCTAGGAAGACAAAGGAAAATGACAGACCTTGCCCCCAAATGCTTATATCAACTGAATCCACTTTTTAAAATGTTATCTTATTTCTAAGCAAGGCATAAGCATATGTTTGGAACCACCCAGGATATAAGATTTATTAAGGTTAAACTCTCCCTGATATATTTAATTTTGACTTAGAGTTGATTGGAGCCCACATTACCCAGAAGATGGTCACAATCACACTCTTATTAAATAAATTTCCTGAGGCAGGTATGTCTATGCCATTGAAGAACTGGTTAATGAAAGCTAGACTGCAACAACAATACCAGTAACAGAAATATAATACGCCTCATTTTAGCCTGTTTCACACACTCCTTTTGACTGGCGTACATTGTAATAACTCAGAATGAACTGACTCCTACATATTTCTGCAAAAGAGACAAAGAATTACTCTTCTGGCTTTCAGTTCCTTTTCTTCAAAAATTACCAAACTGATTGCACTATAAATTTCCATTCTGAGTAATGCCTCTTACTGGATCAGCCTGAGCACTGTGGTGCAGGCTGCTGCCCCGAGTTAAAACAAAGCTGTTTGTTACCGTACGGAAGGATGAGAATCCACACGCCATCCCATCTTGATTTAGTCGGCAAGCAGCAAACTCCTTTAGAGACTGTTTGCATGCTTGTTTCTCTATGAGTGTTACCAAAGCTAATTTACTGTAACTAATGTGGTCCTGTCAGTTGTTGTAATTTTCTATTGAGGTAAAACCACCAGCTCCAAGCAGACGGCGTTCTAGCTGGGAAAGATTAGCTCCTGTTAGAGAGGGGCAGCTCTGAGACTACTCCCTGGATTGTCATAGCAGTTGGATCACACGTTGCCTAAATTACCATTACTGAGAGAGCTCCACACACATATGGCATAATGGGACTGGCAGCATCCCAGTGTCAAATAGCTTGGGGCTGAGAGGCAGCGCTCTGCAGAGGTGACAGCTCTGGGAAAGTCATAAATACAACTGTGCTCAATGATACAGCCTAGACAGCAAGTATCAGAATCCAGAGGTGGACCATATACCCCGGGCTAAAATAAGAACCAGCTGTTGCGTCTATACAGGATCCAGACTGGACCTCGAACCACAGCTTTGTGTGGAAGGGCCCAAACATGCTATGGGGTTTTCTTCCTTATTTTCTCATTTTATATTCTGTTCCTATCAGTAGGCTCAGAGAAGGACCAACAGCAAAATACTAAAATACACTGTGAAAAAACATCTGGTTGCAATGACAGAAAAGACAGTCTTGGCTAATAAATGAGCTGGTTAATGTATCTCCCTGTTCTGTCCTAGTTTTCCTATACAATACTGAGATACTTAGGAAAGTTGATCCTAATTAACTAATGATGTGAATTTAGAATGATTTAGTTAAAACACATTTAGCCTCATGGGGACACACACATTCATAACTGAAGCAACTTTAATTCCGTCTAGAGAGAATGGGTATTGTCGAGAGCAATCAAGTAACCATGACTTAATAACTTCATATCAGACAGGAACTGCCTTTGTGTATGCTCTTAGCCCATCCTAACTGCAGAGAAAAACATTAGCTTTACTAGGAGTTTGCTTTACAATTGGGCCCGGGTAAGAGTTTGCACAGTCAGTTACTGCAATGCAGCTGACAGGTGGCAGCTCAGAAAGCTGTGAAGCTCAGTTTTTTCCAGTCCTATATCCATACTAACTGAATTACATTTCCTTTAGTTTTGACTGAGGTTGTCCACACCACAATTTAAGGTCAAGTAATTAATCTACTTTGAAAGTTAGTTTGGATTACTTTTTCTCTGTCTACCTGTACAAACAAGCTCTTAGTATCTTTGTTGCTTCACCAGCAGCACAGAAATCCCTATGAACCTATGTTGTGAGCATATTTCTGACTTTACAAGCCCTGGCTATGGATTTTAAGCACAAGCATGAAAAATGCCTGCCTTTAACTTCAGTAGACAACTACAGGTGCTTCCTTAATACAAGTAATAATCAATAGGAGTCACACAGATAGGCTGTTAGAAAAGCTGTGCTCTTCTTAAGTTTTTACATTAATTTTACATTCCAAAATTGATTCAGATAATCATCTGAGATTTTATGTGCTTATCTGAACCTTCAAGCCTCTGATACTGAGGTAACACTGTTAGAGATATTTAACACGCACACACACAGAGAGAAACACAGCAGTAAAATTCACAGAAGCTTAGTACTCAAATACCAGTGTATCCTGGGTGAGATTTACCTCACAGGGGGAACAAATTCAAGGTCAATGTCTCACTTAGCTCCAAAGCCACAGTTCTTCAATTCCTAATAGGACTTTTCAAAATCAGACTCTTTTATTCCAGGATCTTAGGAATGAAATAATAAAAAACAAGCTTGACTTTACATTTCCGCTCTCCAGTTTGCTGTTTCCTTAGTGAAGTCCATACAACTATATAGATGTTCACCAGCTGGGTATCTAACTCCCAAGCACCAGAAATTATTGCTTCTTTTCAAAAGAACAATGGATATACTGGAGCATTAAAAAGTCTTTTCTACAGTTATAATTTGCTTAGCTCATCATAAACATGCTACAGATAAATACTTAATTTCCAGCATTATGGATATCAGAGGGTGGACTGCTTTCTCTGGTCACAGACTGAATTTATCATGACCAGTCAAAAGCACCCTACAGATTCAGCAGAGGGCAGAGATCAGTTGTTTCATCCAAATGAAACATCCTTCTCCTTAATGGCCTTTGAGTTTGCCCCATCCTTCCTAGTTTGTCCCTTGGCTACAAGATGATCACAAACGCTTTTGGATTAGACCTTCAGATTTGCTTTTGGATGCACATAAAATAATCATTCCTGAAAACAATTTCCCCATGATTAAAGATCCGCTGCTGCTAAAAATATTTAAAGCAGGAATCATCCCGAATAATAGACTTGGCAACATGCACCAGAGATGACAGAAATTGCTGGCACTGTGAAGAAAACAAACATCAAAAGACAAAATAGCATCAGACACTGTGAAGCACCGGAATTTTTTTTCCTTTTTGTTCATGCCATTTTGCCAAGGTTGTTTGTGCATCTTCATGTAATTCCAGCTAATCACACAAATTCTTCAATTCAAGATATTCTTTGAAATCTCCCTGGGATGGCACCTACACTTGTGTGCTCCTCATTCTGCTCCTGTTATGAACCACCCTCTTGGTTCTAAATAAAAAACTACATTCAGCAGCAAACTGTCAGGGTGTTCTATTTTGCAGCTTTTATTCCACTTCATTTGCTTTCTTTTTTTCCCCCTAAAGAAATGCCGTGGAAGTAGCAACACTGGTTACTACAAGGGAACTCTCTCAAGATACATCTGCTTGTTAGTTCATGTGGTCACCCATTGCTGGCACCAAGCTGCCCTTTACAGATAATGCAGCCAATGGTTCTAACAGATGTGAAGTACTGCTAACGAAGGGCCTGATCCAGAGAAGTTACCTGGATGCCTCCCCAAGGATACAACACGATCAAGCACCAAGGTCAGAGAGAGCTGGCAGCATCTCATTCCCCAGGGAAGGCATGGCACCTGGCAGGATCGGGTTGTGTGTCAATGCTGCTATCAATTATTTTTCACAGGGACTTAAAAATCATCTGTGCAGTGCTGTAAATCTGCATGGTGCTTTGCTCTCATCTGTAAAAATGCATAGCTTACCCCAGCCCCTGAGAGCCTACAGCCCTAGAGACCTTCCTAAGGAGAACAAGGTACATGCAGCGAGTAGTCTCAGGGGGCTGATCTCAAACACCGCTCTGCATTTGCAGCTTGTTTCAAGAAGGGCTGCATGTGGTTAAAAGTACTCTGTAGGCCTCCAAAAGAGGCTCAGAGGGGTCTGACAACATGTGGATGAGACCACAGTGTAGATCAGAGAAGTTTCTGTGGAATCTGCACTGTGCTCAGTCTTCCAGTGTCAGAACTCGTGGGAAGCAAACAGAGCATCGGTAGCATAAGATAACAAATACAAAACTGGGTTTTGTCCTTTCCACCCCAGGGAGCTGATCTCCTTTTGTGACTGTGGATGGGCAGATCCTCACTTTTTTTACCATTGCCTCAGAGATGGGGGAGCAAATGAAAAGCAGGAGATGGAATAGGCCAAATCCCACTTCACTAATTTCATTCTTTGAGGATTATATGCAAGTGAACTATAAGAAAAAATACAGATACTTCAAACGACACATGCATACAGTGCTACATCTTAGGAGCCTTTTCAATTAATGGGTCTTAACACGAGCCCAGCTAGAAACTGCTAAGAGGTGCATGGCTGCAGCATGTTTGGCAGGATCTGAGAAAAACCCTTCAGGGAGTTGAGAAACAGCAATGAAATCAATTGCATCAAAGCAAGTACAGGAAGAAGAAATGACAGAGGACATAAGAAAGGTGAGGAAATGACCTTGCTGAAAGCTAAGTAGACTGAAGGATAATAGTGCTGAAGGATGGTACTCCCAGGAACATCAAGCCTGAATGTAAAGGGACCAATTCATAGGACTGGAGGTGAACATGAAATGCAAAGATGTATTCTGCGGGTTGCTAATCTCTGCAGGTCCTGTGAACATTAAGTACAGAGGATCAAAGCTGGGGTCGTATTTATACTCTCACACAAATACCTACAAAAGCAGAGGATTTGGCCAGGTCTGGCTTAAAGCCTGCTGGAGCCCAGGGGAGCTTTTTGACTAGCGTCCACAGTTTGGTATGAGACTGATGACCATCTTGGACAGACACAGTGCAAGCTGTTCTCTCTTTCTGTAAAGGCGCAAAGTAGAGACATGTGAAAACTATGTGGATAGTCCGTCAAGCAATGTCAGATGCTCTTCAGCATGCTTGTATGTCCAATTAGGAGTAAGAACTGCACAGCCAGTGTGTATGGGTATCTGGTAGGTTTTTTTCCCAGGGTCAGAGGATAATGACCCCTAAAGTTTAAACACCTTCAACACAGCAGTACAGCAACCCCGCCAAATCCTGCTGTCAGTTTGAAGGCTTGTTAGCAACACTTCTCCAGTTTATCTCCCTGTGATTAGCAAGTTTCCAGTCTTTTAAACCATGTGAAAGAGCAAGGGCTAACAAGGTTTAGATTTCATCTTCCACATATAAGAGCAACAGCATTTTTACTTCATTTACTTGGGTTTTGGGGGCTTTGTTTTGTTTCTTAGGGGAAAAAGTTGTTCTGATCAGAAAACTCACTTTATGAATGCACTGACAATAGTAAATGTATCCAATTACTTCCACTGGAATTTTTTAACTGCACTAGTATTTGTGCCAACACTCTGGCATGCACACACACTCAGAGTTATATAGGTATTACATTCTTAAGCAAGCACAATAACTATCTGTGCATGCACAGGCACCATCTATATATCCATATAAACACAATAAGACATCACCATTTCAATGGGAGCAAACACATATAACACCAGTATGAAAGCTACATGAATGTATGTTCATACAACCACTTGCTTATGTAGATATCTGAAGGCCCGTGGACATATACACATGTACAGGAACAGTGCATATGCTCAGCCGTGCTTATCAGCACAACCATCACGTATGCATGCTTGCGTATTTGCACAGCCATGTGCACCCATCTGATGCAGTCTCAGGGAGACATGCACATTCTGTAAGCAAGAGTGAAATGTTTAAAACCTTCTTTCCAGAAGAAAAAAAATACCTGGCCTGCTATTCACAGAGCTAATCTTTCTAATTAAAATGCTTCTGGTCAAATGCATAGTATTAGCATGACTTATTGCCAGATGCAAAAATAAGAATTAGAGGTGGGAAAATCCCCTCTAGCCTGACTCTGGGTCCTAGCATTGCCTACAAAGTCTGAGTTTGTCCCTGCATTCTGTGCTTACCATCTGACTACCAGCATCAAGACATCATGTATACAATAGCTATGGACCTGCCATTGCTTCTACCCTGTGATAGGCTACTTCAGTACTGCAGCAGTTCCTCCCCCCTCTCCCCAGTTTTACTATTCATATTAAATCTTCATCAATGCAGCAGATAAGTCAGCTACACAGAAAAAACAGGAGGAACAAGCTGCGGCTCAAGGTGTATTTTCTTCCAGGACCCAAAGGTGGTGCTGTTGCATTTACTGTTAAAGGCAGTACACTTTGGCAAATACACTTTTTATTAAAGAAAATGTTAAATCAAGTTGCCTGTAGATTAAAACTGTGTTTTGTTTAACTTCACAAGCCATATTTAAGTCTGGCACCTGCATGTATGCCTTTGCCATTAACACATCTGGTGCATCTGTATTCCTATTGCTGCTGTTGAGCTCACTTTTAGCCAGAGGTATTGGCTGGTGCACGGCATCCCTGGTTCAGCAGCCTTAGTGAGGTTTTAACAGAAATAGTACTGGAAGGACAGGCCTCCCAGGCCGTCTCTCAGACCCTGAGTACCCACTAGTTACAGAAGAACCTACAGCCACTTTGGTTCAACAAAACCCCTTTTCCACGCTTTTGTAGTATCAGCTTTGTGTGTTGGAGTCTACAGCTTGAGATGGTCTGCAACAGCTGAGAGCACATCTTGGCACCATCCAAGCCTATGAACAGAACAAAAATGGCACTGCATAACCCAAAGAGTGGAGAAAAGTGGGTACAGTGAGCAGAGGCATGTACTGTGAGAAGCAGCAGACAGTTGGGCTGTGATGTCACGACCACTGAATGCAAGAAATCCAACCCAATCACCACAACTAAGAAAGCAAACAGCCCAGTTTTCAAACTGCATGGTTACTTAATATCTGTCTGACATCCACAGCTCCTGAGCCATCTAGAACTAAAGATCACTTCATATGCAGTGTGTCAGAGTGGTTTTCAGAGAACAGCATACCAGAAAAATGGTCAGGCTACAAATATCAACAGAGGTGAGGAATGCCAATATAATAATGCCAAGTAGTTTTAGGGAGTGCAGGTTTCGTTTAGCTAATGTTTATGGATGATTTCTGTTCAGTATTTAAAGGAAGTGCCAAAGGTTAAGCTCCTTGCCATTGTACCCCTTGGGGAAGATTGCTCTCGTTCCTAAACAGGATGAAAGGAAGAATCATCAGAAACAATAGAGGTCAAAGCTGTGAAGACTGGGTAAAAAAAAAAAAAAAAGACTAAATAGACCGTGAGAAACAAGAGAAGTGAAAAGAAAAATTCCACACTATATCTCCTCCAAAAGAAAATGCTATTACAATTTTAAAATCATCTACTTGTGCTGTGACGCCCACAAGAAATTAGCTGACTAAGCCATCTCTACTCATCTATTTCACGAATTTGTCTGATGAATGAATTGCTTGTCTTCACAAAGGAAGGAAACACAAGGACACTGAAGCTGGAGTATGGAAGTGCAAGAAGATAAAAGGGGACTATATAATGGAAGATGGGGATTTTATCATTCAGTGTATTAAAAGAAGAAATATAATAATGCATAACTAACAAAGCAAGGATACATATGCAGCTACTAGCCTTGCCCCTGAGGAGAATCCATCAGGATGCTCTGAATTTCAAATTGCCAATGAAAATTCCAGGGTCTGCTCATAGTTGGCCAACATTTTCCAATTGCAGACTTTGGAATAAATGTTACCCCAAATTTTAGGGAAATACCTGCAACAGGAAGGCTTTCCATGTAAAGGTATTTATCAAGTAAGAGCTGAAGTTGGGTTTTAGTTTTACTTAGTGAAATTTATGGATGTTTTTACTGAAATAGTCACAAGTGACCACAACAGTAATTTGTCTTTAAACTGATGACTAACACATTCAAGAAAGTATGGATGATAAAAGATGGAAACAGAGATAAACGACATCTACTTCAAGGTTTTGGGTTTTTTTTAATTGTAGATGTAGAAAAGAAATACAAAATGGTAGGTAAGTTCCTGTTGGTCAGCAGACTGGTCAACCTAATTATGTAAGATTCCTGTATTGTATTTTTCCACATTTATTGGTAATCCCATGTAAACAGCTACCAAAATGGAAACGCAGAATGTTCCAGCAGGAAAGATATTCTTCTCTTTTAGTATCCATAACACTGACAGTATACGCATCTGAAGAGTGAAAATGGCATACTGTTGTGTATTGGCCCCTTCCAACCTCTGCATATAAATATTTTATGATTCCTTTGGTTCCATCTTTACCTTCTCATCTTTTGATTGAAGTAAAAGCTGATCATCAGTAAAACATCCCTTAACAGCTTCATAAGCCAAAAGCGCCTGGAAACACATCTCTGTTCTCAGCAGCCTCCTTAATGAATGTGGAAAGCTCTCTTCAGCACTGTAAGTGTATGAGGTTGATAAAGATTCTATTTACTTTTTTCCCCTTATAAGAACTTAATGAGACAAAATTGGTAGCTCGTAATCAGGCATTGGCCTTTTCATCTCTCCGGGTTTTATTTACAAAAGCTTATTAGAGCAAAGCACACCAAGTGATATGCAGCGATAACTAGAGTATTGCTTAACGATCCCTAGCAGGCAGCACAAAGCACAGAAAATTAAATGGAAAAGGTGATTAAAGAAATGTTACCTAATGTAAACAGAACTCTTCCCCCCACTGCCAGAGACCCCCAATGCTGCACACAAATCCACTGGCTAGACTGCATCTTTCCAGTCTGTTGCATTGCTGTACTGAGACAGTTTTTCTGGTGCATAGCCCATGACATCTCAAGGCTGGAACAGCTCTGGACCCAACAGAGACAGCTCCCTGCAGGCAAGGAGCCAGGCCAGAGCAGAGTCAGCTTTGCTGTCCACTGTATCTGATTCTCCAGCTTCAACACATTTTCAGTATTAAATAAATGGTAACTACCAATGTTCACAGATGAAAGCTGCTCTGTGTCTTAGTTTTCCCCTCTGTAAAATGGGAAAATAATAATATCCAACTCTTTCAAACTTGGCCAGAACTTGGGCAATCTTTCAAAATCTAATTAAGAACAGAAGGTGCAAGGAAGGGCCAAAGAAGCTGGAATTCTGCAGAGAGAAAATCCATAGTAGTCTTCCAATAGGAACTGCTGCTTTTTCACACACACTGCCAGTTTTGCTTACAAATAGAGCAATACAGTTGCTCCTTCTCCCTCTAATTTGCTGCTTCAGTTTCATCTTGATAAATAGAAACACCACACTTGCATAGGGAAAGAGAAGTTACTGTATCATAGGAAGCAATCACACCGTACACAAAACAAGCACTCTCAGTAATTAAACTACTTCCAGCCCCCTTTCTCTGTTCCTTTTCAGCATTGCGCTGACAGGCTGTTTATCTTTGGCACAGCAGAAGCAAAGGAAGCAGCAAAATGTTCTTGTAGTAATTCATCCACAGGAGGAGGGGGAGAGACAGAACGGCTGAAGACAAACATTTGGTCTTTGGTGCCAGCATTGTTTCTTGAAAATAAATACATGAACAAGGATCAAATCTCTAGGTAATTGTCCAGGTGACTATTTTGATAGAGACCCATAAACCCACTTGCTTGTAGTTTTAAGTGCTTTGTGTTCTATCCAGATGTTTCTCCAGTACTATAGTTAAGTTCCAGCTGTGCATAAACTTGCATCTTGCTCTGCTGTTCCCACCTAAAAGGGGAGTTTCTACATTAGAGAGGCAGACTCTTGTGCTGATTGACTAAAGAAAAGTGATCTAAAGAGAGCGAAGAGTTTGAATACAAACAATAAGGAGAAAGAAAGAACGAACCAGCTCTTTCCTAGAGCAGATTAAGAAGTTTCCCTTGTAATTAATACGTTGGCATAAGGACAGCACATCAGAAGGCAATCTCCAGCTCAACCATACACTCCATATGGAATCTCGTGTGTGTATGTCAAAGTTCAGTGTCACCCCACCTGAGCAAGAGGGATGCTAACTCCTTTGTCTGAATTGTCTATTTATATCAAATTCTTCCAGTTAGGGACTGCCTTTTATACATTTGTACAACAGGACTTTGACCTCAGCTGGGGTTCCTAGCTGCTGCCCTAATACAAATGAAGAGTCAGGTGAGCCCAAGATAGGCAGTTTGGATCAAAACTCTAAGCTTGCAAAGTTGGTATTTTGGCTTCAGCTTCAGTTTCAGTCCCACCTCTGCAAATAAGTAATTGATTGCAGTGAATCTGGGTGCAAAACAGAAGGAAAGGTGCTAGCACACTTCCCTGGTGAGGTTAATCCGCAGTCTAATAGACCCTGCATTGCAGCTTGGTTCCTCCCTGACCCTGCCTCAAAACATGTGGTTGCTGAAAATATGGGTCTCTGGCTCTGTGCCCATTCCCCATCGACAGACACACTGTTTGAGGGCTCTCAATTTGCATCTGTCATTATCTTTTGTGTGTGCCGAGGTTTAATGCGCAATAAATGTAAATGGGTGATGTATATTCTGCATTTTATTAGCTCTCATTTCTCCTTGGCATCATACACAGTTATGCCTCACAAGAGCTGCTTTCTGGTCTAGCAAAAAGCCCCCAAAATGCAGGTTTGTTGCTGTTGTTACTAGGTATTTTCTTCTGAAAAATCAAGAGTAGTAATTTGTAATTATTAATGAAATTATAAGCTAACTTCACCCATTGTTTTTAGCTACCTTTCAGCAGATTTGACTTGAGACTTGACCAACAGATCAAAAATTGAGCTGAAAAATTTAGGACCACAGGCCTTCTGGCGTGTCCTGCTTTTGGCCTGAATTGGTCAGAACACACATAGGTAAATTGTATTTGCAGGCATACCCCATAAGCCATTAGAAATGAGCATTTCCATGTAGTTGTGCTCATAGTTTCTACCTTAATTAAGAGACATCCTGTCTACACAATAAGTAACAGCATGTTCTGTTCCTGCTTAAGTTCCCCACCAGTGCTTGAAATCATCACTTTCATCTTCTAAATATAAAAGGATGAAGGGCTAATATACAAGAACATAGTTTGCTTTGAAGCCATTCAAAGACCTATAATTCAGGTAATGGTGATGGCCACAGCCTAGCTCTTCAACAGATAATTTATGCTGCTCCCCATAGGGAGGTTTGCACATCCCCCCTCCTCTCCTGATGTATTTTTCCTTATGCAAAAACCCTTCCTATGTTTATATCCATCCAGCTGGCATTCACATCAGATTGAGGAGAAGACAACGCAAGGAACTACTCTAAGGAAGAGTCATAAGCTGGCTTGCTCTGCAGCCTTCTGACCCTCAGCAAACACACACACACAAAGTGGCAGGCACAAGGGGTCTTCTCAGGTTAAACATCAAGTATATTTGAGCACCATTTTGTAAGCCCTAGCTGCTGCAGCAGGAAAGACATCTTTATTAAATGCGCTGAAACACTATAGGCTCTCAACCATCACCTTTCCCTGGCCTGTAATTACATGGGCACATTTAACAGTCCCCTCAGCAACTTCACTGCCTTCATCCAGTTCCCTCCATCCAACAGTGAACATGAAAATTTGAAATCAGAACATCACCTTGCAGTTGCAGTCACAAGCTGCACTTGCTTCCCATAATATAACTGTAAAATGGATACATCTCCATTGAAGTCTAGTGTTTTTTTATCAGTTCCTGTGAAGTCTGGGGAAAATCACATCATCTCCCTTATGTTTCAGATTTCCCACCTGTAAAATGGAAATAACCCTGCCTTTTCCCCACATGCACCTTACACTTTTAGCATGTCATTGCATCAGGGAAGGAACCAGCTCTTAGGTTATAAAGAAGGTTCACTATCAAAATAGCTGCAATGGTTTAAATTGTTGTTCTCTCAATAAAAGTTACTAGCCTTAAAGCTCTGCTGGTAAACCAGAGCACATGAACTCGCTTCATATGCTTTAATGAAACATTTGGACTAGCTTAGCTACTGCAGTAGGCACTTTGAGCTTACTCACCAGACTTGCATTGCTTTGGAGCATTGCTACATTTTATTATACTGGAAGGCTAGTGGTAATAAAGGCAAGGCAATAATATTCGAAACTGCTTTTGCCATTTTGGCAATGAGCATCTCTTGGTGTTACTCTTGTTTTCAGAGTGTTTGGCATCATTCGCTGTCTTAGGTGTGAGGCTTCTGGGTACTTCTGAAACACCAGGCATAAGTATATGCAATTGATAACAGGTGCCCAAGAAAACCAGTAGCATAGTTACACTTTCAGCACTTGATCTTAAATGAAGTAAAAGGCTCTGTTTACAAGAATAACTGCACCTGTTCATAATCATGAGCCCTCAGTGTCTTTTTACACCACTGCCCTGTTAGCAGGAGTAAAACCACAGCTAAATAAGCTGCCAGTTGTTGATGAAGCCCTAGGAAAACTTGAGGGTTTCTACCAAGGTCTTGAAGACAGGCTGCTTCCAGGACACACAGAGGTCCTCTGCATTACCCCATGGGTAGAGAATTATTGATCAAATGTTTTTGAACAGAAGCACTAGAAAAGCACACCTTCATGGGTGCACAGAGAGTGCCCACGTGTGCATTTGTGCTCCCTGCAGATAACTTGGATCTCAGTTCATTACCACTTTATCAAACCAAGTAAGGCCAGATGGATGCATTCTGCTGACACTTTTATCAGGTCACATTATAACATCATAAGAATCTGGCAATCAGGGAAAAATGGCATCTGCCTTTAGACTGAAGTGATGCCTCAGTATACAGGTCAGGATAAGAGTTCAGAAAGAACAGTGGAGAAATGGGTCACCTGGGACTGAGAAGGGGTCTCAAAATTCCATGAGTGCTAATAAAGCTCTGGACTGCATTCACCTGACAGAAGGGAAGCCAGAAGTATCTCAGATTGGCAGACAATAACTCTAGGGCTCACGGTAAAACATCTTTTAGTGCTTCACACAGGTGAGCTCTGGTTCTGCTGAAAGAGAAGTCTCAGCTCTGCACACAGATGTTGGGGACTTGCTTAGGCTGAGACATTGCAGAAGCTACACCATGTTGCAAAAACCTTTGAAGTGACAAGGCAGCTGGTGTGTCGTGATTGCTGCTTATGACACTAATCACAGCAATCTCACTGACTCTGCTCCCCACATCTGTCTCAGAATCCAGCTGTTGCTCCTTGTGTTATACTTTGAACATTATCTCTGAGGGAGAGCACAAGAGTCCAGAAACCGATTCAGTCACAGCCTGCCCTGATCAGTGATGACCATAACAAAGACCAATAGTTTATCATTCTAGATACCCACTGGAGGATTTCACAGCTAGATTAACAGTGCTGATAGCAATTAGCAACTTCAGATTTAACATTTTTCATGACAGCTACCAGTATGACTATTCCCACTCTTACTACTTCAGCCAATAGTAATGCAATACATTTTTACCACCTATTTCAGTATCAAACAGCCTGTCTGGATATCATTTCCAGATTCCTGCTAGTCTGTCCTTGGGAAAGTTGCCACTGACCTATTGCTATAAATTGTCGTAAATTAATTTTTGCTGATTACGTTTCAAACCCAAGAATATGAAGAAAATTAATTTGTAGAAAACATTTCCAGTCCTGTGTACCAGTGATACACCTATGGCCAGGTTTGGAGCATGTCCAAGCTGAGAGATAAGAAATGGAACCTCACTATGCCACAGAGAAATAGGTATTAAGAGAGCAGTGGAGGGAATGATCAGAGTCCTGGAGGGCTTTTAATTCAAAGACTGAAAAGACGGCAGGTAAAAATCTGGACTCACCAATTAGTCCTTTTGAAACTGATTTCAGTTAGGACGAAAATTTCAGCTCAGAGTGGTTTAGCTCAGAGATTAAAAAAGTATACATATATGTATATTATGGGTATATATATAAAATCGTGGGGGGGGGTATTATCAATGCCCACAGGGCATTTAAACACTCTGATTTTAAAATCAAACTTAAAACAACCTGGGCTGAGCAAACTGATCTTCTCCTACAGGTAAGTGATATCCTAATTGGCCACACGGGCATTCTGTACCTGTGTTTCAGCAAGACCACTAGGAAAAGGAAGTTGGTCTAGATGACATCCTCAATGAAAACAAGGATATTAAGCAACACACACCTTCCTCCTTACCTCGGAGCTTTTTGTCTAACTAGGAACAGAGAATAGACAAGTAGGAAAGGAAGAAGTGATAGAGGGACACAGCATCGCCTAACTTTATAAATCTTTGCTCTTCTAGTCTCTGTCCAATAGTGAAGCACAAACTATAACCCACCTTTTCTTTCAGACTGGGCAATGTACGCACATGAAGTATCCTCACTGTGTTCAACACCTAACCCATCCCCGTGGGGCGACCAGAATCTGGCTGCACAGGTTTATTTGCTGTATTACTACCTTACTCCCCAACTATATCATTTAAATATTCCTCTGTTCCTCTGCAGAGACACAGCAGAAATCATACCTTCCTTGGATCTCCTGAGAGCAGACAGTCTGCTTGCAATTACACTGTCAGGAAGCTGCATTAATGTTCCTGCGCAGCAAAAAGATGTGGTGTGCTGGTCATTCCTTGAGAGGGCAATAGACCACTGGCTCCAATCCCTTTTAATGCTTTCTGGAACTCATTGAGTGAAACAGACTTACCCAGATTTAAGGTGTACATGGGAGCAAAGCTAAGATAAATGATAACATATTAAAGCCTACTACCTCCTAGCAGTCAGCTATATAGTAAAGATGTCTGGCAGTTTAATTTTCTTTTCACTAATTACTTATATTTCTTATTTATGTTTAGGACCTACATTTAAATGCAATACTGGGAGGCAGGTAGATTCTCTCCTTAGATTTCCGATGACCTCTCAAGCACCTGTGGGCAGGATGCAGTGACAGTAGGCAGCTCTGTGGTTTCCACGGGTAGCATTGCCACATTCGCTTCCTATCACCATGGATTCAGCTGGCATTAATAAACTCCTGTCTGCATAAAAGGAGCTGCCAAACACATGACTTCTAGACATGTGCTTGGCTGCACCTCCATGTGAGTGTGATTCACTGCTCTGGAAAATGGCTGCAGGGCAGAAAGAAAAGGGCACTGGTCCTTACGCGCTCCTGGCCAAACACACACACGAAAGGAAGGAAATAAGTATCAGTCGTGGCAAACCCACAGATAGCTCGGATCATCCTCACGTAACAATGGGACACCGATGGTCTCCAACTGCCAACATTTGCTTAGGGAGAAAGATTCAGTGTGCATGGTATTCAGATTAATTTATAATTTGTATCCTCAGGACACCCCAGTGAAAGAAAACTGCTGAGACAATATAAAAAACAGATGGAGAATCTTTTGTCAGTGTCCTGCATCACACAATCAGAAGGTATTGCCAAACCAGCTCGTGCTCCACAGCAGTGAGAGAACAGCTACAACACTTGCTCCAAACCAAGCACTGGGAATAGTTCCAGGCTTCCAGGCCTGGGCACACGGCTGGGCTGCGCCCCAAACCCACCCTGAAGTGGGATGCATGCATTTGCCAGTGGTATTCTGGGTCATGCTCTGGAAAAAGTGCTGTCTTCTAGATTTCAGAAGCTTAAGAAATCATTTTAATGTAAAAAAATCAAAGCAACATTTTTTTCCAATGCCTAGAGGAGACAACACAACAAGCAAGAGACTACAGGATTTTTTGTGAAAACATTTACTTGCTTAGGATACTTTATACTTAAACAGCAAAGTCACAAAAAGCACTTCATAAAAATAACTGGCAAACCTACTAGGAGTACTTTTTCTGGGAAAACAAAGCCTTTTTGAATAATATCCCCACTGCCATTTTAACTTGTTGCCACCTATTTTTTCCACTTTCTATAGAAAAACGAAACTTCTTATTTTCCACTGAGTTGACTGTCCCTTTTCTTTTTCCATTTATAAAAATAAAAGATGAAAAACAAATGAAGGGTGGAACAGAGAAGAGAAATAGTATTTTTTCTTCCAGAGAAAATTCCCACAGGAAAAATAGAAAACTAGTTATACCCTTTAAGGTATTTCCCACATAACAGCTACAATTTTTCTGACCTTCTCTGGTGAACAGTATTTGCTAAGACATGGCGATTTCTCCCTGGGAACATACAGACAAGCAGCAGCAATATACCAAACTAAGGATGCCAGATCTCCAAACTTTGGCCTTAGCACTAAATCACAGCTTTCTCTTTCTGACACCAGTGAGTAGCTATTGCAGCTTTAAGGCCACACAGAGCAATCATTTACCCATCATACAGTCTAGATGTTACCTCTTTCATTGGCTTATATACAGGCACCTTCCAACTTTTATTTCCTCCTGCAAACTTTTTGACATGTATTCTTCCCCTATGGCTGCAACAGGGACCTCCTGCTGTAATGAAGTGACCCTCGGTGTCACAAGGGCAGGTGTGCACTGGCTACCAGCCCGTTCCTAACAGCTGGGAGAAACTCCTGTGTTCATCTCAGCACTCTACCAGTTAGCTTTTGTTAGAGACAAAAACACCTGCCACCCTTCACTGTCTTTTTATTTCTTTTGATCAGTACAGGCCACTGCAGTTATCAACTGGTCCCTTCAGCAACCAAGTGAATCTCATGCCCAGTTACAGGCTGGAAATTGGGAACACAACATCAGTTAAATCTGAGAGTGCAATACAGATAGGTGATCTTTTTCCCAGTGCAGAAGACCTGTACAAAGCCTACATACCAGTTGAAGTTTCATCTTTCCTCTCTATTTTGAGCACCTAGACAGTACTTACAAGATATGTAAGCCTCTTTCTACTTTTGGCCCTAATTCAGCAATATATGTTAGCAAGTACTTGCCAGTAAATATGGCTTCAAACTCTGGATGTATGTGGTTGACTAGAACATCAACTTAAAGCTAAGCACTTGATTTTTGCCACACAAGGGTCTGAGAAGGTGTTCGTACCTTTTTTCACATGGAAATAGGATGAGAGATCAGATCTTAAATATGACCTCAGCTTGGATTGTGTGGCCACCTTGCAAAAACTATTTAACTATCAAAACTTCAGCCATTGTCAATGTGCTCAGGTCATTCATCTAGTCATAGTAAAAACTGGCTCAAGTATCAAAGGTATTCTTCATACAGAGAGGTCAGTTTTCTCAATTGACTCACAATTATACCAGAACCATTACACTGGAAATAGTTATTATTGAAATAAAACTGATTTTAAGGTTCTTTGTAAATTACTTATTTTATGGATCTTGCAATAAAACTACCAAATAGTTTAATCATATACTAAAAAGGCTAGAGCAAGCTAATAAAAAAGAAGCATATTGTGAAGGAGGGGAAAAACAATGCCAGCCATCTGCAGTTTAAAAGCTAGAGCAATAAAAAGGCTCGGGCATCACACTTACGGGGCAGGTTCACCACGGGTACAAATTGCATACTTCTATTGAAGATCCTGGTGCTAAGCTGAGTTGAACCAGCTGAAAATTTACCTGCAGGGAGACTGCGTTGCTCCCTCAGAGGCAAGTGAACAAAGCAGAATTTAATACAAGTGATTAAAAAAGACAGACTAACATTTCTCATACTTCTGCACAGATCAGAAGCTTCGGGTGATGAGAGAAACTGGCTTGGGATACAGAGTCGATCGGCCTTGTCATCTTTAAGGTTATGGTTTTGTACAAAAGCGTATCTGCATCATCTTTATGATTTTTTGTTTAGCATATCAATCACTTTTCCCTCCTGCGATGCCTTATGCTATTGCTTGGTCCTGACCACTGCTCTATTTGGTGTAATTGTGCATGCCAGTGCAGAGGGTGTGTAATCTTACTGCTGTGACCTGTTCCCACTTTGCTCCCTTTGCACCGGTGTATGCAGTTCAGCTCCCCACACTGAGGTAGACAACATTTCATCTCAGATTCTCCTCAGGGACACATCTCTCTCCTCAGTCTCTTCATAGCTCCCCAAAACAAAATAAAAACATTGTCATTTGTATATTCTCGCAAATGTTCAGGTCTGGAGTTAAAAAACATACAAACAGCTCATATATATTAGGACCAAATAAATTCATTTAGCACTTTATGCATTTCATCTTTGATCATGGTATTTCTGCTATAAGAATATTCAAATTAAATCAAAGCAAAAGAGATAAAAGCCAGCTGACTTTAGTTGATCCAGCCATCCAGGGAAAAAGTGCATATTTTATTACTGCATCTAGGTTACTGATGAAGATAAACAGAACACTTAAAGTAGAATGCTCTACAACACTACATGGGTGTAATTTATCTCTGTGCAATAGTCCAAAGCATTGTATCACTTTGGTCCCACTAAGACCTGTTCAGGTGATAAGGATAATACCTCAGGAAAGTACTGACAGTGCACAAAATCTTTGTCAAATGCAAACTACTGTCTAATGTAAAATACCGAATCAGTTATTTTCATTTGAACATTTATTGCTTCTAACAGCCTGAAATACAAGAGCACGTAGTCACACCATGACATCAGGTTGTCTGCAATTACATACCACTTCTCAAAAAAAGGAGCTGGAGTTACTAAAAGATGTTTCATAACCACTGTACACCTAAGGATTCTTCCTGTTTCATCTTCTCTCTTGCATGTCAAACCACAACAGCAGCCAGCCAGTTCCTTAAACAACATGTGATGGAAGAGGCAGCAAGAGCACAGGGTTCGGGACTCCAGTGTTCTCACCCACTCCTGCACGGATCTGTGGTACAGATTCAGAGCCTTACTATCTCTCTCTACTCTCGCATCCTTTTATAAATCCATTATCTATTTTATAAAGTACTTAAGATTATCCACCAAGAAACATGGGAACTATACAAATAGAACAGAAACAATAAAACAATACAAAAACTTTTTACAAACATTATGAATAGTTGCACTGTAAACCTGTCTTTTAATGACTCTACCAGCACAGGAGAAGAAAAAATAAGGCTAGATAATTGATATCCCATATCAATACTAAAAGCACAGAATGCATTTAAAAATCAAATGCAGCTCTCAATAAGCACCTTTCAAACAAATAGTAGGTCAAAAATTAGATGCTGTCATTATACAGTCAATAGTTTAAAATGACAAATATATTTCAGAAAAATCATACTGTATTTACTGAGAATTCATGAATCAACACGAACTAGAAAAAAGCAGACAGAACGAGTGCCTTGTGGAAATCACTCACTTGACCCCAAAGTCAAAATGTTGAACTCCTTCCAATGGTACCAGAATTTTGAGCAGCAAAAATTAACTGTGATTGTTCTTACAGTTAATTAAGCAAATTGATAAGAAAAATAACATATCCAATATGGCACATTTCAATGACAAATTCTAACTATTTTCTTTAATTATTGACTTTTCATCGACAAATTAAACAAGTAGCTCTTTTCCATAGCCTTACAACAACTGGTCAAGGAAAAGACCACACGTAACAGCTCTTCCTCTCCTATTGGCTGTTAGAGAAGATGCTAGTACAAGGCCGTTGCAGCTGCTATTAAAAGGACGCAGAGGCAAGCAAAAAAAAATTATACAGTCAGTCTTGCTAAATTAGTTTACCTAAAATTGTATGTGTGAGTGATTTTAATCAAAATCTAATTTCCCCTCTTTTTAGAGTAACTGAAATGAGATTTTTCTAATTTACTTTTCGCGGTTCAAGTTTCTCATAATTCTTCTATGGTAGTGACAGCACCGTGAAAAGCGTCTGCTGCTACAAAGCATTAAAAAAATTAGATTTTCAAATTGATGTGCTAAATTAAAAATGTTTAATGTTTCTCATCAAAGGCACAGGAGTATGCATAGGGCCTTCGGTACAGTTAGAGGCACAAGACTTTTTTCATCTGTTTCTTTAATTCACATCCCAAGGCAACTCTACTGTGAAAATTAACAGGCTACAAGCAAAAAGTGTTGTAAAATAGTGTCTTCAGAGAAGCTACCTTTTAATTTCTTCCCCTCCCCATTGCTGGTCTGACCTTAAGGATGTCATAATAAAAATAGATGCTATGTTCTGTTTCTTGCTAACTTCAGACGGAGTTTTACTGAATTCTTTCAGAGCCTCTGGGCCTTTTTAATTTTCTGGGCTTGACTTGCTAATTCCCATGTTTTAGGAAATCACATTATTTCTGTAAATTGACTAAAATCGTTATTACATTCAAATCTGGGCTTCTGACCTAAGGAGCTGCTTGTGAAGTAGCTCAAAGTTGGGATGGAACTACTTGAATAGCTGCTGACTAATGTACATTTTAGAAGTTTCTGAAGAAAGGGTTACATGTTAGAAGAAAATAGCCTTTGTAACTGCAGATTGCTCAGCATGGCTGCTACTGCCTAGCAATACAAGAAGCTTGGAAACATGGAGCAAGTTTGCTGTTGAGTCTGGATTTATGCTTGGGTCTCCTGCTGAGCACAGCTGATTTAAAGAGGAAATGGAGAAGATCCTCAATGAAATGACTCCACATATACGGCCATAACTTGACCACATTGCTTTAAAGCACATTTTCCTTTCAAGGGAGGCAAATCAAATGCCAGCAATGCTTACTGGCCCTTTATTCAACCATGGCTTTTTTGCAATCACAGCATTCATTGCAAATCACAAATGAAAAGCTCATTCACTATATTTGCATAAATATAATTGCTTTGATTTAAATGTGTTTTTTTCTGCCCAGGCCAGGCATGAACAAAGCCTTCTAGTGAGAAAAGTGCCACCAAAGACAGTGCTATTTATTTCTCAAGCCCAAACTGTGTAAGAATGAATAAGACTGCTCTGTTTCATGTCATCCTCAAATACTTAGCAACTTGGGAAGGAAACACACAGAAGAGGAATCAGATACCGTCTACAATGGATATCAGACCACTGAGCCATGGTCTGTCCCTCCAGGGAGGGAGGCAGCTTCTTTACCACTTTTCCAATAACTGAGAAACATGAGCTTAAGAACTTTTTCCAATAAATGCAGAGATAATCTATTTTCCAGAGCTGTTTGCACAGTAGGTGGCATACCCCAAGTCCTGCCTCTCTCTAAACGCACCCACTACAAAACAGTGGACAGCATGACAACATGTCAGGAAGGCTGCATTGGAGAGAAGAAAGAGTAAGAGATCAAGCACAGAAGCAATGCCCTTTGTCTCTGCAAGATTAGGGAATTTTGTCAAGAAAAAACAAAATGGGTATCATCCTAAAAAACAAGTTGTACCCTATGCTAGAGAACAACTGCCCCCTTCACCCCCCTGGATCTTACCTAGCAAAAATTTCATACCCATTACCAAGTGATCACTTAAACCCTGAGCACACAGATAGTATAAGCTTGGAGTTTCTCCACTCCATTAAGACTCATCAGCTGCAACCAAAAATGCAGAGCCTGGATGCACAACACCTCTCCCCAGCTGGATCACCATTAAAACTCAGCCACTCTCCATCCCTCCCTTCTGCTGGGCATCCCTTCTGCTGGATTACCAGGAATGCTACATTTGCTTGGGGGAACACAACAGAAAAGAGAAAGCTACAACTAGCATTTACCATCTATTACTAGCCACAGCTATGAATAAAATACTGGACTAGTAGGTCAATAGTTTATCCGACTATTCAGCTCCTATCTAAAAAGCAGCTCCTTAATTTAAGATTTCTCTTTAAACTTTTGATTCCAAATCGTGTGCAAACCGAAGCCAGCTCAGCACAGCTTATCTGATTCAGAGAGAGGGAGGGAAAGAAATACATGCATACACACACTCTTTAAGCCATTCACAATCTGCATACTGCATATCCTTCTGCTAGTAATAATTCTGATCTACTCATGTAAAACCTCCTGAAATAGTGTTATCCTTCAGCAGGTTGAGATAAAATAAAACACACCAGACATGTGCTTCATAGAGCAGCAGAACAGATTCACACTCATTGATCTGGAAACCAAAAAGTTTTGATGACACAGAAAAAGGTTGGATCCCATTATGGGCCAAGACACCTTCTGCCACCTTCTTCTACCCCACGGATCACTAACATTTTGTGGGTGGTTGGAGGAGGCTGCATGTGGGGGGCACCTTCAGTGATAACAGTATTAGAATAAGCATCAATGATGACATTCAAAACAGCACCTGAAGATAATTTGAAAGGTGTAGTAGCAGAAAATTAAACCCTGTAAAATACTGTCTGGCAAATTAAAAGACATAATTGATTATATTAGCTCATTTTCAAAATTAAGTGTTGCTAATTGCCAGAGATAGTATTTATTTGGTACAGCCACTGTATCTAACTAGCTGATCTAAGTTTACATTATTGACAGGCAACTGAGCCAAAGTTGCTAAATGTTTGTTGTTCTATTTTGCCCAGGATTTGTTTCCAGGATACACAGAACAGGCATCAGGCAGCCTCTGACCTTTCTACTATCTAATTCCCATATGCAACAGAATTTATCTGTGTGCAGAGATGTCAGAAGCTTAAACACATCTTAAAACTTCTGCAAGATCACAAAAGGGGATTAATTCAGTACAGAGGCCTGCATTCTGACATACAGTCACAAACACACAAACTGTTCTTGCAGTTCTCAACTTCCATGTCTTTATAAAGAGTTGGGGTTCAATAACTGCTATCCAAAGACATTTTATAAATAAAGCAGGAGTCGGACCATTTCAATCCTCCCTCCATTATCTTCTACCATATATTAGGAAGAAACTATTTCAGTTTTGGTGCAAATTGCTTTGTATGAGGCTGATGCTTTGGTCAGGTTTGCAACATCAAGCCCCAAAATATAAGACCAACAGAAATGGTTTGAGCTTCACCTTGTGCAGGAGGTTTCACTCATCCCAAAGACATAAGGAATTTCTCCACCCATTGTGCATTTGTTCCAGCATAGATAATGTTTTCCAACTGCTGAATTCACTAATTAATATTTTGAATTAGGCTCATTAACTGTTCAGTGCAGATTAGGGTTCCTATGAAAGATTAAGAAAAGAGAATCCCTAGAGGACAACATACAGACAGTAGGACATCGCCTGTTCCTATATAGCATCTCCCTAGTGAACAGGTATCTGCTGCTTTCCATGTCCAAACCAGGATCTTCCAAAACTAAAGAAATCAACTGTTGACATGCGAGAAGAAGTATGGATTAAGTTCATAACTGTGTTTAGAGCACCAGGGGATGAATTAGCCTAATTGGTGTATTAGTCTCAGTTACACAGAGTAATCACCACAGGCTGCCTCTGTTTTCATTAGAAATTTAATTAAGTTTATCAACGTTTGGCTTCTTTGGCCTTGTTTTCCACCACCTTCCCCAGACTTTTCTTTGTTTAATCAATGTTGTTAGTGGGGTGGGAGGGGAAATTTTTTCCACTGTACCCTGCTTTTTAATTTTTCATTTTTTTGGCACAAATCTGTTCTTCAATATTTCAAAGCAGAGAAAATCAGGGATATACTTGCAGCCTCTGCTGCCTAAATGGTGCTCTGCCACTTCCCTAAGAGAGGACATCAAGATTTCAAGTTCAAGCTTTTAATACTAAGGGCATACGTACATTGAGCATGATCATTTCTTAGAGCACAAAGGCAGCTACCTTAGTTCAGGCATCTGATCAACTCAGAACATCAACACTGCAAAGTCCAAACCTTGAATGAAGACAGAGACTTTTGATGTTGGCCATATACTTTAAGCCATCTTCATCTTTTCCAATTATCTTCTCAATTTAGAGTAACAGGTCCTTCACATGCGCTATGTTTTCAGGCACACAGTTCCAGAACAAGTCAGGCAAGCTTCGACTGTACAGATCTCAAGCCAAAGTACCACTAGATTTGAACTGAAGGCAATGGAGCTATGCTGATTTATAGAGCACACAGAGATAAGGTTGTACACACTCTTGTTCAGAAAGTGAAAAGTCTCCAGCCTTAGGGGAGTTGTTCCTAGATAAGGAAATGTCTGCTCTGAAAACATTGGCTCTGAATTCTGTTCATGATGCTGCTTCTTGCACATTTCTTACCTTAATGTACTGCCAGCAACAACTTGCTCACCCTGCCCTCCCACCCTAAACCTAAACATTAAGGACTATGAACACATGACTAATGGGCTGAAGGCACAGTTTTAATCTGTAGAGGCTGATGGCTGAAAAAATATAGCCTACAGTCAATTTTTGTCAAATGGAATAAGCCATGACATTCTCCTGTCTGAAGTGACAGAGGCTCTGATGCATCTTCTTCCAACACAATCCCTGGGGACATTGGCATTGGGCGACTTGTTAACTCATCACTTAGTGAACCTCTTCTCGCTATCACCACAATTTAAAATAGAAAACAAATACTCAACATTGCTTAACATTTGTCATTAGTGCAAGAGGCTGCAACAGCGGCTGCATGCCTTACTGCATTGTCTAAATTAATCCCCTGAGGGATATTGAATCACTTCATCATGGTGGAAAGTTACTGCCTTGGAAAGGCACGCTTTCCCTTCATTAGATTTAATATATTTCTCATTATACAAATCTGCCAGTGCAACAATAAGTCTTGTTCATAAATCAGTTTGCCCTTTTGCTTCGCAGTCTTGGAGAACTTTCATCAAACAAGACATAAATGGGACCTGTAAGACAGGAGGTCAGAGCAACCCTAACCAGATATTAATATCTATTCATTAAGCTTATTTTAATAGCACATTTTAACAGCTTCTCTAAAACAATTATGGGTCCTTCCTTACTTCCTCCCCTTCTTCCTGTTGGTATTTTTATACCTCAAAAATGAAAGAAATTAATAATTAGATTAAGGGGTTTTATTTTTTGTATTATAGTAGACTCTAGAAAGGCCAAAAAGGTTTTTGGCCTCCTTGTGTTTGGTACTCCTTGATTGATTACTATTCTAAACATTTCTTAACATTTTGATGGAAGTTTTCCAGGAGACCTTTCTGGAAAAAATGTAAAAAATTTATATCTTAAAGCAACATTTTTTGGCAGTCTCCAATAGCACTTCTGCTCATGCATACATAAAAAGATGACTGCATTTGCGTATGGCTTGATCAGTAAGATACACATTTGTTTCATGACAGCATATCAGTTATTCCACAACATCTGGGACCAAGATATTATGAATCATAACACAACTGCACCCTGAAACATCATATTGGCTTATACAATAAGCACCTTAGAGTTAATTCTTCACTGGTAATGCAATGACAGGCAAGTTCTTAACTAAAACAAGAAAATTAAAGAGCTGAGAATTTAATTCTTTACAAACTCTACTGCCACAATCCCAAGTGCTTTTCTTTGTAAGATGCTGCTTATATCTTATCCTCCACTGAGATCAATCCACCATTATTTTTATTTCTGTTTCATTAAGAACTAGTATCTCCCCCAAAAGTCAGACCCTGTTGCTCTAGATGCTCTATCTTAACACAGTAAGAAACAGTCCCAATCCTGAAGGCAGTGACAGACATACATGCACTGTGACTGCTGAATTTTTGTTCTTTCAGGAAACCAGTCTAAGGACAGAAAACTGTTTGTAGGTGGGGAACTTGGGAGACAGTGCTTCTGTGTTTCTCCTCAGCTGACCCAGGTGTGTGGGAAAACCAGGAACTACACCCAGCTCTCCTGAATGTCAGTCCAAGATCCATTTCCACAAACTAAGTGTTCCATGAATGTAAGCTTACCTCCAAACATGGACTCTTGCATCTCATTTGGCTGTCTATAGCTCAGCACACCAGCAAATGCCATGAGAAAGGATTAATTTTCACTTCTAGTCATTGTTAATGCTTAGTTGCACTAACTACCCTTTTGTCACAGCCTGCTGAGATGCCATCCTACATCTCCTCCATCTATTTCTCAGTTTCTACTTCTTTTCTTGGGAAAAAAAATATCCCCCTATTTATCTCAACCTTTCTCTGTTATGCATGGACAAGTTATGGGCTGCTTCCATCTTCATGAGTCATTTATCTCTAGATTTACTGCCCAACTCCATCTATTTGCTCTCTCCCACACTCAAGACAGAACACGTTTCCTCCTCAAGAGGACTACACACTAAACCTGCCCAGTTTTAGTAATAAGTCTGACAAATAGCTCTATCCCTCTGACCTATTCTCTGGTGTTATATTGTAAGTCAATTAAGATGTAAGAGCTCAGGAAACCTCACTCTGGTGCAGCTTGTGGGCAAATGTTCTCACACTCCTGTTCTTTGGAGGCGCCTTAGTGAAGCTTAATACAAGCTCTTCTTACTCCTAACTCCACTTTCTTTATAAAGGCAGGTGCATAACATCCTTTCAGCACACAAGATGCCACAACTACTGGGAGACGCTCTATGGAGTTTCATTTGTATTGTTTGGATTTGTATTATAACAAATCAGAAAGACCTTTTGGCTTCATAAGGATGTAAATAATGTGTGTCTAAGTAGGAAGGGAAAGACTTCCTTCAGGTACAGCAGCAGTAGTTATTACTCATCCATTTTGTCCCCTATTTTTCTTCTTTTTGTTTAGCTTTTCTATCACTTTCTAAGGAAAAGTACTCTAGAATTTGTGGAAGTATCTTACACATACACACACTTGAGATACCTAATGCATTTCACTTTCTACCATTATACCAATTACACAGCACCACCCTATACATTTTACATATGCTTTCAATTTTCCATTTTCTTTCTCCTGCATCTCGTTATTCGTTCTCCATTTGTGAGCATCTGCCTCAATTTTCCATATGCCTTTGCTGAACAGCTGCAATTCCTCTCTCATAAGCACATTATATGAAGCTGGTCCTCACAGACAGGAAAAAATACCTAGTGCATCATATTAACATGCCTCCCTGAGGGTTCAAAGTTGGCTTGTTACAGTTCAAATAAAGGAAAATATTTAGAGCAACCTTCATCTTCCATTTCTTCCCCTTACTTACAAGGCTTTCACACTGAAACCTTCATGTGCAAGACTGAAGATCTGTTTAACCATTCTTAATGTCCTGTTTCCTAAAGTCCTTTAAAAATAGTCTGTTTTTAAAGTTAATAGTGGGCTTTTAAAAGTACTGAGATACACCTTCTCACATTTTTAGCTACTGAGAAGCTCTGCAGCCTTGCAGTATGTGTCACTACCTTTATACACCAGTTATATTCCCATTTCCTCACATTTTGGTTTGCAGGTTACAGTTTTCCTACACATTTCAATCAGTCTTTCCCCCATCACCTAGGTTAAAACTGTTCCTCGGGTAATAAAGCATTAACTACATGGTAGCATAAATAAGTAATTGATAGCCAATGTCTTTTAGTGGGAGCATTAGATTTGACTTTCACAGGGCTAGCATTGCACAAGAAAGGGGGAGGAATGGCAAGACAAGGGAATTGAGTTCTCTTGCAGTTTTGATCACAAGTCAGAAACTGTGATCAGCTGTCAAAGGTACTGTTGGGGGAGTTATCACAAAGGAATAAAAGGGTGGGAGTAGAAAAAAAATCTCCCTTGCTCAGGAATGTTTGTACATTTCAAGTGGCAGTTTGAAGTATTATGGAGAAAATGCATGACTGAATCTTGCATTATCTTTTTACTTCAGTTCTAATAAAAAGGCTGTGGAGGAACATGTCCTGACAATCCTACCATTACAGTTATTGGATCACAAATTTAAGGCTTGTACTTCCAATTAAAAGCAATTAGACAGAGCATAGTAAATATGCAGTACATGAATGCCCACGGTCTGTTCTAGGACTCACTTAGCATCATTCCACTCCAACAGGCAGAGAAAACCTTTGTGTTGTCTTTTACGTGTCTCCCTTTGTAATGATAAAACAAATGGAACAATACTACTTTGATCTTCGGTAGAGACTTTATATGCTCCACTCACATTAATAACAATGAAAAAAAATAACACAGATGGTTTTCTTGGAACAGGAAAAACAATTGCTCAGTTTTAATAAAAGACAGCAAGAAAAACAGTATTAGCAAACAAGCAAATGGTTTCAAACGGAAGAGATACACTGTTGAGGTTTACCTTTATGTCTGCTGTTAACACTTAGGCATTATGAACTTAATAAAGACTTGCTCAGCATGTGCTCTCAGTGCTGGAACTCTAAAGAGCTTTTTAGCATCAGAGCAAGGACAGATCTCCCAGGAGGTCCCAGCTCAGCCACTAACTGCCTGGTGGGACTTTCCCTTCACACTTAACACACAACCCCAGAAGAGCTTACTATTGCTGTATTAGGAGAGCAACACAGATGTGCAATTCCTCAGCCACACTTCACTACTTAGCCATGACTTTTTTTGCACAGACTAACAGACTAGGGGCTGAACAGTATCTACCTTCCTTGCTGTCAAGATCATAACCTATGCAGAGAGGCAGAGCACACAGAGGAAGAGAGCTGCCCCAGCTGTCACATCTAAATTCAAACCATGTTTAAAATCAAATCTCAATGTTTCATGCACCTTAAAATCAAAAACTGCCTATGTGCATTAGGAGCCTGAGGTGACCCATATGCCAGTGTTTTCAAATTATCTAACCTATTCTGCAAACATCGCCTCTGGTTTATGCGATACAGGTAAAAAAAAAACACATCTACCTCCACGAGTTATCTATATTAGATACAAATTACCAAGTCTTCTTACTATAGTAACACCTCCAGAAGACATTCCTAAACCATTCACCACCACACTCTATACATTTGTAAACATATTTCTTCAAAGCACTGGGCAACTTTAAGGCACTGAAGGTCCCAAATGAAACATTAAACACTCACAAGAGTCAGAAACTTACCTAGTTAGCTTACAATTTTAACATTGGCAGTGATTCCTGGGGTGTTCAAGAGCCAAGCTGTTTCTCTTAAGAGTGCTGGACGACAGGGAATAATGCATGTTTGTGGTTCATTTTTGATGCCCTACTACCACAGTTATTTTTGTCCTTTACAAATGTGGTTGCAATTTAACAATCTATTGACTTGACTTCATTTTTTTCATAAACATACTGCCTGCTGGATGCATAATTCAAATTCACATACAAACTGTGAGCTGTTTGCTTTAGCAACAGCTATAATTTAAGTATAACCTCAGCAGAAAGCCATTCTGTGCCATCTCCCTGTAAAGTGTAATTTAGTCTGGATATGCAATCTTCCTCTCTGCCATTCTAATAGAGGAGCTTGTTTGCTAAATAATCATCATAGAGTTTTGCTCAAAGCACCAGTTTTATGTAGAGTTGGGTTTTTTTTTTCCCCCTTCTTCTTCTCCCTGCCATACGTAAATGTTGCCAAGCTAAATGAATACTCTTTGGAAAGCTATTACTGCCATGTAGTTTTCATTTGAAAATGTCACAATAAAGCAATGTTCTTTGATGCCGAGAAGCACACCAGGTTACAGCATGATAAAAACAGCAAACAAGATAAAATGATACATTAGAAGGGCCTAAAGGGCAAGAAAATGACACTTTTTAAAGCCTGAGGGATTTGCCCACTCCCTCCCTGCCTTTCTCTGGGCCCTCTTGGCACTCGATGGAGACAGGAGGGCACAGCCCAAGATGAGCCTAAACCATTAAGTTTTGCTCCTCATCCAGACTCCTTCTGCTGCACAGGAGCAGCTGAGGTCAGCTAAGGACCGAGAACCAAAGAGTGAGTGCACTAGCCCAGGCTTAAGTGCTGCTATGGGCAAAAATTCAGAGTCTCCTTCAAGCCCCTGCACATTACACCAGGGCCCAGCCCTGCCTTTGAGGCAGGGCCTGAGGCCTGTGCTTACACCCTCAGGAAAACAGGCCCAGGCACAGCCTCTGTCCGCATTGCTTAACCAAACCCTAACTCAAAGCACAACCTAGCTACAGACCCCCAAGGGAAACAGCCATCGCTTAAAGCCAAACATTTAAGGCAAGCAGAAAACAAGAGGGTGCAGCAAGCCCCTTGCTCAGGTAAGCGAGGTGGCAGGTACCTGTAGCCAAGGAGGAGCGGAGAACGCCTCAACAGCACCACGGGCAGCCAAGGTGAGGAGGAGGAGGAAGAAGAGGAGGAGGAGGAGGAGGAGGAGAAGACGACCATTTCTAAGAGAGACAAGGCCCTTCTGAGTGCTTTTTTGTAGCGGCGCTGGAGCAGGTTGGGGGGGGCTCTGCCCGGCCCAGGTGGGCCGTGTCCAGCCGCAGCTGATGGGGCTTGGCTGAGGGCGGTGCTGGCTGGGGCTGCTCTCGCCAGCCCCACCTGTGGAGGAAAGCGGGTATTTAAAGCAGAAAAGGGCAGAATGCACATTTTTTGTGAGAGAGTAGTGGGGCATGGAGCTCTGCTGTAGTGCTGTGGTGCTGGTCTCAGCTGCCTGAGGAGCTGCTGCTTCAGGTAAGTAATGGGATTATAGGGGTGAGGGAGCTGTGGTGGGTTGCTTCTGTGAGGAGAGCTGGCTGCTGAGGGTGGATTTCCCTGAGGAGATTTGTGCTTAGCTAAATGACTTTTTTTTTTTTTTTTTTTTTTTAAATTAGGTGGTGTATTGCATACGTGGTGCCATTATAGTCCTGGGACTGTGCAGGAACAGCTACCATGCAATAAGGAAATGGCGTCTTGGTGAGTAGCAAGCCTGAGGCCTGCACTGGGCCTGCAGTTCCTGACAAATAACTCCATAGGTGTCTCCAGCAGTGTTTAAACTCTGCATCCTGAAAAAGGGGGAGTAATTCAAGTAATGGAAAAGAAGGAAGTATTAAAGCAGAAAAGCTGCTACTTCTGGTGCAACTTAAAAGGTATCCATTGCTGGAGGTTTCCCTGGCCAGTACCTGGTCATGAAGCAGCTTCTGGGTGGAGACAAGGGTGTTAATGTATTTTAGTAATGTTCTGTAGTGGTAATGCTTGGCTTTGTTCCTGCTCAGACATCTTGATGGTTAAGTAAGTAGTGGCAAAAATAATGGGTTTGGGAACTGAAGGGTCTCTGCTGGCTTAAAAACTGGATCCTGCCTTAAAATACAGTCTCTGGTTACTATTAAAATAGAAATTATGAATGTGCTATGTTATGGCTGAGGTACTGTGTAGTGTGGCTCTAGGGCATGTTTAATCCTGGAGCTCTCAGGGTGCTAAATGAGGCCAAGGGGGCTCTGAGTGATGAGTCTTGTTCAAAATTCTTATTTTCTTCTTTCTGAGGAAAAGAATAGTTCCTCCTTGCTCTTATTCTAAAAGAAGCAGTAGGATTTGCTGTCTCAATTTCTAAAATTGAGTACAGTTGGCAGCTTTTTAGCAATAAAGCTATGCAGGAGGCTTGCTTGGAGGGGAGAGGGAATAAAACCCCTCAGAACAACCTTGAAAATCTACTGTCAATACAAAGGTTATGCAACTCAAAGGCTATGCAACAGGGGTTTAGAGTAACTCAAATGTCTAAGCTGACTATTGAAAAGCTTGTTGTGCCAAAGACTGCAGAAAGATGCTTCCTTTTCCCTGTATCCTGGGAATAGTGAAGATTGTAAGGGCTCATTTCTCTATCTGATATTTCCTGACCTTTGCAGCCTGCTCTATATGAACAGCAAAGAGCAAGCTAAAGATGTGTAAGAGCTCTCATATGAGCAGGTTATTTAGTCTAGAAATCATGTCACATCTGAGCTTTATGTCATGCTTTAATATGGTTCCAAGCTTGACTTTGTCACTTTGGTTTTTACCTGTCTTTTTTGTTTTGGTAGTCCTAATTGACCTAGAGTTTATAGCAGTTCCTGAAAGGCAAAATAAAAAGTGTTTGATTATTGCTGGGCTTTGCCTCTTCAGCCTATGGAGAAGCGATTTAAAGCAGCAAAATCTGCAGTAGAGTTGGCTAGGAAAAGACTTTCATCATTGTGGAAATCTCCTAGTTTAAGGGAAGGGGAACTCTGAAATGAGAACTCCCAAATACTTGAAGTGAAGGAAGACCCAAATGCAACTGCTGTTTATAGGGTTTTTTTATCTGCACAGTTTCCTTTCTCCTGGTTCTTAGTTCACTTGAAAGTGAAAGTTCACTTCAAACTTCTCATAAGGAAAACCAGTTAATGTGTTTTTCTGGTTAAATGGCAATATTTTTATTTCACTAAGAGTGAAATTGGCTTGTATGTCAGTATTAGTGTAATGTTCAAAAACTGTTCACAGGTGTTTCAGAACTTAACATCAAAATGTAAATGTTTTGTTAAGGCAAAGTAACCCGTTCTTTAGCATTTAGTTCTGCCCAAACACCTCTTCAGTCAGGTGAAATGGTCTGATGTGTAACACTTTCAACTGTTTCCAGTTAACACTCCTGTCACAACAGCACTGCTTGTGTAGAAGATGGAAAGAATAAAGCTGTGGCTCAGAGTAGCTCCTTAACTTGACATTAATGCATAACTCTGGCAAGGTATGTTTTTGCTGCTTCTTATTTGCACTGAATAGGTGTGTGTCGTCTTCATAGTAGATGGGTTTCTAATGAACTAGAGGAAGCTTGTATGTAATGTAAGGGGGGGATGAATGATTTTTACATGAAGTGAAGATGGCAAGTAATTATCTTGTTTGAGAGGGTGGACCTGTGACCAAAGCATATAGCATGCAGTAGAGGGTACTGTGTCAGTCACTGCTTATGCAGAAACACATGCAGATGGATAAGGGAGGGGACATGCTCAGCATACAGGAACAAAGGGTCAAACTGTAGAGATTCAGGCTTTTCTTTGTGTCTAATTTGTTAATACAACAAAAAAAAAAAATCCATTGCTGCAACTTCAGTGGTAATAGTAGATTAAAGCTTATCTAATGCTGCTACATTTACCATATACTTTCATCAAACTGTATGGCTTCTCTTAGAAATGTTTCACTGTTTCCAGACATGGTGTGGAAAATATACTTTCCTGTTGACATGGGCCTCTCTCCTGTGCCTGTGTCCTCTGCCAGCAATGGGTGCCTCACATTTGGACAGTTGTCTCCATTCTGCTATAAGCTTAAACTTCATCTCCCCTAATCCAAGGTTGTGACTGCCTGTCCAAGAGGAACAAAGCTGTTATGCAGAGGGTCTTCGGTTAGCTTGTAAATAGAACCATTGTCTTCAATTGCTTTTAAGTAACACACCCTGTTAAGCTGAGATTTTCTTTGTGTTTTCTCTTAGCCAATATATTACTTTCCTTCTTTCATTCTGTGATTGGCTCTTGACTTGTCCTGGCATTACAACTGGCTTGTTCCTTTCAGTGTTGGGCAGGAAAGGGAGTGAGGAAGGCGGGGGCTCCAGCTGTGTAGCTGAAGCTGCGTGAGGAATTTGTCATGGTTAGAGACAGTTTTATATTTCCTTAATGCGGTTAGCTGTTCAGATGCTGGTGGGGCCATTTGTCTTATTTAGTAAGGTTTTAGTTCTGTGCATGTAACATAGATTTACCTCTAGGATGACGCTTATGGGTGTTTCATGCTTTTCACCATAGGTTTTGTAGCTGACTAGTTAGGATTTAATGCTACCAATGTCAATAATCATAAAACTAAGCTGGGTAATGATACTGATAACTTTTGGCTCCTTCAAGCAGTATGATGGCTAGTAACCATGTCTCCTATCCTTGTAGGCATTAGAATAACGATAGCACATGAATATTTTACTTCATTGTTATTGGTAGTGAAAAACAGTAAACAGCAAAAGCTGTAATACTTGAGTCTAGGAAAAAAGGAATGTCTTGTCTGTCTTAGATGTTCTAGTTATCACAGAAAAAAGCATCTAATTTTTGACTCTCATGTTGCTGATACTGCACTGGTATCCGAGATTTATACTGTTCAAATCTCCCTGACCTATCTAAATCACACTGGTGTATGTGAAACAGTCCATCAAGGTTTTACCATAATGTGAGACCAAAAAGACCGGAAGAATTTTAGAATGTAATTTTTAAGAGTTGAGTTTGCCACCTGAAGGAGTGTCTCTAGTACTAAAATGCCTAACTTCCTCCCAGATATTTGACCTTAACTAAAACCAATTTTATAACTATATGTTAATTCGTACTTATATCTTGGAGGTAAACCAGGGGATGTGAAAAGCAGTCCTTCTCAAAGCCCAATGTTAATTACAAATCCCTGAGGTTGCTAGGAAACCTTACCTTAAATGAGTATACAAGCAATCAGGCTAGATGCTGATATTAGAGATGCTGAGGAGATTTTTTTTATCTTATTCCTCCTCTCCTGGCTGTGATAGGAGATTGATTTATATGAAGCCATGTCAGTGTAGGGTTTGGGAAGGAATCATTCTTCTTCTGAAATGTACTAGAAATGCAATAAGGGGTGGGGAGAATGCTGTCTTGTCACATCTATTTTGTAAAAGAAGGGGTCATGCTGACAACTCCCCTATTAAATATCCCTTATTTACTAATCCTGCCAACCTCTTTGAAAGCTTGGGAGTTTTTAAAACAACTTGTATCTCTAATAAAGAACAATAAAGGAAGTGTGATATTTCCCCCCTCCCTTCCAATGAAGTATGGCTCGCCTTGCTCTAAGTCAACAAGCTTTTATTACCCTGTCTTAAATGAGCAGTCACAGAATATGAATCTGTTTGCAGTGTTTATACACAAAGTCAGGTTTTGCCTGTTGTCAGGTGCTTTAAAGATGCACAGTAAGGGACTATAAGGCCATCTGCACTAGGTGGAACAAAGTCCTGTTGGACAATGATAAAAAAAATAGGAGCCTAGAAAAGAAGTCTGAGTATAGCTGCCACCCTGAAAAACTGGTGATTTAAATGTTGAAGAGGACAGAAAGGGACGCATGTTCCTCTAAGTCTGGGAGTCTTGAGTTCTAAATTCTATTGGAATAAGTGGCTCTTCAGGACACTGGGAGAACTCAATGCACTTAACTGCTATCAAAAATGTGGGTACCTGTGTAGATAAGTGGGCCTTGTCCTTACTCCAAGATTTGGCAGAAGTTAATGCTGAATTATGGTTTAAGTAACCATATCCTGGTTATCCAGCCTGCATTTACCTCACTACTAGAATATGTCTTGTCAACTAGCATGCAAAAATCCCAAGGTTACCTGAGTTGTGGGCAACTTTGAGAATGCAGGACACTGCAGGTGAACAGCTACAGAAGGAGTTTGTGTTGAGTGGTAAAGATACCAAAGATAGTGCTCTTGTGTATGCCAGATCTTATCTCTAAAAAGACTTCCCTCACCTCCTTTGTATTTATCCTGAGTTAAGACAGGAGGGAGGATGGTCTAGCAGTTTAATTCCACTGATACATTTTTGCTACAAGACAGAAACAATCATGAGGTTGAAGCAAGTTGGAAGCCTCAATGGTTGGGTATTCATTTGAAACTTCTTGGCAAAACAGGAACCAGCATATTGACAAAATAAACATACCTTGTGCAGCAAATATTTTATTGATGATCTGCCTGCAATGAAGTCATGGGGGTGACCTTACTGCCCTGACTAACAGGATTTTTCTGACTGCAATATTGAAAGGGCAGAAATAATACGTTAATTTCATGTTGGAGCTGGAGGAATTACCTCTTTGGGTTGGTTTGTTTGTCATGTTGACTTTGTTAATTACCCAAAGAGCTTTCTTGATAGTTATTACTACAGCAATTTTACTGTACACTGGAGACCAAAGCTCTGTAAACAAAAAAAATTGTGGGTCTGTTTGTACTGCTCTCTAACCTGGGTTTCTAACAATGTGTGTATGTGTCTGGGGAGTAAGTAGTCCTTACAGGGAGGAGGTAAGATTCAGAACATTCCCAGCAGGTGTCTAGAGTGAATGCTCAGTAAGAGATGTTGGCTGGAAGCTTAATCTGAAGTCTGCTGTTCCCTTTTCTACGTGGTAAACTCTTACTCTAAAATAACTGTGCCTAGGACTTTGGGCAACTTCTTTCCACTTAAAAATAAATGGCTGTTGTAATCCTGTTTGCCTCATCCCTCTGAAAAATCATAGCTGTTGTTAACATCAGTAATCACAGGAACTTCTTGTTCTGTATCTGTTTTAGAGCACCACATAGGAGTCATGCACAAAAGCTTACCTGTTAATACTGTAGATAAGCTTGCACTTAACACATGCTGCTAAAAGAAAATACTGTTTAATATTTGCCAGAGAGGTGCTATTCCCCTGGGCAGGCTGATTTTTCTGAAATGTATCTAGCTATTCTGTTCCCAGGGGGAAATCCAGCAGAGTTGTGCGGCATCCAGAAATCGACAGTATGTTTCTACTCAACACAAACTTGAGAGAATCTACCACTAGCTCTGTACAATCCAGGAACGATGAACATCATTGTAAACCTGTTGCTTTCTCTGTTAGAGAAACGGCTGTGAGGGATAAGAATCTGAAGGCTCCCTGAACTGTAGATCTTCAGGGAAGGGCTGGAAACCGTGGTCCCATACTCTGTGTTATGACTATGAATATACAAGTCAATGAGACTGTATAGGTGAAGGAATATTTGTGCTTGTGGGGAAATTAAGCTGAACTTGAGCTGTAGCTGACTGACTCATGGCATGCTATTTGGGCTTCACATCCCTGTGTCTATCTGTCTTAGAAATTTGGACATTATGCTCTGCTGCGATCACAGATGTACAGTTGAGCAGAACACCTGGAAGATATGGGTGACCAAGAGTTGCATAGATGTTGGACTAAAGACTTCAGTCTGCCTGCTATCTGTTTGGGTTTATTACCTATGAACCTTGGCTCCAGTGTGGCACTGAGCTTTTCAAGCTGTGAAAAGCCCAAGCTGAATTCTAGATCATGATTCTCACTTTGATTAGTTATATCCCACTACATTAGTTTGAGGAAAAAATTGCGTACAGTCAATTTAAGATTCTGAATGCATCTAGAGAGTAGTTTTAAACTAAATGGGAATCAATTCCTGCCTGTCCAGGGATGAAAAATACACCTGTCCTTTATATTCCTGGCATAATTTTGTGTATATAGTGTTTTGAACCTGCTACCTTACTAATCGTAATGAGGGGAAATGTAATAGATTGCAAGACAGATGCTAAGATGGTGAGAAGTTAAATGGCATTAGGCTAGACTTCTGTCTGTAAGAGTTGTGGAAACAGGGCTACAAGTGGGTGCGTAATTAAGGTGTGTGGCTCTACAAAGTACAGAGGACTTCTGTTGGGTTCAGTAGCCCTGAATCCTGTCAGGTAAGGAGGGCCTCATCATAGGTATATCTGTGCACTCTAGCTTCAATAGATTGCTTAGGACTATTCCCTGCTGCTTTGTGTATGACGTCATTGAGCAGACCTGCACAAAATATGGTTTAAAGGAATGTGCTTTGGACAGATGAAAGATCTATGCACTGGAAAGCAAAACCTCTTGAGAGTAGGGCTACATTCTGTCATAGCCACACAAGACATTCACTTCTGAAACTGTGATGACAATCTTGGTTTATTTTGCAAAGTAGCTTTGGGGATGAAAAAGGCAAAACTGCATAGACCTAAAACTGCTTCAGATATGATCAGTCCTAAAATCTTAGATGAATTTGAAATACTTTGACTTCAACTCTGAAGTGAATTTTGTAATGGTAATTTCTTATTTAAATAAAAGCCTTTTGTGTGTTAAAGTGGAATAATAACACTTAAAGTTTTGTTTTTCTTTTTTCTCCCCAAAAGACCTTTTTAAAACAATGTCAATGAACATTTCTGATAGAAGTAGCCACTGGGAAAAAAAAAATTAAAAAATCAGTGTTTTAAACAGAGTATCCCAACAGGTCCGTGTGGGAGAGCTGACATTCAGCCCGTTGATAGAGCTAGTAGCTAATGAAGACCTCTCTATTCTGCCTAAAAATAGCTCTTAAAAGACAAACTTTTGGAATGCCACTGAATTATTTCCCTTTATTGAGGCCCTGATTTAGTCCCAGCTCAGGATCAGATCCAAATGAGAAAAAGGAAAACTTACTTGAAGCTGTCCTAATTGGATGGATAAGCTAGGCCTGACTCCTGTCCTCTTGCATGTCTAATTTGCATTTTGAGTTGTTCTTGGAAATCAAGTATGGAGTTCTCTCACTTGCTGCTGATAGAGTCTTGGGTTCCTATCCAATCTCCTTTAATCACTAACATTACAATGTAAGCCTTGAAATCACAACTTTATTTTTCCTTAAATTGCCAATTACAATGCAGGATGTGGCCTCTTGTATTTTTGTATTTCATAATATCAGTGAAAGGTCTCTTCAGGCACAGCTGATACACAGGAACAGATTTTAATTTAGCAGAAAAAAAATGAAGATTTCACTAAAGTTTTAGTTTTATATCTTTATGTTCACACAGCATAATATATTGATTGCTGGCTGCTGGACTATTTGGTGATTATGAATGACTTGCTCTAAATTTTGGGGGGTTTGCACTTCACCTTTGTACTAAAGTGGTATTTTGTTCTGGTTATGCTGCTGGGAAAAGGGAAGATATTTTGTTGAGAAGCATGTCTGATATGTTACTAATTACAGCTTGTCTTTATGTTAAAGCAGGCTGAAACTTTGGATAGTCTAACCTCTTCCAGGGTGTTCCCTTTAAGTACATTTAATGGCAATGAAAGAAGATTGACAGCCTTGGAGACAGAGGGTCTGATTCTACTGCTGCTGCAATGAGTACAACCCTAATATTCCTGAATTGGTTTTAAATTTCTCTGGGGATACACCTAGGATATGCTCAAGCTCCTGTCTGTCACGTAATTGCCAGTCCTCTAAGTAGAACTGAATGACCCAGATAGGCTTGGATACAAAAGATCTGGTCTTCTTCAATCCCATGTGACTGTGTGATGGAGGGTTAAAATGAAAGGATCTGTTTTTAACTTTGGCTGCACAAAGGCACAATGGACAAGCCCTAGAGATTTTAAGGCTCACGTGCATATCTCTCCAGTGGTAAATCTGTGTAAGATCTACAGAAATGCTTCACTGCTTTTCCCTACCACTAGCTGATTGAAAGAGGAAGGTCCTAGATGGACTGTTTTGATATCTAGGATCTCAGGAGCTGATCTGATTTGATTAAAATAAGCTTATAGTTGTCTGTAGTTTTGTTTTGCTACAGGAAAATATTGATAATTTATATAGCTAGAAGCTTAACTAATGTACTGACTTGTGCTCTCTGCTCTTGAAAAAGATTCTGTTGGAATCAAAGCATACTAATGATTGACACTAATTGTTTTCAGTCATGTAGTGAATTTTATGGATAATGCTTATCTGAATAGATGGTAGGTGCAGATATTAGAGTGTAATCATACAGCAGTCATATTGCAGTAGCAGTGTCTTTTTCATAAAAGGTCAAAATAATTTGTGGTGACTTATTTAAAATGGTGTGCTTACCATGGATAAAACTGGCCCAAAAAGGATTTAATAAAGATGGCTTTATCCTCTGGAGATAACTGAGGTGGAAGGATGCTTGTTTCTTGCATGCTCTGCCAGACTGATTCTGCTGGGGGTGATCTGGATTGATTTTTCCATGTCTTTTTAGAAATACGTACTGTGTTTCTCAGCTGGCTTCTGCTTGCAACTTGGTAAGCTGCTTGGCCTTGCCAACCATCAAGTCTGTTTCACTGAGTGTTGTCCTCTGTTTTTGTGGAAACATCTCCTTGCACCACTGAAGAGATTGGTTATCTTCATTTCTAATGACACACAGATCCTTTTCACTGCTTTTTGTAGCACTGCCCTCTTCTAACAGCACCAGGTGTGTGTATTTGCAAGCACGTGAGGGGGGAGGATGTAGGAAAAAAGGCTTGATGCCTTGCTTCTTACCAGTCTAGTTATTGAAGTAAGTTAAGCTACCGTGATTTACCTAACCTCTGTGTATTGGCAGACAGATTTAGAGTCATCTGAATGGAAGAAACAAGCTTGGAACTGAGTGAGATTAGGGAATACAGGTAAATTCAGTAGCAAGCTGACCAATAGCTTTATGCTGGCGTAGACTGTAAGGAACAAAAACAGCAATAATGAAAGCTGCCATTATAAATCTGCTTCTTATTGCTTACAGCTTCAGGCTGACTTAAAATCAACTTTTATTAGCTCCATATTAGGGGATTGTTTCCTCTGGATTTGATTACTAGGATGGATATATTTGAAATCTGCATTTCCATATAGATAGAACTGCTCTTTTATAACCCTGCTGCATTCCTGAGGAGGCAAAGGAGTTCACCGAGGCTGATTGTTTTTAAAGGACTAGCTGCAATGCAGGCCAGGGAGAATGTTGACGTGAGGCATTAGGAAGGAGTATATCTGGAATGAGTCTACCAGGCATTGGTCTGTAACTGCACAGACTTTTATTTGTATTAGACTAATGACTATAGTCTTTGTCTGAAATAGGAGTACCATTATACTAGGCCCTACTATTTGATGAATGAAGGGACATGTGAAAGAAAGGATGCTGCTATCCTGTTTCAGAGGAGAGGAAACTGAGGCAGAGATGTAGTTTTTCAGCCTTGTAAAGGCTGAAATCCTTAATATGCTTTGGGCAAGCCAGAGTATTTGTCCTTGCTTAACAGACAAGCAGGTGCTGCCAAAGGAGAAAGATGGATCTTCCCCCTTACTCCCCTGCGTAAAAGATGCTACCTTCCAAAACTGTATAGTCTGAAAAAAAATAAGGACAGTTCTAACCTGTGGTAAACAGTAGTGCAACTCCTGGGCTTGCTGTGTGGCATGTTAATGCAGAATTGTAATTTTGGAGCCAGTTGACCCTTCATAACAGCTTAAGGGACAGTGAGAGATCTTGCTTTTCCTTCCTCTGCTTCTAGGCATGGGGTTTCATTTATTCTCTCTGGCAGTGGCTCAGGCAAAAACCTATCTGGCTGCTTGTTCTTTTTCCTTTTCTTCCCTGAGCTAGTATTCTGACATTAGCGAAAGGACTTGACTTGCAGAGAAGTTGGCTGAGTTTGGGGCTGGTGGGGATAAGCAGCAAGAACAGAAGGGAGAGGAGTAGCACCTCTTTCTGGTAACGGAAGTGTAACTTCTGGATTAGCCCACCCTACCTGGTGAAGCTACTCTAATCTCACTGCAAGTTGTAGCTTCCAGCTGGCATGATAACTGGGATTTCCCAAGTTTTGTTCCATCTGCAGCATAGTGGGAGACCTCTAGGTGAATTGCTTTACCACAGTCTTTTGTCTATAAAACAAAGATGACAGCTCTTTTGTGAAATTTTGACATCTGCAGACAAATACTCTGTCCTGCAGCCTGTTCCAAATCCCATTTCTTCATATGTAACCCTTGCTACAAACACCTTCTACCTTGAGATTTTTAGTGGCAAGTGGAAAATTGCTCTATTAGCAGAACAAGAAGTTAATCCCTTCCAGCACCAGTTTCTTTATGGCTGTGAAAACTTTGAATTGAATATGCAATAACAGGTAGAAAAAAATTAAGTACAATCATGTAAAAGTAGAATTACTCCAAATTGATTCCCCCCTCTTCCTTTCTGTGCTAATTTTGTACCTATTTGATGTTGCTGGAATGAGCTGGCTTTGAATGGAAGTCACTATTGGAGAGATACCTCTAGAGTCTAAGGGTGGAATTCAGCTAGAAGTCTTTTAGGGATATTGGTGAGTACTGATGTTCCTATCTCTCATCTTGAGAAGCAAGACTTACCCTTCTGAATTAATACGGTTCTAGTCTACCTTTGAAGTCCTACCTAAACCCTCAAAATGTCTTCAGGGAACTTATGTTTCATAGTCTCTTGTGTAGGGGTTAATAACACAGTGGACTTGCTGACATTATATTCCCTTTCAATTCTGTATGTCTAAATCTATAGAAAAGCAGAAGTTGCAGTCTCTAGGTTGCAACTGGGGCACAGTACAAGACTACCATGCTTGTATTTGTTACGTTTGTTACTGAGTATTACAAGTGAGCTTGTCCCTTTCTGCTAGGTAACTGTGCAGAGCAGTTGTGATTTGAGACTTAATGTTTGATAGGTCTCTGAACACGTCAAATCCAGCAGGCAAATGTGAAGACAGGTTTGCTGAAGATTTCTGTTTCTTGCTGGGATGTGCCAGGTTCTCAGATTTCTTTGCAGTGTATTATTCTCATATGTTTAGTTCATTCCACTATTACATTGGACTTTCAGACAGAAAGTTGAGATAAACCCGTAACAACACAGAGCAGGAGGAAAGGAGCTGTAGCTGAAACATGCTTTGCACAAAGATGCTTTATTTGAAAGAAGGAGCTTTGTGTTGCTGGTCCTTTGCTGCCTCATAGCATCAAATATTCATTCCATGTCTGCATTTTGATTGTGATAGTGTGATACAAGGAGACACGATGTTGCTTTAAGCCAGCAAAACCACAGAGCTGTCAGAAAGACCACAGCTACACGGAGCTCTTTCTTCAGAAGAAGCAGTTAGCAGGCATGTCTGGTGCAAAGAATGAAAGTGTAGGAAAAACAGGGGATGGCCCAAGAGGAGACAAAGTTTTTCTGAAAGATGTGGTATTTGGCTTGAAGATGTAAAAACCCAGTCCTTTCGTACATGGAAAGAAAAAGCAATTTAATCTGTAGTACAACAGACTGCATAATAAAAGGTCCTAGCTATATTACCTTGAATTATTGCTGGTATAACAGACTGCAGGTGATGCAGGCACAGGTATATTACATTCACCTCGTTCTAGAAAGCGTAGGAAATGCTATTTTTCCCTCCTGCTATTCTTGGCTCATGCTGGGCTACTGCAAAATGGTCTTGATTTGATGCTGTTGTCAGTTTAGCCCAGGTCAGCAAAGACTAAGTGACTAAGTATCATTTCCTTAGGACAATGGTTTTGTGATTGATGTGAATAATTCTGGTAGTTATCAAGACCTTCTTTGATTTGAAGGGTGTCCACATTGTCAAAACCACCAGAAATATATTGATATACCAACAAACCAGCTGCATTATCTGGTTCCTTTCAGCTATGGCTGGGACATGCAGGCTGGGATTTGGCTGGAGATGTATGTTTCCAGAAGAGGTGGTAAGGGCAGAAGGATTTGTTGCCAGAGCTTGTGCTGTTACAGTTCTGAGAATAAACCATGGCCATTGGTCTCTGGGCTGTCATTATGGTGCTTTAATGAGAACTGTATTCAAAAGTTCCTACACTTTATTTTTCTAATGCTCTTTTTACTGGAGCAGTAGTGGGGCCTCAGCTGACTTGTGCTGAGCTCACCTCAGCTTGTGTGTTTACCACAGTTTCTAGCGTTAACTCTACCTTCACATTCACTGGAGAAACCCTGAAAAGGGCTGTTAAGCAATGCTGTGGCTAGAGGAAGGTCTGTCCAGCGATCAGGGTCATTGTCAAGAGTTATCCAAGTTAATTCCGCTGATAATTACTTGACTTGTTAGCTCCACTTGAAGTATGAAAATGTAGAAAGGCATTTGCCCTGACAGTTTTACAGGCCACATAAACTTGTAAGGACATCTTTATCAGAATCATATATTTGGCCTTTATCACAAATAAGTGCTCTGGACAACTGAGGAATATTTATTAGGGCACATTCAACTCCTGACTTGGTCAGGAAGCAGCTAACTCTCTCTGTCAGTGCCCTGGGAGAGAAGAATTGTCACTCCCGGCAGATGAAAGCCCAAACAGTAGCTCACACTGTTTCTGCCTGGGGAAGGAGGGACAGGGAAGCAGTTTTTTAACCAAAGCTGTTGATGTCAAACCACCGTGACAATCTTTCTGGGCAGAGTCTCTGAGAGATTGTGTATGCTGTGCATCTGTGTAAAGGGAAAGAAGTTTCTTTCCTTTAGGACACCGGACTAGGTACTAGGGTTTAACTTTAGAATTTGACATCTCCTTACCGATGTAAAAAGGCAAAGAACCTTAATCTTTCCATCCTGAAATCCTGCATATGCAATACAAGGATAATGTTCCTACATCTGACTTCTGAGTTAATATTCATCTTATTAGACCATGGCTTTCATTCTGAACTCCCTTGCTGCTACTGTTTTTGTACAGTGGCACAACAGGGCCTTTGGAAAAGGGTCTGGATCAGTCTTACGAAATAGCTTCCCTGGGCAGTGCAAAGAAATCACAAGAGAAGGTAAGAGGTCTGCATTCTTTTAAAACATCAGAACAGAGGCATTAGGGATAGTTTTGCTGAAACAGAATTTGAATAACGGTTTCAGCTCACTGATCAATATGAAATCAACGCAGGGATGAAAATGAATCAGTGGCACTCAATAGCTGTGGCCATAACTCATGCTGTTCTCATTCACATGTGATAAAAGGAAAAGTGAGCAGACAACAGATCAAACTGAGGAATGGATATCCCTTTCTGGAGATATAATCATTGTCTGACTTACTTCTCTGTCCCAAAAGAACTTGAAGTTAAGCCTCACTGGAAGGCATAATCATGTGGATCTACAACAAGGCTAGTCTTAGTGTTCAGAGGGTGTAATCTGCTCCTCTGTTTTAGTTAGGTACGGTTTTAGTAAAGCTCATCTTTTATCTACGTTATGTAAAACCTATTGTCAAAGGGTGTACTTGGAGATTGCTGTCAATGGTCAAGAATCTCTGATCCTTAACTGAGATGCTGTAAGTGACTGTATGCTACTATACTGCAAGTGTGAAAGCAGGTCAGTGTCAGTTGCCAGTGGCTGTTTGGAGAAGGTTTAATGTTCTCTGTGTGCTTTGCAGTTCCTAGCTCAAAGCTCACTGAGATATGGTAAAAAGTTAACTTGATTTGAGGGTATTCTTGGCCAGGCTCAGGTTTTCTGCCAGTCTGACCTTTGAAAACAGACCTGAGTTAGTGCTGAGAGAACAGCAAGGAGGCAAAAATGTGTATTTCACTGGATGGATCTTGTTGAAGGTCCCCTGTGTTCAGTGGTTAACAAAGCTACTTTAAACCATCTGACAAATACTTAATTAAAAGCCAAAACTTTCTCTGCTGTCACTCAGGAAGCTTGTCTGATTCCATCCGCTGCATGAGCAATGGGTCTGTGTGGGTTTATTTTTCCCTCTCTGCAGCTCTTCCTGCTCATAGGCACAAAAGAAATAGGCATCCTCAGGAGTTTATGTATTCAGTAAACTGTGCTGCAGCAGTGTATTCTCTTTTCTGGCCCTCCTCTGACACAAGTGTCCTCTTCTGAATCTTTTTTGCTATAGCATCTGTCCTGTCAAACTGTTTTTCTCCTCACTGTTACAAGACCTTTCACAGGAGGATGGCCTTATGGTTAAGACCATAGTCTGGTAAGGTGACAAGAAAATCTACAGTCACTTCTTGCCTCAGTGTAATATAAGGACCTATGTGGTTAGGAGCTGATTTTCATTTAACTATGGACTTAAATGAAACTGTTGCAACTCCCATGCTGCTTTGCCATTTGGAGCCAGAACTTCAGGAGTGTAACTGGAGTATTTCGTCTGTCTCCTGTGGGGCTCTGGCAGCCAAAGCTGACTGAGGGCTTATTTCTTTGCGCCTGGTAGAACAGCTTTAGTTCCACTGAGGGAGGTTTTCTTCCAGAAACTGGACAGGCATTTTAGAGAATGAAATAGATGTTGCTTATTTATTACAGCTACATCCCCAAAGGCCTTGACTTGGAGGCAAGCAAGGCATCACAAATACAGTATATGGTGTTCAGCCAATGTCACTGAGCACTTACCCCTCCTCCTTTAACCTTCTCAAACTGTTTGATCTAGATGATAAATATTAACCCCAGGAGAAAAGCCTACTATGCACTTCCATGGATATCCATGTCCAGTAATTGGTGATGGCATATAAATTCATCAAGGAAAACACAAAATGAGGTGGTAATTAAAATATTGTACTTTGTAATTGAATGACAGCTGTTGAAATTTAAATTGTTACCTCTTAGGGAGAGAAAACAGTGAGGGTTTGGTACAGACCAAGGCAATGCTTCTCGGGCTGAGATAGAAACCTGCTTCTCCTGAGGATCTATTTCAGTTCTTTCCTTGCAGCATCTCTGTAATAGAAAACTCAGACTCCTATCTTTTCAGCTGCTCCCTTTTGCAATTAGCTTTCTAGAAGCAAAAGCAACCATGACATTGAATTTCCAAACTATTACACAAAACTTTGTGGAAAATCAGGGGGTTTCACACTAAAAAAAACACTAGATGAGCTTAAATTTTTTCTAACAACTTAAAATTCCTACAGAACTTTAACTGCACGATCCTGGCTTGGTATGAAGCTAGTTAAAATCATTGCAGCCAAGAACAGATTTAACGTTTCAGCTTGAACTAGGAAGTTGTAAGGTTTCCATGTTACACTACAAAATGGGGAATCTTTCCATCAATAACCTGGCAATTAAAGGCAATGCAAATGTTTAGGTTACAAACTTATGTAAATGCAGGCAGAGAGCTCTATTGTTGATAACAGATTTTACTGATGTTATAGCTGTCAAGATATATAGTTATACTCTCTAGTCAAGGAGAACAAACTTGAACCTCCCGTTGTTTGGGATGGAAGGAGAGACAGGACTCTATTGGTTTCCAATGCTGTCATACAAACAAGTGTTAAGTGTGAATATATCAGCTGTGCTTAGCCAGCTAGCTCGAACTTCAGGAGTTGCACAGCTTTTGTACTGTCCCTGTCCTTTCCTAGTATCTTAACTAATGGAGTGGTCAGCTTCATCTTAATCCTCCATATGAAGCTATGAATATTTGGTTAGCACTGGCTGAACATTCTGGCTAATAAGAAAAGTGAAAATGGAAAATTGCCTTTGGGAACTCCAACTTACTCTGCCTAAAAGTTTGCCTGACAAACACATCTGTAAGTCAACCAGAAAGGAAATGGGAGCCTCCTGGCTATGGTACTCTAGACTCCCGTTGAACTGCCTGTTTTGAATTATACAAAACAAGGACATGCTCTTTTTTTTTTTTTTTTTTTTTTTACAATCCAGAGACTGGATGTTGTATATTTTCTGGAAGTTGTATATTTTCCAGGAAGGTAACTGGTTGGTTCCATTTTATTTTGTGGAAGTAGAGGTAAAACAATGAACTATTACTGTGAAAGTTTATCTCTGGCACTACATTATGGCAATAATATTCTAATTCAGAATAGCCTTGGTCTCCATTGTCACATTGCCACCTTTACCCAACAAGGAGAGTGGTACCAAAATTTTAAGATCAGGCCAATTATTTTTAGAGAAATATAGTAGATAGGAGGTGCATATTTAACTTTGAGGATGCTAGCATAGCTTTTGAAGCTGAGAACAAAAAACGTGGGCTGGGGAAAAAAGGGTTTGAAAATAAGGTACAATTAACTGTTTTATCCAAGCACACTGATCTCTGAGCAGCCAGTGGTAGGGTAAGATGGGAAAGGAGAGTATTCTTGGAAAGAAAATGATCAGTGGAAAGAAGGAGTATTTTGGAGAAGCTGGGCTTCTGACTGTTCTTGTAGTTGCAGGATTATTGCTCTTAAGAGCAGGTATTTTTTGGCCTTAATGGAAAGGGGATGTTTCTAAAGAGCACCCTGAGGTAGTGTCAGTGCAAAGGCCATAGGAGCTGAGTACCCAGCTACAGGGGTTAGGGTCCTACTTAGATCATCGGGACTGCTTCCTTCAGAATTAAGCACATAGTTGCACTCCTGCACTAAAACTCACTTGAAGTGAAGGTTTTAGTTCCAACAGACACAGAACTGTTAACTTAGGCTTTTAGTAAAGCTGCCTAAACAATAGGAGGTTGGACATGCTGAGCTGTGTTCTGGTATTGTACTAGTTTTACATCCATATATTCCAGCTGGTTCAATAGAGTTGCTGCTGATTTACACCAGGGGTACTAAGGACAGTTTAGCTCACCCTTTCTACATTGCTCAGGAATGTTTTCCTTATCCCATTTTCACTGTAAGAAACACTAATTGAAATTCATGCTGGTGTCTCATGAATGAGTCAGAGGAATAAAAGCACTTGATCACTTAATGAAATTATTGCCCCTCCAAGCATGTAAAAAAGGTGGTGGTGGGGGAAGCATAAAATGTTGTATGCCAATGACTTGAAAAACAAGTCTCTTCCTACTTCTTTGTAGTATGTGTAACTTAGTATGTTCCTTTCTTGTGCACTGGTTTATAAAGAGAATGATTGCTAATGCCATTGCAGTAGCTGAGCTGTTCTGTAGTTGTATACCATGTCAGGCTTACAAAATCAGCAGGCTTGCTGTTGATTAGTAGTTGGGTGGTGGATACACTGTGTAATAAGGTGGTCGTTTCTTCAGAGGAGGGTCTTCCATTTCCGAACCGGAAGGGTGGCTTAAGGATGAAGACTCGTATTAAATTAGAAATTGCCACAGTGGTGACTGTTAGTTCCAGCTTGTAGCTTAAGAGCTGCAAGTGCTCGGCTCCTATAGGAGACCTTGAGAATAGCATCTGTTTTCATTGCTTTAAATGCCAGCAAATGGTGTTAGATTCACGTAGTTTGGCCTTCTGACTAACAGTTGAGAGATGTGTCCATTTCCTTTACCAGCTTGCCTACAGTAAGACAAACCTGAGGGTTTTTAAACCACTCAGTGGTAACTTTGCAAATACGTAGATGATAAACCCTGAGTTCCAGCTAAATTCATTTGGCCAACAGTGTCCTGTGTCCCTGAAGCCTCCTCTGCTGTGAAACATTCTTTACTTCCAGTTCAAGCTTTTTCTGCTGTGCTTGGCCTGTTCTTTAGCAGGGTCTGTGTTCTGTTTAAATGGATGTGTGTGAACACTGAGTGAATTGATTGTCAGTTATAAAGACTGCAAGGAGTCTGGAGACTCCTTGAGATGAAAAGCACTGAAAAAATACAAAACATTAATTATTTTTTTCTTGGTGACATTATTGTATAGTGTTTAAATTACTACTTAAAAATAATTTCTCATTATACTGTACTGTCATCTGTGCAGATACAAAGAACTTGTATACAGCAGATATTAGAGTAGTAAGCCACTCTGGATTTATTAGGGAAGAGGCTCTGCTCCTCCCTTCTGTTCCTCCCACTAGCCAACAGGATTAGTTTGGACTAAATTAAATAGGCTCAAAAAGCCAAAAGAAAGAAGGAAATCAATACAGAATAAGAAATTAAAAATCACTTCATTGAATTTATTTTAATCTGCGAAGTTGTAAAGTGCTTAAACTGCAGATCCCACACTCTGAAGAAATCCAAGGGGACTCTCAATATGAATTTCGAATGCAGTACTCAGGTTTGTGGTTCTAGTGCATATGAAATGAAGTTTCTTTTGTACTCAGTGGTCAACTAACTAGATTTTCACCTGGGGGTGGGAATGAAGAAGAGATGTACATCATGTATTTTTGCACAGTGCCAATGTTTTGGTGACAAGGAAGCCCTTTAGGTTCTGTGAATATTTCACCCTAGAAATAAACAACTTCCTCTTTTGCTGGACCTGTTTCCCCCTTTAGATGGTGCATTCTTTTTTCCTTAGTAATACATCATTGAAGCAACTCATTCTGGTGATGAATTACTTGTACATGTTATCAGATGGGCCTGTTCTGATACTCCTGCATCATCCAGAGTATTACACTAATATATCAACAGACTGAACTGTTGCTCTGATTCTGTGCCTCAGTCTCATATATCACTGTGTGCTCATACATGCACACAGACCCTGCTGAAACAATGCAGCGCAAAAATGGTGCCCCAAGCAATGCCCATCAGTGAGGTTCTCTAGCATGTATGCAAAGTCAGGTTTGGGCAGAATTTGGGGGCAGGCTTGTAAAAGAGACCATCAGCCAACAACTCAAGATTTTAAGGTTATAGAGTTCCTTAACATTTGGGTCATACAATTTGAATGCCTTTCAGAACCCATGCCTTTGGACGTTTGGCCTCTTATGACAGTCTTCTGAAACGTGCTCATACCCGGCAGCTATTTTTGAAATCTTGGGGGGGGTCTAGCTCTCCCTGTCTTCCTTTTTTTTTTTTTTTTTAAATATTGCACTGTTAACTCCTTAGTATCCCCCAAGTGATAAGAGGGGCAAGCCCATCTTAAGGGGACAGGTAGGGCTTAGGAGCAGAGCATCAGCTGCATGGTTTTTAGTCTCTGAACATTCAGAGACAGTTTGAGGGGGAAGGGATTGTCTTGTTTCACTTACTGTAATGTGAAGTCTGTAATGGTACCAGACTTCCCTGCAGTTGTCTTCAGATAGAGACTTCTGCCTCAGGCCAATCTATATTTGGATAGTTTGAACTTGTCTTTAAACTATTGCAATTCCTAGGGCCCATGGTTTTCTTCTAATCCTGCATAATGCTTTAGCTCAGGTTTAGTTCAGATAATACTAATTCCCTCTTCCAAACCCAATCTAACATAGCCACACCTCATGATCTTGCAAAATCAGCCTAAAAAACTTGCAAGAACAGTTTATTCTCTGTAGTTTCCTGACACTGGTGCTCTTGGGATGCAAGCCAGAACCTGCTAAGGTCAGCAAAGGTGGCTCTAGAGGACACTGGGTCAAGTGTCTGGTACTGAATGAAGAATGTGCAAAGTCTGCTTTGTAAATACTGCCTTACAGCTGGATTTTATCCCAGGTAGTCTTTCTACTGCCCTGGCACACACCAATGTGCACTTCCTGTTGTTGGAAGAAAAATGGCTGTGACCTAAACCTGACATTTCTCTCTAAACAAGATGCAGCTAGGAAGCCTAAGTTATTTGCATCCTAGCTAAGACGTTTGTGGATAATTTTAGTCAGTTACTTTATATTCAGGGCAATTTTTTGCAGCTGTTGAGAATGAATTGCAAAATTAAAAAACCCAAGTAACTTTTAAGGGGAAAGTAAGTCTGGATTTGAGTAAATAAAAAAAAAAAAAGAAAAGAAATAACAAAGTAAATAACAAAGATTATGCCACAGAGCCTCAGGATAGCAACCTAATATAATGTTGAATTGAGATAAACTGTAGACTTAAGTCTGATGGTAGCTCAGATTTGGCCACTTAATATTTGTGAGAACATTCAGATCAAAGCAGAAAAGATGGATTGTTTAGATGTTGTGTCCTTTCAGTGTCTAGGAGGACAGATATTAGAAAACTATCTGCGGAGATGTCTGTCCTTATCAGATGACCCAAGCAGAAAAGGAATTTTGAAGCTTTATAGACAAAGAAACCATTCTTGCAAGACAATTTGGCATGTAGTCATGCAGTAGTTTTGCAGAGATTTCTTTCAGTACAGGGAGACACATGGGGAGGAGCTACAGGAATGGTAGAATCAAAGCAAATAACCTGGTTAAATTTAAATTCTCAATTGAGGTACAATTCTGGTCTCCCACGGTCTAAGGGACAGCTTAAGGGAATGCTGTATGATACATTTTTACATATATTTAACTGCTAGTTTAGCAAAACTCACCTGGAAGTGAGGAAGTGTCCTTTCCCTGTCAGAATTAGTTATGCCTGTGCGGTTCATCTTTCACCTGCCAGATTAAATGAGCTCAAACTGGTGTTGGCTAATAAGCTGGTCTATTTGGCAGATGTGGTACGTCACACGTGATGTCTTTGTGGTTTAAAAATAACATGCCTGCTCCAAAGTGTTAACCAGATGAACATGAGTATCTGACATATATGCAAGTTAGTTAAGTCCTTCTGCATTCAGTCTGTCTGGATTCAGCTGGCATGACAATTTGCTTTGTACCTCATACTGAATGCTCTTTCTCCTCCCACAATTCCTGCCATCTGAAAGAGGACCGACATGTATCAGTTACACTCATTAGCTTTGCAAAATGTGACTGTGATTCATAATCATCTGCTGCTTTGAGACAAACAAAAACCAAAAATGTGTTTCTTCATCTTTACTGGCGGTAGTTGTCTGAGCACTCAGGCTGGAGCCTGGAAAATAAAAACCTTGTGGAGATTTTTAAGGCTGAAGGAAGAAATGAAATGAAATGTGGGTTGTTTTGGTTTTTTTTTTTGTTCTAGCTTATATGGGCCCTGTTAAAGTATCAAGCTATGCTAGAACCACTGAGTTATTTAACCTCACTAGAAATTCTCTGCATACTAGATGTTTAGATATGTATGTGGACAAAATTTGGCCACTGGAAAAACCTGCTCTTCTATGGTACAATGTTTGTACTGGTGTCATCTTTAGCATTCTGGTTCTGTTCTTTTGTCCTTCACAAGGTTTATTCCCCATGGAGAGTGGTAGATGAGGGAACGTGTTTTTATTTCCTCAGAAAGCTGGGAAACAAAAATGTTACAGTACCAGTGACACCAATATATAACAAAAATGTGACTATAACTGTTTGATGCAAAGGATGAGGAAACAGTCTAGCCTGTCCTCTCTGGAGGCCCTTGTGCATATAGCAGGATTTGCTACAGCAGCATATCAGACAGAAAGGTGAGCGTATTATTACAATGGTATCAAACTGTATTGTTTGTATCAAACCTCACAGGAGAATTTAATGAAAATAGTTGGTGTTTCTGCAGTGACCCTCAGGCAGGGTCCGAGTACTGAATTAACTTTATTGTTCCTGGAAACCACCAATGAAGAGAAGAGCAGAAGCTGTGACTGGTCATCAAGCCCAGTCTTTACTTGCTGGGTCTTGGACATAAACTCCAAAGTGCAGAAACAAAAATGTCCCTTCTAAGGTTTGCTGTTCAGCCTTCCATTTTTCTTGGGCATTAGAAATGAAGATTTATTACTTGGGCACTTCATGGAAACGTCAGCTGAACTGACTATTTTAGTTTTGCTGCAAGCTGTGTAACTGGACTTTATGGTTTGTCTTTGATTTCACGTATTTGCTGATATGAACTGTAATTCAACCTCACTAAAGAATTTAAGCAGTCGGGTAAGAAATACACCTGATATTTGCTGGTTAAGTACTGCAAGTCAGCCAGCTGAGGGAGTGCAGAGCTGCTTTTGCAGGATTTTCAGACTACCTTGAGGTTACTCTTTAATTTTCTCCAACGGTATATTCCTACACTAATTTTCAAAAGGTGGAGGTTTTTTTTTTCCCTTTACTATTTTAAAAAAGTAAATCAGGACATGTTTTGGGGGCCTCAAAGCGTTGGTGGTGCTTTTTTCAATAACACAGATTTTGCCATGTACAGCAAATAGCTGCTCAAAGACATTTTTACTTGCTAGCTACAGGACCTGAAAGCTAAACTTCCCTCATTAACAATTAATGACACTTAGGCTTCATGCTCCTAATAATGTCATCATTGATTACACTTTTAAATGGCAAGACCCAGTTGTCAGGGATAGCATCCTCAGTCTACACCAAGCAAATAGGTCAGCACTGGAGGGGTATTGTTACATGAAACATTAGTTACGTGGTATCTTGACATAGGGTTTTCATGATCTTTCATTGGAAAGTACGTGATTCATTGGCGAGTTGTGAAGAACTGCAAATGGCATTTTCAATGCAGCTTAAAAAGAGTAGGGGATTGCAAAAGGCATGCTGCTGCTGGGTTTTGCCATCCTTAGTACTATATCATGCAGAATGGCACCAGAAAGAGCTGGGAAAACTATTACCAGTTTCTGAGCCTTGGATTTGTAGATTGTCACACTCTATAGAAAGCTCACCTGTGTATGGAAGTGCTCTCTATAGGGCAGGTGGTAAGGGGGAATAGGATATAGAAAAGAAAAACAGGGTTATGGAGAGGAGTCAATATCAAGCTCTCCTTTGCCAACAATATCACTTAAAACCCCTGGCCTACCAACATGCTAATCAGTCTTCTAGCTGTAAAGTTGTGGGGGGACCCTAATGCCTGGGGAGTGGCTAAAATCAAAGAAGGGGGAAAAAAAGAAATCTGACAACTAACCTGTTACATCAGTGACAAATTTTTAAGCTCACTTTGCAAGCTCGGAATGAAGGTGATTTTCAAAAACCAACTTACACATTTGTTCAAAACAATGGGAAAAAATACTGTTGTAATTAAAAACTTGGGGCTGGGTTTTTGTTTGCAGATAAGTAGAGTAATACTGACCTTTGGATTGGTATCTCTGCATGTCTGCCTTAATCTTCTCTTTTTGAAGTGGTGGTGGGAAGTGACTAGGCATGTGTTCTGTCGCATTCCCAAACACTCCTGTTTCTCCTCTGGAACTCCAGGGTTTTCCCAAGCTCCAGCCTTGGAGGCTACAGTGTTTGTTTTAATAGAAACAGCCTTAGGCCAGCACCTGTCCTTTTGGGAAACTGCATTACTTAGATCTCTTCAGCATCCTTTCATGATTTGAAAGTGTCAGCTAAAAAAAGGAAAGTGAGACTTCTGATAGAAAATAAGAAAACCTCATTAGGTTCATTGTATAAGGGCCCCAACGCTCTATTAGGATATACCAGTGTACTTACACTCACAAGTTATTACCTTCCCATTTTCTGTTTAGGTTGAATTCTTTGGAGCTGTGGCCATTTTTCTTTGTTTTTAAATAAAGTGCTGTCAGCACCATCTGAAATGTGACAAACAGTAAGAATAGCAATTAGCCCTGTCACAGGTATCAAAGCTGGGAAAACCGTACTTAAAGCGATGTTAGTGGCACTGAAGATGTTAAGTGAGGCAGTTTTCAGGCTAATAGATATGGTATAGTTAGAGAACTGAAAGCTGCCTTCTCTAGAAAGCAAAGCACTTAGGAATGTCAGGTGCCTTATTAGGTATGGAACAAAACATATGAAGGAATTGGGTAGTACAGTGCCAATGGACTGTACTTACAAGGCATACAGCATGCAAAGCTCTGTAATATGTCTTGACAATTTTTTTCTTAAAGAAGTCAGCAAGCACAACCAGAATATTCACCACTGAATTCAAAGAATAACTGCTGTTGAGCTTACTTAAACATATACTGATGTACTGCACCCCACTGCTTTTATTTTGAGGGACAGCTCAGACCTCTCCCTGCTTCTCCCCACTGTCATATTTTTACAATAGCACGTTGTCCTTTGATCAGCCTGTCTTTCAAATAGTCTGGTCCCCATAGTGAACTTTTTGGTTCTATTTTCTTTTAGGACAATAAATGTTATAAACTAGATAACACGAGGAGTTTGGCTTCCAAATATAAGCTTTTTCAGGCAAAAAGTGCAAGCAATTGAATTCCTAGCCTAGTAGTTTTTCCAGAAGAACTTGACATGTGTTCCTCAACAATAGGCTTTGAGCCGTAAGTAGAAATGTTAGGCTAATCCCAATTAATGTGTGCAAACAGAAGTCTTGAAACACCATGTCTCTACTTAAAATGCCCCTCTCGCCCTCCCTCTCTTCTGTAGTAAAACACACAGCCAGAAGAGCAGCAATAGCTTGCTGATCCGCGTATCTCTGAGTTTAACAGACTAAAAGCAGCAAAAGCAAGAGTGGTCAGACACATTTTTTCAGACAAGGAAAGCAAGGCTGTCAAATTAACAGCAGTGGTACAGAAAACATCTTGCCTGGCCAAAGATTTTGAAATCAGTCATCCCAAAACAGCCATGATATTGCTGGAAGAAATATAGATTTTTGTAAATTAATTTTGAGGGGGTAGAAAAATTGTTGTTTCTTCCATGTGGTTGTCTAATTTCAAGCTGTTCCCCCCTATCAAGAAACCTTGCTTTTTGTTTTAGCTGTTTTTTTAACTGAAAGACCCAGTTCTCGTGAACTTGGCCTTGTACAAAATTTTCTGCCACAAGCTGTAGGTTTGGACTATAAGTAGAACTTTAATTATCATAGATCCCACGTAGTCAGTAGATTTGACAGTACTGTATTAGGAACTGTTTTCCAGGGCAATGCTGGCTATTGCTGGTGATTGGCAAGTTCTCTGTCTCTCCAGCCTAGAATCTCATCTTTGGTTTAAAATACCCTGTTTATTTATCAAAGCCTTTTCCCCAAAATAGTATTGATTTTTCAGCTCTGCATCAGTTACAGTGCTGGAGCCTGTGCAGTGGGTAATGGGAATCTTTGAACTAGAGTTCAGAAAACGCCAAGATGTGAATTCTTGAATGTGTCATCTGGTAGATTAACAAATGTTAGCGGAAATGGCTTGTAAGGGAGCTTTCTGTGGTAGAGGTAAGTGAATATAGGTCCAGAAATGGGTCATTATGAAGCCTGAGAGGACAAAGACTGAGAGGCTGCCAGGGAGGTGCATTTTTATGGAACTTAAACATTCTAACAGCTGGGTGACAAAAATGCCTGGGGACTATTTTCCACAGTCCCACTGCATAGTCTGCTAAACGTCAGCTACCTAAATATCACTAGTTACTTTACTGAATTTATCCCTAGAGAGGCTATAATGAGAGAGAATAGGGAGTGTATTTTGGAAGCAATTAGCCTTAAAAGTCTATACTTTCTTTTTTCAGCACAGTCTTTAGGGAGCTAAGTACAATGTTGTCTAATGGGCTGGGTGTATTCTATTGCCTGTACTCCATCTTCAGGGATGGCAGCTAAACATGAATCCCTGGTATCTCAAATTAGATTTTAAAAGCCAGAGATTCAAGGACTAAGAAAGGGGAGAGAGGAAAGGGTTTTCTCAGCTTGTGGTTAAATGCACCGCACTACTTCATAATGGGAATAAGAAAGAATAAAGAAAGTTTTCGGGGAAAAGGAGGCACCCCTATAAAAATGGAATGATACTAAAATGAATGTTTAAAAATAACCATTATATGGTTATTTTTATAGTCTGGTCATTCTTTGTATGTTACCTCTTGCATTCCTTAACTGTCCTCAGTTCAGCACAGCAAGTATGTATTTAGCTTTAATGACCAGGTCTTGTGAAGAGGGGTTTAGGCACTTCCTTAAATGCTTTTCTGAACCGGCATCCAGCATGGCTGCTAAAGCACTGGATTCCAGATTGGTCTTCAGCATCTATCATTGTGTAAAGAACACAAGGGCTTTTTCATGTTCATGGTATCCTTGGAAAGCAATTATTGAGTTCTACCCTCAATGTCAGCTCTGAGGACCAGCGAGCCTTAAGGATTGCCACCAGAGAGACTGGGAAAGTTGTGAAGATAACGAAGGCCTTGTGCTGACTTCAGTGGACACCTTGATATCTCAAAGCTGTCACTTCTGTCTTCATGTCTTCAGTGTTAAATAAATTGCATTACAACTTAGACTAAACTGCTTTTTCAAATGAATACTAAGGCTGTCCTCTCAATCTCCTGGTAGAGAGAGTACCTTCTCTACTGAAATATTTCACTTAATAGACTTTTACCTAGGCTACTTCATGTGCAGATGTTCTCTTTGCTTAAAGAAAACCTCACCTTGAATGTTTTCTGAGCAAAAGACCTTTATTTTCTTGATGTTGCTTTTAGCAAGCTGGCACAAGTACAATGCAGATTAGATATGCAGACATGCGAAGAGCTGACTGTTTGGCTAAGTTGATATAATAGCTAGAATACCTGTCTCTAAGTCAGTTTTAAATAGGGATTCCTGGATAGGAAAACTGTATTTTCAACACATGAGAAATCCTGATCCTCTGGAAATGCAATTTTGTGAAATAGCACACAAAATGGAAACTTAAATTCTTTTGCCAGACTATAAGTTGATATAAAAAGTGTAATGAGCCATCAAAGACTAATTTTTACAGTTTTGAAACATCACAGAAGATATTAAATATAGTATATGTAAATATACATAATCTAATATTTTAATTAGTGAAATGAAACAAGGTATTTGAAATCAATCTCGTGACACTTTTCCATTTTCAATTTCTATGAAAGACTTAAATGTCAATCTGAGTTTTTAATGAAAAAATAGTTTAGGAATGTCACCCATATCTGTATTTAAATGAGAGATACAATAAGTTTATCAAGGCTGAAATAGTCTTTTTCAAGTTCCAGAAAGCTAGTCTACTACATGCCTTTATAGCTCCTTAGAAATCCCCCAATTTTGTAGTGAGATACAGAATATTGCTATTTTACTACTGGCAGTGCAAAGGGAAAGCAGGCCAAAGCTGGATGAAGATGATTCCCCATCTTGTGAGCTACTGCAAAATGCATGGGGAGGAAAGCAGCATCTTATCTCCAAGACCAGAACAATCCCTCTTGTGTTCTCCACTTCTGCTGCTTTTAGGAACCCTACCTACCTCTGCCCCCTGCCCCTTCTTCTGTCAGCTTGAAGAGCTCACAGACCAAACACATGGCTGGGACTGTTGCTATGGATTTGTGCAGAGCCTAGTAGCACTTATCTACGGCACCAATTTACTGCCATTCCTGTTTCACTTCAGGGCCCACGTTCTTCCTGTGGCTTTCCCTGGTCTCAGCTGGGGTCTTTAGTCATTTTCATAATGCAGCTGTACAGCAGCCAGAACTGCTTTCTGTATTTCATGCATCCCTTTACAGTATGCCTGCAAGAGGAGGGAGATATTACGCTTGCATTACAAAAGAAATCTGAGGCACAATAAGGTTTCATCCTAAAAATATCAACCACAAGAAGAGGATACTCTTGCTCTGTATCCTGGCTCAATGCTGGCAGCTGAAGGTTTTAGCTAGGTTCCAGTTTGCTTTTAGGGTATATTCTATACTGTTCTGACAGCACAAATTGCCCATATGAGGCTTTTTCCTCTATGTCTCTCATCAGGACAACTGTTTAAAAGCATGGTGGGGAATGACAGCAAAAAATCTCCTGCTAACTGGTGGATCTGTAATGCTATTTGCTTCCGTCCACTCACAGGAACTGACTTCCCCCAGAGAGATTTGGCAAAACTCTACTCTTGCTTTCTCAACCCCTCTGCATCCTGCGGTGGGTTGTATGTGGGGATGATGTTCTGCCTGTGTCATTGCTTGCTGTGCTGCAAACCTGTCCCTTTGCTGCATTTTAAGGGCAACTTGGAAATCTAAATCCTCTGCTGCCCTGGTGTTTTCTGCCTCCCACATGTACACACCTGCTTGTTTTGATGCTGGATCCTCTCCCATGCTCCCCCTCAAGGGTGTACTGCACTTGTCACAAAGGACGTGGAGAGCTGACAAGCTGCGGGTGGCCAGGGACTAAGAGAAATTCCAGCCTCCCTTTGGATTTCAATTAATGTCCTGAGATTCAGCTGATATTTAGATGACATAAGTGTTTGTGTAAAAGGCTGAGGAGCAGAGAGCAAACCAAATCTAATCCTGAGCTGCGGCTGTTTGGTTTGGTTTTTTGTTGTGTTTTTTGGGGGGTTTTGGTTTTTTTTTTTGTTTTTGTTTTTTTTTTGTTTTGTTTTGTTTTTAGCTTGCCATATCCTACTGCTAAAATCTCACTTGGCATCTTGGCAGTACAGTGTATATTTTCTGCCTTTTTAGAAACTGGAAGAGGGGCCACTCTTGCTTGAGAAAGTCAAGCTGGGGTTTGTCCGACGCTTAACTTACTAATGAGGGGGATTTATTTGCTCCTGCTTTTCAGTGTAGTCTGCCATTCGGTAAGCTAGGTAGGGAAGCTAATAAATTAGGTAACAATAGGGAAGGAAGACATTCTTTATTCTTTTCAATAGTGAGTTGAGTCTCTCAATCAGCAACAATGAGAACCCCCATTCTTACCATGGGCAAGTAAAGCACAGGAAGGTAAACTGAGGTAAACACAAATCTGGATTGTTTCCTAAGCAGACTCAATGTATAGACTGCAGGTGCAGTGTTGTTTTCCTGGAGCTGATGGCACCCTGTGGGCCCAAGCACATCCAGGGGGCTAGCGTTCCCTGGCACCACTGGCAGCACATGGGGGTTGCAGTACCTTTAGAAATACTTCTGAGGTTTCTCTGCTGGAGCAGTATGGGTGTTGCTTTTACGTGAATGGAGGAATGCCCTGCTCATGGGCAACCTGTCTCGATCTATTTCTTCCTCTTATGTCTGTCTTGCTTCCTAGAATCAGGAGGTGTCTTCCTTTGCTCCTACACTTCCCCCTTCTCTTCATGCTTAGAATTAGGAACTTGGGAGAAATAACCAATATTTTGGGTTTAAAAATAATAAAAAAGCTTTTTGGTGACAACTAAGCTAAAACAAGCCCATCTGTTCCTGAAATGTGTGTGGGTTTGTCTTTAGCATACTCATTAATCATGAAGGCCAAGCATTTGGGAAAACTTTTCTATCTTTCCCCTTGAAGTGACCTTCCAAATAACTGCAAAATATTGGTTGACCCTTCCCCTTAAGTAACATGGAAAAATCTGAGGAACTGATGGTTTCTTGCCCATTTGTTGCCTAGTTATTTACTACTATAAAGCAGAAACAAAATGAGTATAAATGGACTGTTCTGTTCATTTTTGTATACTTTACTGATCTAAACAATGTCAGGAGTTTGCCCCTTTCCTGGTGTGAAATAATTTGGCTCTTGACATCTGTAGCACTACAGAACTTGAGTCAGGGAGCTGGATTACCTCTAGCACTACAAGACAGTGTAAACACCTGGTGACCTGAATCCTTGAACTGTGGTGGAAATGGGAGGTGGACTGCCTCTGTCAATGTGCCTGGCTCATTCTGCATAAGAACAGAGAATGAGGTCTCTGGGGTGGCTCACCCCAAAGTATTTTTTAGCAAAAGAAGGCTTGAGGCCTGTTCTCACAGATATGATTAAAATCCAGTTGCTGGAGACTTGTGTTTTGAGATCAGTCCTTCCAAATTAAAAAGCAAAGAAGAGTGGTGTTTGAGAATTTTGGATCAACTTTTAAAATTCATAGCAAGGCTTTTATAGAAAACAGTTTTGGAAACTTTTTGGGGAAACAATTCATTTCACTACAGCTCCAGTTTTTCATTGTTAGTATTTTGTAAGGTAAATTTTTATCTTTAGTCTGGAAACAGCCTGGTCTCCCAAGCTTTCTGGAACAATGCATCATACCTGGGGGATTTGCTAAAGCCGCTAGGGTTCTAGTCTGAACATGAGATAACTTAGACTTCTATTACTTACTGTCTTTCCATTATTTTTAGCAGACTAAATTGCTTCTCCTTGTAGGGAAAAATATGAAAACATGAATCAGTTGTGCTTTAAAACTAAATGAGAAGGAAGATTGATGAGATGCACTGATACAACTTTTCCCTGGTCTTTATAAAGCCCTATTTTATACTGGCTGGCCTGTCATGGTCTCAGTTTTTCCATCTGTTAAATGGTGGCTATAATTAGCCTGTCTTTCACAACTTTTCATATTTTGGCACTCTTGATACTTATCTTACTGTATTTTGATTCCTAGGGAATAAATGTGAGAAGAAACCAAATTATAAGCCATTATAAATTCTGTATCTTTCTTCTTTCTCATCCTTTCCCTTTCCTCTTGCTCTCCTGCATTTACCATGACGTTGAACCTCAGAGGGCCTTAGCACCCGCTGCTGTTAAGTTGCTGTGAAGTGACATTGAATAGCAAATGAATATTTAGGTTCAAAATCTCTTGCTAAGAGCTGTTGTTTGCCATGGTTACCTCATGATCAGTTGCATATGCAAGTAGTCTTTTGGAAGTAACATTAGGAAGGATGTATCATCAGCTGTAAAGTCTCTATAGTATTTTTTAAGCACAGAGGCAAGTATGAAATGATGAGCTATTTGGTTTTGCACTCTCACAGCAAGTGGAGCCCAGCTGTGTGATGAACAAGCAGTGTGAGCCTAGCACACTGGTTAAGGGCAAAAAGCAGGGTCTCAGTGGGACTTCAGTGTGCCATGTTTCACGTGGATCATCAACAGAAATGTACCCTACAAAATAAAAAATAGTTCCTCTTCTTCTGGCAACCTGAAGTGAAGGTATAAGGGGATGGAAGCCCTGCAGCATAAATGAAATTCTTATCTCTGTGATATTAGCCTAGGGCAACCAGCAGCTGCGCACTGCATGGTCAAATGCAATAAACCCTTTCTGGAGAGGTTACTTTATTGCAAGGGTACATAAGAGTAAAATAAATTATTTGTGTGCAGTAAGAGTATTTTCCCCCTATGTGCTGTGACCATTATGTTTATTAAGTTCAATTTTTCTTGCAAGGAGAGAAACATAACAAATAACTCTCTTGCTCATCTGCTACTGAGGTCTTTTGACAGATAATTGGTGACTTACATTGACAAATCTACTTCCGAGTCCTTAGTAGTCAATCTCTGTTAACTTTGTCTGCCTGTTATGGTTTTTAAAACCACTGAAGATGGTGTTTCTGAGAATGCAAGAGTGCGGATGAGGTAGATAAGAGAATTTCCTCTTGTACTGTCTGGACTCTCTGCTCTAAGTTTCTAAATGTGGGCATTAGATTCAAGACAATGGGAAAAACTTTAAATTGATAATCCAGGAGACAAGCTGACCTGTGAGGGGATAAATGCTCATCTTGGGAGGACAGAGTTGATTTCATGTCATAGTTTGACAGGTTTTTGTTCCTAACTTTAGAAATCAGTTGCTGTGATTTTACAGCTCCTTGTTTTGCAAAGGTTAATAGTGATCCACATACCAGAACATATCAAAGCACTGGCCCACAGCCATCTGGCAGTACTTCCTTGTGAGGGCAATGGTAAGACATGCACTGTACCTGCTTATTTCTGTAGTGCCTCTGTGAGGAACTAATTATATTAATTACACATTTGTGGTTTTGCTGGGGGAAATACTATTTGACATAATTATGCTATGCTAAAATTTGTAAATGACAAAGTTCTGGACAAAAGGCAAAATCATCTTTACTCAACTGTAAATCAGGACTGCCTGCAGTGTGCTATAGAGCTCTATCTATGCCAGTGGAAAAGCAGTTCACAAGAACGTCCCAGATTTTCCAGACTGTCTTGAGGGGTCTCATCCCTACCTGCACAAGTATGGTAAATCTAGACAGAAAATGTCTCGAACCCTGCTTATCCTAAGGCTGGAAAGCTGGTCTCTGCTGGTCTCTATATAGATGGGAGTGGGGGAAGGCCTGTTGAGGGGGCAGCTCAGAACCCTTAAGGACTTGGTGGCAAGCAGAAACCCAAAATACAATCTTACTGCAAACACCATTCCCTCTCCTTTTCCGTACTTCAGGCTGTAGCTTGAAATAGCTTGACTGATTATATAGTGTGAAAGACAGGAGGAATAGGTACTTTTCTACTTTGGTAAGACTTTTAAAGCTCAAATGTGAGCAAGTTGCAATGACACAAGAAGATGCATGTAATATTAGAAGTGCACATCAGTTGGCCTGCAGTAATGGTGTCTGCTTTTAGCTTATGACAGATGTAAGATGATAATCCCCCAAGACAGTGCGTTCAGTTAAGCTGCAGCCCTTGTATCTGCTGTGGACCAGCAGTGATCAGAGGCTGTTAGAATAGCTCTGATGGTGTAAAGTGTATTGCGTAGTCAAAACCAAGACTGTTTTTACCATTGTTGAATCACTTTTATATTCTTGCAATATGACAACTGCTTGCTCACCCTTTTAAGGTCCCTTTACTCTGCCAAATCCATTTTAAAAACCTTTTGCATTCACTTATGCCTTTGCAAAGTGGGAATAAACTGCCACAATTTTTTTTTTGAAGCGATGTAGCCCTCCATTCCTAGTGTGATAGTGTATAATTCTGAGATAAACACTGTAACTTAGACCTGTGTACAATAGAACCACATACAAATTGGTTTCTTTTTGCTGTTCCTTTGTTCAGAGGGGAATCTGTGGAGATATAGCGTTAAATCACCATATACAAACTAGTATAAATAGAGCATTGTATTAGAAACATCCATTTAATTATCTAGCTCTCATCTGCAGGGTGGAAAGGAGTATGTCCTGTTTTGATTACTGCGACCACTGTGAATTATAGGAAATTATAAAACAAAAAACAAGTGTGGCAAAACTTACCTTGTGTGGCAGAATAGATGCTTTGACGGAAGAGCTCTAGCAAATGTTATTGCAGGAGTTTAAGAAGTCATTGCCCCCACACATCCATCTCCCCCCACTTTTGGTAGTGGCAGAGTTTGCAGCAGGGAACCTGTGCTTTTGCCTCTGCTATTGTAGAGTGCTGTTACATAAACCATTAGTGAAGGAAAGGCTAATCTTGGTTTTTGTGGTTCACATTGCACAGCTTTTTCTACTGTTTCTTTTTTGGCTGGGTATCTCAGGAGGTGAAGGGCTGCACCACGAAGAATTCTTACTAGGTAACTTAACATCGCATGATGCCTCGATGCCTAACCCCACAAACCCAACAACCACTGATCTCTGAAGCGGAGGAGGCAGCGGCTTTCAGTATCTTGAAAGCCTAGGGAAGGTTATAGAAGTATCTCTTCCCATTGCACCCGTGCCCTCCAGACCTCATTTTTCAGTTGTCCAGGAGGTTCTGAATGATAAATCAGTGAGACACCATGCAGAGACTCCTTTCTACCTAGCCTGTACAAATGAGTTGAAGTGATTCATATCCTCAATGCTTTTCTTCCTGGACCTTTATACAGCTGTAATCCAGTGAAGTGTCAGGCTGGCTGGAGCCAGAGTCCTATAAAAGAACTGACCCTGTCGTCTGCATTGAAAATATATGACCGATTACAAAAAAGTATGGCTGCCTTGGAGGGCTGTAGCTGTAAAATACTGCTTAAGGGACTGAAAATGAAGCGGAGATGATGAACATGTAATTACAGGATTGAGATACTTTCCAGTCCCAAAGCAGCATTTCACAGCTATTACTGCAAATGAGAGAGAGCATTTACTTTACTATTCATGTTTCTCTCCTTTAGAATGGTTTTTATTTATTTTTATTTTGAAATGGGACTGAGTTCTTGGATCTAAAAATTGAAGCAACATATGGTTTCAGGGGGAATTGAGAGTAGGCTCCTATTCTTGCTTCACAGTGGGGACAAAAGGGTTCCTTAATCTAGAAAAGAAAGGCATAGCAAGGATTAGTGGAATAAGCTAAAGCAAGATAAATGCAAATTAGATGTAAAGATGTGGTTGGTTGCCAGTGGAACAAACTACTGGGGGAAGTGATGTCTTCAAACTGAGACAGGACTCCTTTTGGAAGCATGTTTTAGTCAAAATTGGATTTGTTCTAGAAATAAATTAATAAAATGTAATGGTCTGTGTTAAATCTGGGAGATCAAACTAAATTGTTTGTGTTTCCCCTATTACAATCTCTAAGGATGTCTGTCTTGTTTTTCTGATTACAACTTGTCAGTCCTCAGCTGGATAAGCTGGTGTACTAGATCTGAAATTTTCTTAACTGAAGAACTCCTTGTAGAAGGAGGTTTTCTAAATTGTTTTATATTTTATTGATATTCATTTAACAGAAATACTGCAGTAGCTTTTACATTAACAAGTGAAATTTTGAAGCAAACATGAAAAGGATCTATGTTAAAACTTGGCCTTGTTAGTAACTAGGAGAAATGCTGGTTACACACATTGCTTATTTTTTCACATTCATAGGAACAAGATTTTATTTATAGACAGGAAGAAATGAAAGAGGTGTTGGAACTCATCATCAGTCTTAGTGGGAACTATCAACTAGAGCAAGGTTGCTAGACTTGGTTTGCTCATGCAGAACAGGAATTATATTGTGTGAGTATGGCAGCACTGTCCCTGGTAGCAGTTCTTCTCCCTTCTCAGGAGGAAGTATATCTGCAGTCCTGTTTCTGATGAAGAGGTTAGTGGAGGTAAGGCAGAACCAGTATCTGTATTAGGCCAGATGCAGGAGAACCCCTTTTTCATCCTTTGTCTGGGAGAGGACTTTAGCAGATAGGTTGGCACCGGGAGCTTTTCTGGAGGTGTGTATATTTGAAACAGTTTTCAAATGCTAACGTCCCACCGTTTGGGAGCTTCTGACCCGGCCTCGTAGTTTTCAAGCAAGAGAAGGAATTGTGAAAACGTCTTGTTTGAAAACCACTAGGCGAGAATTCCCTTTGGAAACAGGTTGCCCAGAGAGGTTGTGGAGTCTCCCTACTTGGAGATAATTTAAAAACCAAAACCAAACCCAAAAACCCAACCAACAAACCTGGACATTGTCTTGGGCAACCAGCTCTAGGTGGCCCTGCTTTTGTGTCGGGGTGGTTGGACAAGGTGACCTCCAGGGGTTCCTTCCAACCTCAACCTCTCTGTGATCCGGAGCAAGCAGAGCTGTCTCTCCAGTTCCCCACAGAGCACTGGATAGTCCTTAGATTCAAGCACAAAGCTGGACATGTGGGTTGGAACATCACTGCCACAGATGACCAGCTACCAGTTCTCTCCCTCATTGGATACAAACACTTTAATGTGGACAGGACGAATTATGTAACCTCTCTGTGACACTGAGAACAAGCAGCAAGGAGATAGGTGGCTGCAGTTGTGAAGCATGTGAAATGTCAGTCAGTTGGTTTAGAAAGAGTAAAAGAGTTCTCGGAGAGACTCTTTTTATAACGAACTTATATGATCTGACAGTCACACAGTCCAAAATTGAATTAATAAATCATTCACAGCTCTGGTTGGAATAGTTAATACATGTTTTGTGCCCCAGCAGAGAGGAAAATGGCCTACTTTCCTTGCTTTATGACATATTAGGCCTAAATAGAATTAATGATAAGGCTTTCTAACTTTATTTACTGTGGAGAAGAGCTGTTTCTAAGGGAATGGTAAGGGAGGAGGGGAGGAATGAGCTATGAATAGATTATTTCCCCAATATAGGATTTTAATAACATGCGGCTATTCTACTTATTGCCCTGTATGCTATGACAGTGGGATGCATAGGGAGAGGGAGATGACTTTGCATGTGGTGAGCAGGTAACAAAATTCAGCTGCTGCAAAGGAGTTGTCACAAGTGTAACGTTTGCATGAATTCATGGTGGGTGCACACCAATATCTTTTATAAAAGCTAAATGAATAAAACTCTTCAGCTTGTTTACACAAAACACGATTTTAGCTATATAAAATGCTATGAATTAGCTCTGATTCTGAAAATCTGAAAAGAAATTATACCTCCTAGAGAAATAAAAGATCAGGTTTCGATGATAGGAAGAGCTATATAGTAATTCTAGAGTACATGTTAGTCAACGAGCTAGATTTTTTTCAGAAGGAGCAGCTGAAATTTTTAGAACTCTGTTCAGATCTTTCTTTTGGCATTCACAGAAGATCATTCTGTTCCCAGTGATCAGCAGTATAGGATACTTCTCTGGAAAACAGGTAAAACTGTAATGAGGAAAATTACCTCGTCTCTGCCTTGACATCAGGCTTTTTCTTCCAGGCCTATGTGCTCTCCAAAGAAAAGCATTTATTCCTGTAATTGTCTCAATATTTTTGTCCATGCAAAGAGACTGTAGAGCAGAGGACAGTGCGGCTAATTAAACAGCTAAAGATTGAAGTAAACACATAAATCAAATTTTCCCCCTGTTGCTGTAGAAGTTAATTATTGAAATGTTAAGTGTATTAGATGCAATGAATAATTAAACCAAATTGTAAATTAAACATCCCTTTGACATAAAATGTTGGAAAAGTTAGGTTATTTCCATTCTTCTGACACCAAGATATGTCCTTTCTCTTTCTGACATGGGGCTTCAAAATTTGGGGAAAAAAGTTTCCCTTGCAACTAGAATATTGCCTCCAGCAGCTTGCCTCTTTGCTTGATGGCTTTTTTACTACTGAGCTTGATAAACTTTTAGAAAAGGATCTTAGAAGTCATTTAGTAAATGTTTTCCACAGTGAATGTCAAACCTCCTTGCTATCAGGAGCGGGGAGGGTGTATTAGGAGATAGTGTGCCATGCTTGGCATGTTTCTTGCATCCTTCCTAAGCATCTGTCAGTGGTTGCTGGTAGAGAATACAGTTAGCTGGGCTGACTTGGAGCAGTAGCAGTTTGTTTTGAGAGTACATCATCATCAGGAAAATCATGTAACCCTTCCTAGGCAGAATTTGTCCCTGGCTGAAGGGTTTTGTTATGCTTTCATGATACTCAGCACTGGCTGATGTCATGACTTTAAAACCAAAGTAATTTTTATCATTGTGCTACCTTGTGCCTCCCTCGCTCTTTCCTTACAAGTTCTGTGTGGATTGTTGCAAGCAGAGTGTTTAAATTGCTTGTACCCCATTTATTTCATATTCAGTGTAGCCCTCCCAAATACAGTGCTTGGCACTTACTCAGCCACAGGTTGAACGCCAGGGTTAACTTCAAGCAGGTACATAATCTGTTCAACCTCGCAGCATGTTCCTAAGTTCTTTCCTTAAAAAGGGCTCAAAAGCTCACTATCTTGTAGAATTTAATCCATTTTGTGGACTGAACTGGTATAGACATCTTAGGCTGGTCCATTATGAATTCAGTCTCTAAATGTGTTCTTTATCTGGCACGTATTTGATGGAGTTAAGTGGTTAAAGTACTGGTATGATATGTTAGGTGAAGAGATGATGTATGATTTACGTAAGATGCAGACTTGGAGGGCTTCCTGAGGTACCTTCTCTTTCAGATGAGGTATTTCATAGCAGCATGATTCTTCTGCAGATCACAGCCTGGTGTATTAGTATTAACCTCAGTCAGAGGTGTTTTGTGTTAATACTCTGGGCTATAAACTGCAGTAGCAAAGGGAGGGGATGTATGTTCCTTGCAGCCTTCCTGTTATAGGCTGTTGGTAACCTGAAGCAGAGAGCGTAGATGGACAAAAAGGAGCTGCCGTTGTGAGATTGTGAGTCAGAGCCTTTCGGCTAAACTCTGCTCTATGTCAAGTTGGAAAAATAAGGTGACAAAAGAGGGGGCAGTGTGCTGTCAGATGTTAGTCATTGCTTTCTATAAAATCGTTGCAGAAAACTCCAACCTTCTCCTAATTATGCAATTTAGTCTTTAGTGTCTTTGAGAACATAGTGTGTGATACAAATTGGAAGCAGACTGATAAATTTGGACCTTCTATGGAATCTGGATTCATTAGTTTCTCTAATTACTGGAAATAGTAGCAACCTGAATATATGAAAATGGTTCTGTGTTTAAACTGCTGTGAGGAAGGCCGGAGCAGTCAAAGATAAGTTAGTGTATAAAGAGATCATGACTTGTTGTTAACCTTTCTGCTTCATTTACATGAAAAAACAAATCCTTATTTCAGTGAAAACAGTGACATTTATTGACAAAGCTGGACTACATCTAAGAGTTAAACCTGCCTTCCAAATGCTTCTTAATTTTCACAGCAGTTTTGCAGTGCATGAAATCCACATCTTTAAATAGCATAAATCAGCACGGGCACATTGACCTAATCTAACCCAGGATCTGGCCCTTTCCATTTAGCAACACTGTGGGAGTCTAAAGCAGCTACATGTGTTAAGTGGTCTGGCAGCACAATGCTATTGAATGGACCCTGGTGCGTCAGCGAGCTGAAATGGCCTTAAAATGGTCACAGTAATTCTCTCTGCAATTTGATTCTTAACATGCTAAAGCCAGAAATGGGAAGAAAGGGCAGAAAGTTATTTTATGTAGATAAAAATAATGATTTTTTTTTTTTTGAAGCAAGCAGTCTGTTTCATTATGGTCCACACTTATTCTAGGTAAGATTAATGAAATATTCAACCAATGCTACCCTCAACATGAACTCATCCTTCAGTAATTCATCAGACCTTTAATTAGATTTAAAAGAAAGTCATTGTCAAATTAATTCGTCCCTTAGACGTTATTTTGGATCAATTTATGTTCCCAAGAAGTCAAACCACTGAGAAAACTAGAGTTCCTCAAGCTTCGTATCTTAACATTTGAGAGCAGTAATGGAAGGGTAAAGATAGATTATTTAGGCCAAAATATTTTGTTTAAAGAGGAGAGCCCTCATGTACACAAACAGATTCAAAGTGAAACTGGTTTAATTTTTCACTGTTTCTGAATGGCGTAACTGAGGTCTTTCTCTCCCTCGACAGACACAGTAGTGATATACTTGGTCAGATACTTCCTGTCTGTCACAACTCACAATGACAGTCTGAGATCATCTAGTGTATCCCCTTGCTCAAAACAGGATCAGCTAGAGCAGCTTGTGCTGGGCCATGTCCAGTCAAGCCTTGAATATCTCCAACGATGGAGACCCTGTAGCCTCTCTGGGCAATCTGTCCAGTGCTTGATCACCCTTACAGTAAAAAAAAAAAATAAAAATAATGTCTTATGTTTAAGTGGAATTCCTTGTATTGCAGGTTGTGCCAGTTGCCTCTTGTGCTGTCACTGGCCACTGCTGAGAAGCCTGGCTTGGTCATCTTTACTCTCTCCTGTCAGGAAATTGTGCAACAAAATGAGAAAACTGAACTTAAGGCAGGGAAGGCAGAGACTAGGGAATGAGGCTTCTAATAGAGCCTGGCAGGCTGACTAGAGGATTATAGAAGTTTCACTGGGAAGATTCACTTGCATAAGGCAGGGTTATTTGAACAAGTGAGACTGCAGAAAGGATCCCCCATCATGGACACCATAGGCAATAAGGAGGTTGATCCAAAGTCCTCAGCTGGTAAACAGAATCCCAGTCATCTTCAAGAACGAAGATTCTTATTCTTAATCCCACCTACTGCCTGAATCAGAGATGCATCATGTGAGCTCATTTCTTTCAAAGCAATGTGCACAGAATGGAATTCAAAGTAGAAATTTTGATATATTTTTTTCCCAAGCAAGTGTCTTGCCAACTAATCAAAGCTGTTTCCTTGAAGCCACTCTCTATAAATAAACCTTGAATAGCATATGACTTCTAATGCTAAATATATTTAAAATAAAAGTTTGGAGTACAGCTGGAAAGGGTTGTCTTTTGTAACTGTAGAAGGAGCCATTTTCAGCAAGGTTATAGAATCTTTGGATTGTGTGTTAAAAAGCTTATTGTCATTGCAAGGGAAATATACAGAAATGAGCTGGGTTTTTTCATGGGTAATATATAAGGAGCTTATTGGTGGCTGAACATAAGAAGGATACTAGGGTATAAAAGGTGCAATTGTAATTCAGGGCAACTTGATTGTAATCAGTTTGTCTGGTGGGTGTTACCTAAGATGCACCAAAAAAAATATGCTCCTTTTCAGAATTGTTTCCTGTAGGAATGAAACCAGTAACTGGCCCTTGAGTTTAGGGGCCTTTAAAAATTATCCTAGATTGGAATTATATGAATTTCGGGTAAATCCCTATTTCACGGGGAAAACTGTTTTGATCAAGTGTGTTAGCGCTTGTGGAACAGGAACCGGGTCTAATGAGATTTTAGTGCAGTTCTGATCCAAATAGAGCCTGACTGTACTAGGGCAGGAGATCTGGGTTCTCTCCTTGTCTTAGGGTGTGATCTGTAAATATATGAAAAAGTAATGACATGTCTTCCCTCCCAAAATTATACTATAAGGAGTAAAGGGAATATACTTTCATGTGTGAAATGCGTATTACAGCTCACACCCCATTGGTTATGCTGTTGGTAACAGCAATAGCCATAGTGAAGGTCAGCAAGGACCAAGCTCAGATATGAATAGCAGATCTGAATATCCTCTGTATCAAGATCACTCTGCTGCTTCGCAGCTCTTCCTTGCACATTGAAGTGGTACACCATGAAAAAAATCTTGTGGCATTTTTTTGATAGCTCTTCTCTTTACCCTTCACTTTTAATGGCACAATGGCTTATTAAAGCTGTCTCATTATATAGTTTTTTGAGCTGAACATGCTGTTATTTAGTTCTTCTGTGAGCCATTAAAATATTAATTTACCCTAATTCCTGTGTTTAATCTCACGTTTATCATTCTCTCCCAAAATGAGGCTAACAGTTAAGGTTTTAGATCAAAAGTCCTACTCGCTGGAATCCTTCACAAGGTGCTGGAATAGGCAATGCAGGCTTCCTTTTATGTGCTTCTCAGACTTGAGATGTGAACCCTGCCAGACTGGTCTCTAGTAGCTCCTAGTTAGCTGAGTGTCTGCCCTAGCCTTGAGGAAGACACCTTCCCTGGGAATGTTGTTGCAGGTATATGGTATTTTTAGTCCTTCTGCGGTCAGCAAGCAGCTTCTAAGGGCCCAAGAGGTAGTTTAATAAATGCCTCATTTCTGTGCATTTAGAGGCTGCTGTGTTAACGACAAAGATGAACACCCAGATTTATTTCTAAGCATAAGTTGTTTTCCCTTGTTGATAAAGCATAACTGTTTTGTAATCAGTACAAAGCTCTAGTTTTCACTTCTTACTGTCTCCCAGTGACAGCTTCCCAATGCTGTCTGGAGACAATACATACAAGGTGATAAATCTTAATGATATCTTAAGTCTGAATTATTAATCTGTTTTTCTTTGATGTTACATAATTGGTAATGATCATATTGATGTTCCTGAGGGGACTTGAGAGGCAAGAGATTTAGCAGAGAGGAAGGATTACCGCACAGATCTGGCAAATCATAGCCTAGCAGTCAGTGACCTGTCTGGTCTGAAATGACACCCTGTCCCTGTGTCTTTATGGCAGGGAAGGCTTCGGTTCAGAGGCAGCTATAGCCACTCCAAAGTGGAACAAAAGTCCTGTTGCAGATGAGCTCTGTTTTTGTCAAGTAATGGATACTGGCAACATACTGTCTTCAGATATAAAACACATCTTTATGCATAAACGCATTAGTGGAACTTATAGCCAAAGCACAGGCATCTTTCCCTGAACACTTAAAATAGCTGAGTGTGGGCTTTAGGCTACTACTGAGATCTGTAAGTTGAAGTTCTTAATCTGACAAGTAGCCTAGCTAAGAAAAGATTGCTTTTTATACGTGTTTGTCTTTCTCTTCCCCCATCTTTGCTTGACATTTTGTTGTAAAACTTGGGTCACATGTATTTTTCTCTTCTTTCTCTAAAAATCCTCTTCCAAAAAAGCCCATCTGTCTCTGTCATGCTCGAAAAGAAATGCTGATGAAATGTCATGGAGCCAGATCTAGATTTTGCTTACATTGGGGTAAATCCATTAATTTATTCTTTTTTCTTCAAAAGTAATAGAATCCTATAATAATCTTTTGCTGCTATCTACAGCAATCATGCATGTTTGATTTTGAGATGGGGTCCTGTTTCAGATGGAGCAGAGGGATTTTAGAGATGTTCTTGAAGCATAAGAAAATTGATGTCTGCAGTTCTGTGAAGTCATCAATTCCCCAGTGATTGTGCAAAGCTCCGCTGTATATCTTTTCAGACCACAATGAGGTCACTCTGAAATCTACTTCAATTGAATAATCAACTTCTAAATAAAACTGCTTCAAACTGGTGGCTGTTTAAAAATAGAGAATGGTTTCTTTACGAACTCTAACTCAAGTTACTAATAGAAAGGTAAAATGCTTGCTTTCATTAACTTACTGAACTGTGTCGTGGTTGTAATGACACCCTTAGATAATAGCAGAAAGATGTCTCTTTCTTGACGTATTATTTCTTGTACACGTCGTTACTACTACTTACTGATAACAGGGCCTGCATTTTTGATGGACAAATGTTGTCCATGTCCTTTAAATTCTGAGCAATCTGGTTTTGGAATTTATTTCAGTCGCTATTTAAACTTCTGCTGATAAAAGCTTTATTGTCACAGTGCCAGTTCCTTTCAACAGTTATTTCTATTAGCAAAAGGACTGCCTATTTATTATGCGCAAGGGGCAGAGGGAAAAGGAATCCTATGAAGGGAGAGGTTTTATATAAATTTGATTTCTAAAATCTGATGATTGTGGCTTTGGTAGGGAGGGGGCTTAGTTGTGTGCATGCCATATGTATTCATAATAAAACAACACATTGTTTTGAAAAAATATCAATTGATTAAATGGATATGGTTTATATCATAATGGTTGGATTAAATCAATAGTGCTTTGGATTTCCAGCTCCATTACCCTGAGCAAGTAATAAAGGTCTGAGGAGGGAGGAGTATGGCTAGCAAATAGAACTTTTAAATGCTGTTGATGCCCTCACTAATGCAATGGTCCTTTCCAGTGTTTTGTGAAACTTGAATGTGGTAACATCAAAATAACCTTGCTAAAGAACAAAGCTTAATCTCACCTTCAAAGCACTTGGACTCTTCTGTTAATGGACCCTGATCCATCATTACAGTTGTCATAGGGAACTCTGCAAATCAGTATAAATGACTTGCAATGAGGTATATAATTTTGAGAAATCCAAGGCCACATCAGTTGATGTAAATAAGCAAAGCTTTACTGATTTCATGGAAGCCTGCAAACTTACAGCAGCTGAGGATCTGGCCCGGTGGTTTAACTTTACTCAGCTACAAGGGAGCTGCTTAAAATTTTGGGAGGGACCCAAATAACTGTGGTGGGTTAACCCTGGCTGGACGCCAGGTACCCACCAAAGCTGCTGTATCACTCCCCCTCCTCAACTGGACAGGAGAGGGAGAATATAATGAAAGGCTTATAGATCAAGATAAGGACAGGGAGAGATCCCTTAACCAATTACTGTCACGGGCAAAACAGACTCGATTTTGGGAAAAATGAACTTAATTTATTACCAATCAAACCAGAGTAGGTAATGAGAAATAAAACCCAAACCTTAAAACACCTTCCCCCCACCCCCCTTCTTCCCGGGCACGACTTACTCCCGAATTCTTTACCAACTCCTCCCAAGTGGCACAGGGGAACGGGGAATGAGGATTAGGGTCAGTTCATCACACATTGTCTGCTGCTCCTTCCTCTTCAGGGGCAGGACAGCTCACACTCTTCCCCCGCTCCAGCGTGGGGTCCCTCCCACGGGAGACTGTCCTCCACGAACTTCTCCGACGTGGGTCCTCCCACGGGCCGCAGTTCTTCACTAACTGCTCCGACGTGGGTCCTTTCCACGGCAAGCAGTCCCTCAGGCACAGACTGCTCCCGCGCAGGTCCCCCGTGGGGTCACAAGTCTTGACACCGAACCTGCTCTGGCGTGGGCTCCTCTCTCCATGGGCTACAGGTCCTGCCAAGAACCTGCTCCAGCGTGGGCTTCCCACGGGGTCACAGCCTCCTTCAGGCATCCACCTGCTCCGGTGTGGCCCTCCCTGGGCTGCAGGGGCACAACCTGCCTCCCCAGGGTCTTCCCCACGGGCCGCAGGGGAATCTCTGCTCCGGCGCCTGGAGCACCTCCTCCCCCTTCTTCTGCACTGACCTGGGGGTCTGTGGAGATGTTTCTCTCACGTGTTCTCACTCCTCTCTCTGGCTGCTGCTTCTGCACCCCAGTACTTTTTTTCCTTCTCAAATATGTTATCACAGCGGTGCTACCACCGTTGCTGATTGGCTCAGCCTTGGCCAGCGGCGGGTCCGTCTTAAAGCCGGCTGGCATTGGCTGTATCAAACACAGGGGAAGCTTCTAGCACTTTTAAAGAAGCTGCCCCTGTGCCCCCCACCGCTACCAAAACCTTGCCACGTAAACCCATTACAAATTTCCGTTCTGATGTTAGTAGAAAATGTAAATATATAAAAATAGAGAACCATGTGGCTTTTATTTTCTGGATACATTTCAGACAAATACAGAAAAGATGTACATTCTCTTTACTTTCCAAACAGCCTTTGGTTATCGGTGTGCATTTCACTGGCTACTCAAAAGCATTCAACATAATGCCCAACATGAATATTCTTATGTGATTCTGGGAATTCAGAGCATCTCACTTTATTCATTGCAGATCTCTACTATCAGCAGCAGATTGGTTCAGAGAACTACATGAAAAAGTAAATGGCTTTTGCTAAATAAGCCTACAGGTGGAAAGCAACTTGCATATGTTTATGGAAGGGACAGTGCTGGGGCAGAAGATGGCAGAAAACAACTGGAAAAGTAAGTTTACAAGTTCCTAAATATTGCATTTAGCTCATTGAGAAGGAAGCTGCTTAATCCTTGAAGTTTTCAATATATGTTGAAATCGCTCTGCTTTATTTAGGGTATATTGATGTGTAGGTATTGTGCCAAAACTTAAACTGAAACTTACTGAAACAGCCCATTTAGCTTTTACGATACTAGACCTCTGTTATTGTTTACCTAGTCCATTTGCTTTGGGAAATCAGATGTCTTCAGGGCATTCAGGCATCTAGATACTTTAACCCTGAAATATTTAACATTGAGGAAGAGGTAAGTGTCCTTGTTCTTAATAAACTGATACTTTCTTCTAGCTGATTTCCTTTACTATGCTAATTAGTGAAAACAATAGGCTCTGAAATAATGTTTCTACCAAGTTATTTTAAGCATTTTACTTTCTTGGGAAAAAACAATCAGCTGGTTTGTCTGGCTTTGGACAACTAATGAAAAGAACAATCTATTTGGACAAAAACACCCCAGGACTGTATGGAATGCAAAACCGTTTTATGACATGCAGAAAAAAATATTGTCAATTGATTTCTCCTAGTCAGCATTTCTGCCCAGAAAGTTGTTACATCTCTTTAGAATTAAATAAATACCTCAAGTTATACAAACTTTGGACTCCAAATGAATTAAGGACCTCTAAAAAGAGGATCTTGTTCTGGAAGCAATGAATTAATAACATTTGGCCATGTATTTTGAATTCTGCTTATTTATCAATAGCTTTAGTGATGCTAATAGCAATGTAAGCATGGAAATACTGGACCTGTTTTCAAAAGCAAACAGTATTTTTTCCAATCTGTCGGTTGTGTCCTTTAAAGTATGTGTCAAATTTCCGTAGACTTAAAAGGGTGCTAGATGCCTGTGTATCATTCATGATCTGATCCATGTTTGCTAATAGATTTTTTTAAAAAGATACTTAAGCATATTTTATCGGTGACTGCCATGAGACAGGTTTCTATTCACCACTGTTGTTCTGACCCCCTGGAAAGGTTGAAAACCAGAACTGAGCTTGTTAGATGGGTAGATGTTTTTGAAAATACTTGTTAAAAGTTCTGGGTTTATGTAACACATTGCAATCATTGAAGCAAGTTTTCACTGGCTACATGAACACAATCACCTTTACTTTGTGTCTGTATTTTAATACACTGTAACAATGATTTCACATGCTAATTGTATTTCTTAATTTGCTTCTTAACATCCTCTGTATTTTGCAGAAAGGTCCTAGAAGTACACTGTTTTTTCAGTGCTATTCACTATTGCGTATGTTTTTATATGCTTGTTGTTCATCTATTTAAAACAAACAGCCCCAGTTTGTGTGCTGTCGTGGTTTAACCCCAGCCAGCAACACCAGGACAGTGCTCTTTCTAATATAAGCAGCTGTGGCTTAGCAGCTCTACAGTCTTCTAATACCCTTGCAGCCAGGTGAATGCTATTATCTTTGTCAATTTGGTTGCATAATTAATAACCTTGTAGAGCAAATGCAGCATTCAGGAATGGAATCATCAGTATGATTTTAATACAAATGGCTTTGCTAGTAGGCAGCCAGTGTGCTTAATGGGCTTAAAAAAAATAATAACAAATGACTCTTGCTTTGTATAGGCCAAAATGTCACTACTATCCTGAGATAGTGATGCTTGACCTACTTACATCTTTATCTGCGATGTGCCATGTCCATGTCTCTTCTTGTACCACTTCATTTGTAGCCTTGCTTGCTCCATCAAGCCTCTAACATACGCTGCAGTCACTTGCTGTCAGAAGCATTCACCCTTTCTTCCATCACTGCTCAGGAAGCCCATATCAATAAGATATTGTTGTTACATAGCTGTCATTTCTGCCCTCCAACAAATCTTGTCGCTGCGGAGTGTCTGGAGGTTGCAGATGCCTAATAATGTTCTTCCCTGCTCTGTCAATTGATTTCAAGGCTGCATACCCTTGTCAGACTGAACACATAGTGCAAGGTGCAGGGAGCCTGCCTGTGATAAGGTTTTGTGGAGATCCTGACAGTTCCACGTCACACTCATTTCCCGACCAGATGTTCATCATCTTCCCCACTCCTCTGCCTAGTATTAATTTCTTACAGCTCTGCTCCTAGGCAGGCTAAAAGGCAGTTGAAGCCCTCTGTCCGTTCTCCACTGAAAGCTTACTGTGTTTGGAGAATACAGCCTATGTGAAGCCATACCTGCCAAGCACCCTCCATGCAAATGTCTTGGTACAGGGTGAGATTTCTACTGTAGACCTATGCATCAGGTTCAGCAGTCGTTCATCCTCAGCAAAACCAAGTTAATAGCCAAAAAGAGCTTTAGATAGAGACATTAAACATTTCCAGAAGTGGGGTGAAACCTTGGATTGTCTGAATCTGCTTCTGGAGGGTTGGACATTTTTGTGGTGTTAGAAGGTACTGTTGTGGTTATATTATCCCAGATATGTTCACCTTACAATGGAAAAATGTCTTGCCAATTATTCTATGAAAGGGAAAATTCCATCCTACCCTGCTCTAATAAAATTCTATTCTAAACTTTAAATTTGCATGGAATTTGGGGACTAAAAACATCTCTTTTGCTATAGAAGCCTCTTTGCTTGTTTTGGAGTTGGAAGTTCTTATTTTTCAACACATCAGTGACCTGATGGGAACTGTAAAGGAACTTCTGTTTCCCACTGAAGAGTTACATTACTTCTTAGATTGTGGCTATAATGCAATTTGATGTCAGACTGCAGCTTAGTAGAAATAGCCAAACAACTATTAAATTTCTTATGGAATTAAATTATTCTGCAGAAAATGCTGTATAGACTTCAGATACCTGAAAAAAGGTAAACTGTCAGTCTTGTCAGGAAGAACTTGCAGGTTGCATTCTGTCTGGTAGTTCACTTCTGTCTGGTAGTGTATTCTCAGAAAAACATCGGATAGCACAGATCATGTGCTAACCTCAGAACAAGAGAAAATGATAAAACTTGAAATATCTGATTAACTGGCTATGTAACCCTTTACTGGGAAGTGCATGATAACTTCTAGACAAACCCAGCAAAGGGTTGGATACAGACAAAAGGCAACAATTTTGATTCTGTTGAGGTGCAACCTCTAAGGCTTAAATGTAATTACATTTCTACTAATATCATGTTTCTACCTGGTATGCTCTTCTGACTGGTTACTGGTTCCCTGAAGTGGCTTAATTCTCTAAGTTAAGTGTGAAGCTGGTATAAAACTACTCCAGTAGGTGACAGCAATAACAGGGTGGTGGTGTGGGGCTTACATGAAAGAAACAGAACAGGCCTCTGGCTCTGTAAATTTGATATTGATAAGGAAAGGCATGTTTTGTCTGAGTAAGACTGCATGCTGTGTGGGGGCAGGAAAACTCTAGGTAAATATTAGTACTATACTGAATACTTGTGAAGAAGTTTAGAGAAGGTTTTGTTGTCTGCAGGACTGGTTAATGTGCAATTTGAGTCCAGTCTGCTGCCTAGGACTTCAGTCAACTTTGCTGCATATGTGTAGATACATAGGTATTATACACATGCATACATACTCTTTGATAGGTTCCATTTTAGGGTTATTAATGTTGCCTTCTTTCATGGGCTCTTCTGAACTTGACTAACGTATTCTATCACAAGGCATATTAATTTAGAGTATGGAAATGAGGGAAAGAGCTGATAAATCAAGATACGATAAGTGTAAATGCATTTCTAATGAACACACATTGTGTAAAATAATGGCAGTATCACTAAGACTGGGAGATAATTTAATTAAAAAGACAAAAGAGGAAGAAAAAGGGAGGAAGATCTCTTTACTTAGTTGTTAATTATATGCAGTGTCTCACAAAGTAATGCAACATTACTCTGGGAAGTGCAAGAATTGCCACCTTCCACCATGCCTACTTTTTCTTTTCTCAATCTTTTTGTCGTTGCTCTTTCAAAGTGGTAATAGTTGAACACTTAAATGAATGTCTAAATCTCCTGGGAGCCGTTTTCTGTTCTAAACTTGACCTGTTATTCTACCTCCTTTTTGATGCTTGTTTGCTAAAGTGCCCAAAGACCTCATTTGGAATACGCATCACGTGGAAGAAAAAGTAATAATAGTAATAATTGTTTTGTTCGTACTCATAATGCAAGTACATGTTCCTGAATTGAGCAGAAGAACAAGCACAGAAGCCTTAAGATTTGGGGCTTCTGAGTGCTCTTCACTCATGACAGCAATTTGATAGAAACTGAGGCAAAGTATTTTGGCAAATCTGAGATGGGAATATTAAGACCTTTTGTATCAGACAGGGAAATAAAAAGGTTTAAGATCTTGATTAAAAAATGTTGAAGACAAATCACCTATATTTTCCAAAAAAGGGAAACTTTGGGCAGGCCAACATGATTCCAAATTGAATTTATCATTTTTGTCCTAATGACATGAACATTCCAGTGACAATTTCAAGGTATTGGATGACTCATTTGAGGGAATTTTCATTCATCATATTGACAGTGATGTTAATCAAATTGACTATCCTTAACAAAAAGCCCTGCTTCACTTGAACTATATTGCTTTTCTGCCTGAGGAGAACATTTATGCGATTAACAAAACCAGATCGAATACTAATAAAGAAAACAAATGAAGATTTATGCATAATCTACAAAAGGACTGCAATCATTTAATTAAGAGTATATAGGAGTTTTTGGAAGAGAGTAAGTATTAGTGATAATAAATGAGAAGGCCTTTATATTCAAATAGTCAAGGAAGTGCATGGTTTCTTACACAACTTCAGTTTTAGTGCTGCCCCAGCCACTGTCACCAATGAGATTTCACTGCTTTAAAGAAAGTTCAGACTTGACACTCCTGCTCGGGTAGCGTGCTGTTTCGGAACAGAGTTAACTTGTGTCATGATCTTCTGTAGAGACAGGTGTCTAAGCTGTTTAGTTTATTAGGTTAACTGTGTGAGTATTTTGCCTTAATCACACTTTTGTCACGATCCTCCATTTAAGCGATGGTAAGGGAAGGAGTGTGTTCGAGAGCTTGACGCTCTTGTTGAATGAGACAGCTTATGCACTCAACATTTGAATTAGATGAAGGCTCACAGACTGTTGAGCTTCCTGAAACATCTGATATTGCCTGCTGCTGGAGATGGTGAGGAGTCCTTCTTTCAGGTTCAGCAAGACAAGCCATTTGCCGAGTGCTTATCACGGTAGTTTCCAATCCAGTCAGGAGTTAAAGTAGCCCCTGTGCAGGAAAAAAACACATCCCCTCTTCTGAAGAGTGGTGTCTGGAGACTGGCCACAGCCACTTGGGCAATTCTTACTTCCTGATTGTCTTTAGTATAGAGTTTCTACTACTATCTTAGATAGCTCTTTCCTTTCTCCTCCCTACCCTCCACTCAACTGAAGAGGTGGCTGCTGCCTCTGAGGTGATGGGGCAGACTGAGTCATACACAGATTAAAGCATCTGTCTGATAGAAACATCCCCACTTCAGAGGAAAATGGAACCAGAAGACACATAAGCCTGCGTCAAGTTGGTTTGTCACATGTGCCCAGTTACAGGTGCAAATGCACAGAGAAACTCTAAAATATTTTGTAGGAAGGGAAATGGAAACACAAAGCCGTGTATCTCAGGTTTCTCAAATGCACAAGCTGTTTCATCTCTGCTTTTCTCTGAGGATAGAAGAAATATTACTTTCATATTTCCCACCTTTACTTTGTTGTCATAGTATTTAAGGATTACATTCAGCATTCTGTTACTTTCCCCTTTGTAATATTCATTGTGGTGGAGAGGTTATAGGTTTAAGTTTTGTATGTTAAAATAAAGCAATACTGATTTAGATATAAACTGCTGTGCAACTGTGGGGGCTTGAAACTCATTCCTGTCAGGTCAGGTGAGACTTAAACTAAGTCCCCACTAGTGTTAGGACTGTTTAGTCTGCTTTATATGATGCATCTGTACGGTGTACATTCATTGCGGTACTACTGATTAGTGCTTGTGCAGATGGAGACATCTTAGAGTGATTCAAATAATAAAACAGTGTTCTGACAGGGCAACCTGTTGATCCCACCTGTCTTGTCCAGTGCATAGAACCCTTCACTTGCATTTCTGGTCAGAATAAAAAAAAATGCAAGAATGGTTTGTACCTGAAAAAGATCACAATATATGTGATCACTTCACACCCTACTTTATGCCAGCTAGGTTGTGGTACTCATGCATTAAAATACACCATCAGACCAACACATCAAGGAACGTTCTTCAAGGTTTTGTCAACCCAATAAAGGAACCTAGTATAGTGGTAGGAATTACTAGGAAATGTTGGTAGAAGATGCTTAGAGATCAACATATTTCTGATTACATTGTCATATAACTTTTTTTTTTTATATTGGTTCAATACAAGCAGTTTATTTTCCACATTCTAATTTCTTGACTGAATTTTGGAAAAACATTTAAACAGTTAACTTCAGGTTGTTCCCACTGATTAGGTAGGTAAGCCTATGTTTAAGTGCTTTGCTGAAATTTAGCTTTGGATTAGATTATGTTTCTGAGTGTTTTTGTAGATGGTCTCATTAAAATTTTAATCATTTAGGAAATTTGTTTTAACTAAGCACAGCAAGCAGGTATACTACCTCTGTGCAAGAAAGTGACAGGTGAGTATTAGCTAGCAGAGTAAGGAGAGTTTATTCTAACATGCCCTAGATGTATAATTTAGTTGAGAAGCCAGTCTTTAAATACCTTGTAGAATGGAAATTAATAGTCTAATAATAATAGTAGTAGTAAAACCAAGAAATTTAAAATCTGTCTTACCGGGCTTTTATAATTAGTTTGGGATTCTGTGGCTAGTAATAGGCAGAGCAGGTCAAATTCATTCCTGTTCTAAGCATGAGCAACTCCACTAAAGTCAATAATTAAGTTTTCACGTACAACCATTATTGGATTTGGCCTGGAATCTGAAAAGGAAAGAGAATGATGCAGACAGGATGGATTCAGTCATAGCAGCAGCTGATAGGGAAGATAGTTGGCAAGTTGGAAAGCTGTAACGAGTTCTGCTGATAGGGCCTGATACAAAGGCTATTGAAGTCAATGAAGATGAAACAGCTTTGGTTTGGGGGCTGGGGGGTTTGTTGTCATGCTTGATCTCGCAGGTTTTGTTAGTAATGTCAAATTTAAGGAACACGCAAATGTTGCGTGGACCTGGTTGTATATGCAGGGGCTTACGATTTCGTACAGTAATGAGATTTTTCAAGGCAGCTCAGATCATGCTGCTGACCAAACCTTGAAAAAACATTCCTAAGCTATTCTGCAAAAGTGTTGCCATACAGAGTGGAACTATGTAGTTCTGTGTGTAGAGTGCAGTGTTTTTGAAACTGGATGCCTATAGTTGTGGGGTTTCTGGAAGCTAAAATGTGAATTGTTTTTTAAGAAACTTTATGCATCTTCAGCTTTTAGAGAAATTATATTACAATGAGATATTCTTCAGTTGTGTGGGGGGCTTATTAGAGAGAACTTTCAGCAGGACCATTTGCTTAAAACCTCTTACCAGCTTTGGTTGGCCTTGGCTTTTGGTTTCCTTGCAGTTCACTATCGCAGGATAGGGTAAAAGGCAGTGGCCAACACTAATCAAGATGTATCTCTCTGGGTAGATGAAGATGCAAGAGAACTAGTAAGTAAAAACACCTTGAGAAGTGAGATTTCAAAAAGCCTTGAGTTAGATGACTGACACTTGTTTTCATTGACTAGTACTGAACCAACTTAAATTCTTCTTTCTCCTTGTTCCCTTCCCCCAAGCACATAATTATGAAGTTATGCATTTTCACTAAATGATTTGTTGCACTTATGAGGATTGATATCCCAGTTTCCAACTTTTTGGAGCCTCTGCATGCCACATGTTACTGTGGCTTTCAGATTCCTGAAAATTCATGCCAGTGAGTTCAGTATCTTTTTAAATCCTCAGTATGTCAGGGTGAATTTCCTTCCAGTCTGTCAATGTTATTCATATCAGGTATTGCAGAGACCACCTTTGGGTGGTTGGAAAGAATTTTTTCCCTGTGGCATGTTTTCTCTTCAGCCTTTTGTTAAACTGGTGATGATTAAAAAGCAATAGAAGAATCTGAATTACTGTCTTCCAGGAGCAAAGTCTATTGCCAGTTTACTGGCCTATAGCTACTACAGAACTACAGGAATCTGACTCAAGATTTATATTTGATCCATACTAGTTGGACTGAGACTTCTCAAAGCATGACTCTAGCCAATTTTTTAGGTTAAGTCTAAAAGAACCAAACCATACCCAGTTTCTCCCCCCACTTTAAGATGTCAATTTCCTTGGTTTTGTAAAAATCCTTACATTTTCACAGAGCCTTATGTGAGCCTTTCTATGCCCTTGGTGTTCCACGTTCCCCTACGGAATATACACATACTCTTACCATTCCGTATTCCTCTGGTTAGACAAGACTGGGTTAAATCAATGAAAGTTGAGAGTAAGGCAGATGCTGTTTATGGAAGGGGGAGGAAGTGTAAAGCTGTGTTTTGCACACTGGCCCCATAGTGACAGGAAATCATCTATCTGTTTATCTATCGAGATACAGATATATTAAAAATTGGAAGGAGGTTCTGCAACCTTTAAATCCTTTCATATCACTTTATGTTCCTGCTGTTAAGCTTTTGCTATGTTAATGTCATCCTGGGTTGGTAATATTTACAGCACCTAAATCAATGTTGAGGACATACAGAATATTGAAGGATCAACTCTACTTATTTCAAATGCACTTTAATATTTTGACTGCCTGACCAGAGTTTGGGAAATAACTGTGGTAGAATGATAATGAGAAGTTTAACAGTTTTATGATGGTTGGAGCGGACTTTATGGAAGTTGATAAATTTCATCTTGTAGGTTTCAATTTCTCATTCCCTACAGAGAGATGGGGAAAATACATTGATACTGCATTTCAAATTGGCTAGATCAGAAGGAACAGCAGCTAAAATCCATTACAACCCAATTACATCCATCAGCTGAAGCTGTGTGCATTCATTCGTGAACATCAGCATTTAATCCATAAAGAGGAACTAATGAGAAATTTGAAAATGGAATCCATGCATCAGTAACTTTGGAGAGATTTTGCTGGGATTAATGAACTGCCAGAACGTTGTCAACACGCTGAAAATCTATTCTCTCTAGGTTTGTTTACTGACCAAAAAAAATTTTTTTTTTTTTTGTTCTCGCTATTCTTCAGCATGTTTTTGTCTTATGGGTTGTTGCTTTTTTTTTTTTTTTTTATGGTCTTGGTGAAGGAAGTGACATCTTATCTGCTTGAAGGATCAAACACTTGTTTCTTTCGTCTTTCTCTTATGGGCATCTGGCTGAATGGTTGGCTATCTTCTAAAGTCAGATACACTGCAGATGAACATCCACAGCATCTCTATACCTCTCTGCAGAAACCTCTTGTACAGAGCTCCAAAAGACAAGGGCATGTGGGCTAGACCATGTTTTGTAGTATAGAAGGAAAGTCAAGATATCAGCAATTACTTTTAAAATAGTACTATACTATAGGAAACTTGTTGAAAAATTGCTAGTGTTCATTTTTAAGTTCACCTTTAAGATTCTGTTGTAAAATGCTGTACTAGCTAATGGATATTCTGATTCTCTGGAGCTACCAGTAGGTATTTGTCCAAAGAGAGTGGATGAAAGCAAGCCCACAGAAAAGCTAACCTCTCTAATGGGAGTTAAAACATATAGTAATTGCAGAGAACTGGCTAGGCTACCATATATAAACAAGGCAGTAAACTGTCGTTGATCAAGATCGTACATTTAAGTGACAGCAAGTGCAGATGATTTTTTTCTGGATGCTCCAGGGTGTAATATTGTGATATCCATCTCCATCACTTAATGACCTAAAACTGTAATTGTATTTGGGTTGTAGTTAAAATGCGCTGTGATTTCTACATGCCTTTTACCCGGAGGTGCCTTAAGAGAACATGTTGGTATTTCAGGACCGATCCGTGAAAATTTCTCTGAGCTTTTTTGCACATAGATGCTCTCTATCTGTTAAAAAATAAATCTCCTTTATATTCTGAGCCTTATTCTCCCTTGTCACCCAAGTGGTCTAGTAAGGTTTGATGGCTTAATATTTATTTCTTATTTATTTTGATAGATCTCTGTCATATTCACCAGCTGGATAAAGTTACTGTGCTTAACAGCAATATAGCAATATTTCCTCCCAGGAATCATTCCTTTCCACATTTAAGCAACAGAGCTGATCTCCAACCAGACATATCTGACAGGTAGCTCCTCTGAGATCCCCTTTCCAATTGGACTCCTGATGCAGACATGACAGGTTCAGGAAGAAGAGAAGGATGGTGGGGAAGGGGGCAGGAGAATGGAAAGCAGGAGAAGGAAACAGACCATACTGCTAAGATGCTGTCAACAGGAACAATTAGATTAGGCACAGTGCTATGCTGGTGTTTCTAGAATGCTGTTTGTTGAAATGCTATTCTAAGTCCCTCTGCCTTGCTTTACCCAATGTAGATGCACCAAGAGGTTTTGTTTGTTTGGGGTTTTTTTTTGACTTGTTGTCGACATGCTAATGCTGAGGTAATAGGAATGGCAGTTGCCGTTCTCTCTTCAGCCTCTTTGTGACTTGAGCAAGTTGCTTCACACCCACATTAAGTAATTTGCCACCTGTTGGTCTGCAAGGATAATACTTGCTTACCAAATGTAACTGGCTTCTTTTTTGGAATGAACAAATACTTGAATGGTTTAGAAGCCTACTCTCAAATGTTGCATTTAAGAGCAATTTAAGATCAGCAAATTGGGCTCACTTGCTAGAACACAAATAACCACAAAAACCCCTGCAAAATAATGCTTTGGGAAAAAAGCTACGAAGAACAAGGAATAAGAGAACATAAATGTGAGTAAGGGTAAATGTTTCCACAGCTGTTGTAGACAATTGTGTCAGACCATTTTCTTACATCCACTGGGGTTTTAAGCAGTGTATAATAAAGAACGTAATGGTTAAGAATTAAAGCTAGATCCAGAAACATCTTGCAGTTTACTTGTTCAATAGGATGCCTTTAGCCGTTCTTCAGTAATCAATAGAAATCATACCTTAGAAAGGACTGAGGCAGGTACAGTGGCCTGTTCTGCTGGAATCTCTAGGTGTTGCATAAAGGAAACAAAGACACTGTGAATCAATTCTTGTGCAATGATGTTTCCTCAGTAAAGGAGTTATGTCCGAGAAGGCTGTACACAGACATGTAAAAATCTGTACAATGTTAAGTGTTTAGCCTTAGCAATGGAGTCAGAACCAACTTTTCTGCAGTCTTTGGTTTGAGAGATTTTCTGAATGAATGCAGATGAAGGAAAACACTTAGTTTGCCTGTGACCTGAAGTGACATTTCTAAAAAGGAAAAATGTGGTTATGCTTGTACAAAGAAGGAAGTGTTGTTCATGGTTTAGATCAATAGAACAGATGTTAGGAGCTGATTCTGGTCTCACAAATTTCACTTTTACAACTAAATAGCTTTATTGATTTTTTTTTTTTTTTTTTTTTTTTTAAATCAACTTGTTTGCAACTGGGTAATTGAGAAGGAAATTAATTCCCATAGGTATAAGTCTTACCTGGGCTATAGATTAATTGCAGGACTCTGGCAAGTCATTGGGTTGCTGATCTCTTGGTTATCCTTTGAGTCTGCTTAAGAAAAGCCCTGGCTTTATACTGTTACCAAATACTGTTGTTCTATAGCTGTTTATGTGTGAAAAATAATGGATGGCAGGGAAGTTTTAAGAGTTTGAGCAACGCCTAAAGTAAAATATCTTAATTTCCTTTAAGATGTACAGCCTTCCTCCTCAATTTGGCAGTTGCACCATAGTTTGGTAATAGCCAAAAAAAGGCACCGCAGGGTACCACTGTTCTGAATTCACTTGTTTGATCCCTGGTACTTGCTTGCCATGTTTGTGCATTTTTCAACCACACTGGTGTAACCTAGGCATTTCCAGGGATCTTGTGGGGCATGAAATTCTGTTGGATCTAAGAAAGTAATGTTAACCTCAGTAATCTGTAGAAATGTCCTGTGAAGACGCTTCTGTATCTATTTGTTTGCTGTAGTTTTGCGCTTCAGAGTGACTGGTCTCAGCTACTTGCTGTTTCTGTGACAAAATAGAGGGGGAAAGTTGCTGGAATGTGATCTTCCCAATCAATCGACTCATTGGAACAATTACTTGGTTTGGTACCTGTAGTTACGTTTATGTTGAGAGTTTATTGCCAGAAGGGATGAAACCAAAAGATTTTGTCAGAGACTCTCATATCTGTTTAATTCCAGTTAAATAAACAAACAGTCAAGCTGTTAATATGAACTAGTCTTTGTTTAGCTAAGAATAAGAGGCAAAGTTTTGCTACTTTAAGAAAAGTAGCAAAAAAGAAAACCCTTACAGAACTGCCATGTAAAGGTATATCCATTTCTGTCTTTCAAACTTCTCTTAAAATAGTACATGTGCAGGGATACATTTATATTACTTTTTCGGCAGTATCTGACTCCTCAGTAGGACTCCCCCTGCAAACTGTATTCCCCTGCTTTCTGAAAAGTAAATAACTCTTGACAAATATGCTAACCAGATCTCAATTAGCTTCTCTCACTGAATGTATCAAAGATGTTATATTTTTTACTTGTATGCCAATTGTACAGGAAGTTGTAGGAGACATGGAATCTGGAAGACTCCAGGCTTGCAGATGTCTGTTGTCTTGCATGACTTGTAGCAGCCCAGAAGTGGGATAAGGGAGGTAGATTTGAGCGTCCTATCTGGAATAGATTCCCTAATTCCTGTTCAGTATAAACATCCTAATATACCTGAATACAGATCATCACTCAATGCTATCAATCATTTATTGTGCTTCAGTAGAAATAGGCTGATTTGTAATGTCTGGGGGGTGGGGTATCCCATAATGTTCCTTGTGTTTGAGGACAGTATTCTTTATTGTTCCTTATTGATTTTAACCAACTTTGCAAAATGAAAGGACAGAATCTTGTAGTAAAAAAAAAATCAATCTGCTTGGCCAAACACCCACTTGTTTCAGATTTCTGAATGTATGCTGGTTTTGTCTCAGTCATGGTTCTGTCATAAAAAACTTCCATAAATCATATTCCAAGAACAGGTCTTAACTACCTGCTGTTTTCTTTTCAAATACCTATTGTTAATCATCCTGACAGTTCTGACACTCATAATATTGCTGAAGTTTTGAATGCCACATGTTGCAGACAGCTGAAAGCTTCATGTAAAAGGAAAATACGTACCTGACATATAACCGCCATACACTAAGTATATGTACTGGTTAATCTATAGATCGAGTCTATAATATGCTCACTTCATACACACAGATTACTCAAAGTAGATTATATAAATGCTTGCACGCGAGCAACATGTAGATAGTGATATCCTGAATGCTTTGCATAAATACTGATGTTTGCAATGCTTAAAGAATTTTAAAGGTTAAAAAAAGAAAGTAGCACTACCTAGATGTCTTCACCTTTTTTGAATGAATGCAATATTGCAACAACCTCTGTCTAAATCCTGCTCTTGGTTGATTTGTGGTTTTGTGTATGATGTCACTGAAGCAATTACAATATAAGATCATGCAATAAATATTTTCTGACATCACTTAAAATGTACGCTGAAGGGGTGGCGTGAAGATAATTTTATATCCAGGGTCTAAGCTCAAACCACTCTGGTGAGATTTGCCTTCAGAAACCTGAATTGTCTGTTCTCTGTGATACTGTGCTGACCAGAAGTGCAGTCCAGCTGAGAGCCGACTCCCTGCGGAGAACATAGTCCTGTCCTCGCTGAACCTGCAGAAGCAGACGGTGCAGGTGGTTCAGGCTTCACATGGAGAATGAACCCCAGGTGCCTATTTCACACAATAATGTCAATATAAAGTTTAAGTTTGACAGTTGGGGATCCAATTACAGGCAAAACTGAGGCTTCTGACAGCTGCTGGAGTCTGCAGTCCCTTTGACAGCCCCACCCCCCCCATTCCTGCCGCTTACTTAGCTGGCTTTGTGTAAACATTTGCCCCTATACCTTCCTCCTTCCTCCCTTCGAAATTCGGTGACAGAAAGCAACTCCTGTCTCTCCTGAAGCTGATCACTTGCAAGTAAATATTTGCTTTCTAAGTTCAGGTAGAGGTGAAGAGAAAGATTCTGACAGTAGTTTAAGATAAATTCCCTCTTCAGCTGTCCAAACACTAGGGGTTTATTTGTACCTCTGCAAATAAGTTACTAAAAATAAACTGAGTTATGAAGTCTGTGACTTGGGACCTAAGTGATACTTAAAAGATGGTTTGTTTGAATTGATTCAATGATAGAGCTCTAGCCAGGACTTTTTTGGCAGCACATTCAGATTCCTCTGAATTTTCTCACCCCTTATTAAAACACAATTTGCCAATAGTTTTTGCATGCTTGTTCCTTCTGGGATTGTGTAGATTTTTTTCCCTTGTTCTTTATTGCAGAACCCCCCATATAAACTGCCACTAACATCACAACCGTATTTTCATTTTCCCACTATTGTTTAACTATCTTTCAAATTCTGTGGCCTGAAATAAATTATTGACTTAGCAGATGCATTCCTGTTTTCTGTGACAGGTTTGGCAGTAAACAGGCTATTAACAATTCATAATGAGTAACTCACGTTTGTTTTTCCCCATGTGCTAATTTTGTTGTCTCTTCCTGACATCCTTAGTGTGTCTTGTCGCCTGTCTGCAGACTTGGGGAGCATGTGATGCCAGGTGACTGTTGTGCATGGTGCTTTCTACCAGGAAAAGCATTCAGATTTGGCAGAATGCATTGTGATTTTTCTGGATGAACAATTAACTTGGAAACAATAAGGAGGAGTAGAAGGAAGAGATTTTCCTTAATACCACTGTGGCAAGAGCATATATACAGTCATTGTTCTTGTGGTCAGTTTCATGATTTTTTACCTTTATGAATCTGAAGGCGTAGGGGCTGTTTATATTGTCTGCTTTCTCTAGTATAACATAGTCAGTATTTTTGACATACTTAATGCTTCTACTAAGTCCCAATTGCTTGTGTCTGACTTCATGTCTCCCAGGAAATGTATCTGATATAGACTAAAAGCATCAAGAGATGGAGAATTCCCCAGTGGCTTTAGTAGTTTATTTCCATATTTAATAGCACCTGATAGGGGAAAACTAATTTATTTCTGCTTCAATGTGTATGAATCAAGCTTTAATCTTTTCCCACTTAGAGCATCTGTAATTGAAAGTAACTCCATTTCACTCAGTAAAGTTTATACTGCTGTAAAGTGTGCATGGCAAAGAGCAAATGTTCATCCTGTGCTTGTCTAGGCCTTGTGATGGTGGATCAGGGCACTTAGTTGATATTCTCAGAATTGGCATTGATACTGTCTGTGAGTTTGTAAATGCAAACAAGTCCATTTAGCTTCTTCACTTCTGTATCTCCATCTGAATTATAATGCTGACCTGCTCCTTATCCTGGTATGTAACTCAGTCTATGTAAAGTTCTCTAGGCTAGATTAAAATCTCACTGTAGTAAGTGTGGTTTTGAACATACTTATGTGGGCTGTTGCTAGTGTTAGGAAATTTTTTTTTTTTTTCAGTTAAGACAGATAAAGTGCATGCCTTCTGGCTATAGCGGTCTGTAGAAATGCATTCCAAATGCAAAAGTCATTAGAAAAAGCTCACATGTCCAGTTGGCTCAAGACAGCATGGCCCATTGCATATGTGCATCTGGTCTTCCCCTCTTTCCCTGAGGGAGAAAGGAGGCATATGCTCACACAGGTTGCTGCCCAAACAGCTAAATGCTACCTCTTGAGTCTGCTGTAGCCAGCTCAAATAATGTCCAGCGTGGTCAAACTTACACTGCTGTGGTTTATAGTCCACAGCCATGCTCTGAGCCTTCCTCTGTCATAACATAATGACATTTAGTTCAAAATTGAAAGTGGTTTCAAGCAAATGTATTTCACAGTTAGGATAGGCTGGGCATACACAAGCTGGCAGCTACTGTGGCTCCATTTTCAACTTACAATGCAAGAGTGAACCTCAGGCATGACCCTGAAAAGAGGTTTTCCTGCTAGTTTCTGATTAATACTAACAAGAGTTTCAGGTAAACATAGGGTTATAAGCTGTGTGTAGTATTCAACTCTGCATCTTTTAAGTGCAGCTGTCTTTTGGAGAGAATAATGTAGTTGGTGAGCAGTATGTGTCAGTGCTAAAAACAGGTTAGGAAAAGAAGCTAGACACTGTTATACTAAGCTGGAGTTCCCAAGGCAGTTATGTTTGCTGGCACCCATGAATTGCGCCGCGTAGAAAGTTCTCGGATTCTGCAGTGAAAAGGCTATTTGAGCATGTAAATAGGCTAGATTGACACATCCCTGAATTCAGTCAGTGAAATGTAAGTTGAGAAACATTTTCATGGCAAAGGCTTTTTGCAGCTTTACTCTCCTTTTAAAGTTTACCAGCTGGAACTTTACACCTCCAATGATTTAGCAGCAGAAATGTTGCCACTTGGCTGTCTAGCCAATAGATGGATCCTGTTAGTTAATTAAGTTTCTACATGGTATTAGTCAAGCTTCCATTCAGAAGCCATTTGCATGGTCTAGAAACTAAGACTTTCAAGTACGAACTAGTAATCGCAGGCTCTAATTCCATTTTGTCTTTGATTTGCTCTGTAGCCTTGGAAACATTAATTCATCTGTGGGGAGTGGGTGGATGGTGCAGTGGAAGGGATGGAAAAGGTGGGCTCCTGACTAAGAAAATGGGCTAGAATGCAGGAAACCTGAATTCAGTTTTTCTAGCTTCTCTCTTTTCTGTGTGGCTGTAGTCATGACAATTGTGACTAGGAAATACACAGATGTTTTGGTTTTAAAAGTCTTGATAACACCTGGGAAGACATCTATAAGCTACTATTGCCAAAGGAGACTGGCTTCCAGGATCCATCAGATCTTTTATTTTAGAAGTCTTTGTGGTAGCTAAGAATCTGATGCAAATGAACAGTTAAAGCAATTCATGAGAAGGAGATATTGCAATATATAACCACGGGAAATATGAGCTTCATAGAGATGAAAACTTTCAATTTTAAGGACGTATGTAATGAATGCAGTCAAATGGAAGAGCAACATGGCATTGCATAAAATAAGTGGAATGTCACGTAAATTGATCTGAAAATTACTGGTAGTTATACTATTCTCTGACAGAATGATTCACACTATTTCAAGAAAAAATTTCCTTTCACTGTTAACAGACTTAATGCCCAAGCACAGGGAAGAGGAGGTAACCAGCTGTGAAAAGGCAAGACAGTCCTGTAAATGCACCAGTTTTCTCTCTGCTTTAACTCATTTCTTTGTGCTTGTGAAATGGATGATCATGAGACTGGGTGGATACATGAGGAGGAGAAAATTTACCTTCCTGCGGCGAAACCTATGTGAAATGTGTGGAGCATGGTCTTAAAGCAGGACTTTGTTCTAAATGAGCTTTTAGGAAACATTGAGTTTATCCATCTTATCCGACAATTAGTGGATACTTTCATAACGTATTTCATTCCTGTTACTGAGAAACAAAAATTATATGAACATTCAGAGAGGAACTGGTCAGGGTTAAGTAGAAATCTTTGGGGGGAGAAAACCCCCACATCTCAAATAATGAAAACGTTGCTACTTATCTCGGTAAAAGTGAAAGGAAAATTGATTTGAAAACCAGTGAGTGACTGTTTTGTTATTTTTGTGGGGGGAAAAATTGGTTGTAATTTTAGCATGAAGTAAAATTTTACTGTGCAGGTTTTCAGTTTTCTTTCACAGAATACTGAGAAGAAATGTGTTCCACAGAGAAGGTTTTCATCTAAGAAAAATCACTTTAATTGGAAAACACTGAATGAAAACAGGCCATGATCACAGCACTCTTGTGTGTTGCTTTCCCCCCGCAACTCCACTAGACTACTTTGCACTTTCCTGCTCTGCTTACTTTTGTTGCCGTTTGAATTTCTGATTGCTCAACGTTTCTCTCACCTCAGTCCAGGAGGCGAACAGAACATTCTTGTCTCTGACAGAGCTGGTTAGCTTAACAAATGAGAGAGACTTGTAAGTGGTAAAGGATCTGATTGTATTCCCATGCTATACTGGCAGTTCTGTGCTTCAAAAAAAAACAGGCCAAACAAAACAAACAAGTAAATAAACATTCTTTTCTTTTCCAGAAATTTGAAGACAAATCAAATCCATTTTCCTTCCTAACATACAATTTTTTGCCATACAGACACAAGATCAAACTAATGCCATTGTTTGGATCCAAGAAGCTGTGCATTTCATGTGACTTCAAATTTTTCTTCTTGTGCTCAAATTCTGCAGAAGTCAGGTAAAAGCCCAACTCAGCCAGGCTTTCTCTATGTCATTGAACTTGTACACTATTTATGTGAACGCAAGAGCTTGAAATAGAGCAGGTTCTCTTCTAAAGTTTTTAGACATGCGCAAGGAAAGCCTTGGAAATCTTGCTGCCCCCCTTCCTCTCCCTGCCCTGCCTCTGGCTGATTTATTTTGAGATATATTTATTATTAAGGAAATTCGGGAAAAAAAAGTCTTTTGCTGATGAGGAGCTTAGAGAATTCCTGTTTGAGTGTAGCTGTCCCTGCAAGGCGTTTATGTTAATAGTTTCCTTGTTTACAGTTACAGACCTGATGCAAAGTGTATAGGAACTGATGGCAGCAATCTTTTAGTCATAATTAGGTTTTGCATTTCTAATGTGTACAGGCTGTGAGGAAGTCTTTCATGTTCATCTACACTGTGAGAGAGGTCAGCAGAATTTGCAGAAGTTCAGATGTTCTGTGAATCAGCGCTTGAAGTAACTCACCAAAAGCATGCCTGCCAGATTCTGAATTTGCTGCTACTTTGGTCAGGCATCACCAATGTAATCTTAGGGAAATCTCACTGGAGTTAAGTTCAGATGCAGTATATGGAGATAAGGTTTGTTTTCTATTTTAATATCTTCCGCAGATTTTGCGTAACAGGTACATTTGCAGGCCTCCATAAACAATAATTCTTGTTGCTGACATGCAGCCAGAAGCTTGATAAACTCAGTAAGAGGAGCGTACAATGGGTCCTCTTTGTCTCTGACCTCATTTAAGAGATGTTTCCCCTTTGTTTCCTTTTTTTAGCATTTCAGCTCTGACAGGTGCAGATTTGCCAAAAGGAATGTTAATTGCCTATTTACTGCATCCCAGCTTGTTCAATTTACTCACAGATCATTTCCTATTCAGAGCCCAGCAGCAAATTCATTTTCTCTCTCCTGTTAATCCCTTTACTATCTGGGCAAATGCCATAGGAGCAACACTCCCACCTCCTGAGAAGTCACCATCTCTGCACATTAAAAAAACCCAGTTCTGAATCCCAGAAGGGGCAAGGTCACATCCCTGAGAACATGCAACTGCATGAAGCCAGCCAGCTATGAATGTGAGCCCTGTAGGATGAATCAATGTTAAAGATCATTAGAAAACTGGGCAGATTTCAAGAAAAAAAAAGCTTTGCTGATGAGCATTTCTATAAGCCTAAGACAGCCTGTTACTTTGCTTTCTCCTTGTGAAGTAGCTTCTGAATTCTCATCTTCTGTTTAAGTAATATAGTGGCACTTGTTAGCATTTGATTGATTTCACCATAGCCATGCAATAACTTGTTCCATTACATTCTTGCTGGTATGAAAAGAGGAAAAGACAACTTGAGAACAGATGTGAGTGTGTGGCGGAGTTTAAATGCCCAGGGAAGAAAAAAGTAATGCCATGGGCTGTTATGCCTGTGAGGGTTCCAGCCTGTCGTGGTTTAACCCCAGCTGGCACTAAGCACCACACAGCCATTTGCTCACTTGCCCCCTGCTGCCTCCCCCTGGCCCCAGCAGGATGGGGGAAAGAATCAGAAGAGGAAAAATGAGAAAACTTGTGGGTTGAGATAACGACAGTTTAATAGGGAAAGCAAAAGCCGCTCACGCAAGCAAAGCAAAACAAGAAATTCATTCACTGTTTCCCATCAGCAGGCAGGTGTTCAGCCACCTCCAGGAAAGCAGGGCTCCATCATGTGTAAGGGTTACTTGGGAAGACAAATGCTGTAACTCCAACTGTCCCCCCATCCTCCTTCTTCCCCCAGCTTTATATGCTGAGTGTGATGTCATATGGTATGGAATATCCCTTTGGTCAGCTGGGGTCAGCGGTCCTGGCTGTATCCCCACCCAACTTCTTGTGCCGCCCTCCCCCCCACACCCCACACCTACTCGCTGGTGGGGTGGGGTGAGAAGCAGAAAAGGCCTTGACTGTGTAAGCGCCACTCAGCAATAATGAAAACATCCCTGTGTTATTAACACTGTTTTCAGCACAAATCCAGAACGTAGCCCCATACTAGATACTAGGAAGAAAATTAACTCTATCCCAGCCAAAACCAGCACACAGCCCAAGGTCATTTAGCTATTTGTTTCCAATAAATAATCCAGCTCCTTAAATATGCCTTCTGTTTCCACTTTGTGACTTTTAGCAATATCTCAAAGGAGTTTTTTTTCATTAGCTCAGCAAAGCAACAGAGTGAAGGAGGTTAGATTGTGAGCTGCTAACCTGGGCAGAGGTGTGATAAATCTTCTATATCATCTGCTCAAAGCATCTTCTCTGCTTTGAGGAAGGGGAATAATTATACCAGTTTGTCTGTACCACTCCACCTTCCAGAAGAGTGAAGCAATTGTAAGGAGCTCCTCCCTCAGGAAAAGGTTTATTTTAGTGTCTCTGCTACTAGACTCAAAAGAAAAAGACCTGATTTCTCACCTGTGGCTGTTCCTTGAGGAAATGACTTCATTTGTACACCGAGAGAGAGAAAGTGAAAATATTTAATGTAAGCCATGTGTCATTTTCTATTTTCTACTCCTGGTCTGTGAGGTGATAGCATGTGTAAGGATCTTATGAACATTAAGATGGTGAATTCAGACTGTACCAAATACTCAGCTGGTATAAACTGGCTAAACACCATTTTGCTACAACATGTACTGCTTTTGCTTTGACCTGCTCCATGTCATTGATGAATTTCTGCTTCTTGGTAACAATCAGCTGAAGAGTTAATAGGTGGGAAAAGTTCATGAAATTCATCAAAGGCACTAAAGACATGTTCCCTTCTCTTAACCTAAAAATAACTAGGCTTTTCAAACACTAACCAAACAGGTGCAAATTACAACATCTGGCACGTTTGCTGAATAGGAGCCAAAAAAGATCAAACAAGAAGTTCTCATGGAAAAAGTAAGAGCATTTGTATAATGAGGCTAACTTTGCCAATGCTTGGAAGCTACAAAGAAAATCAAACCTTCAAAGATGCTGTCTTTAAAAAAGACTGTAATCTTGTGGTTTGCTTGTGTAATATATGCATGTGATTTAAAGTAACAGTTGTGTACTTTCTTGAATAAGGAAATTTTTCTGAACTAGGGCCTTGATGTCCATTTTTAAATTCTTATTTGCATATACAAATTTATTGTAGATCTCTTTCCCTGTGCTGCAATAGCTTTGTAGAGGCAGGACCCAAAGTACTGTAGAATCACAGCTTGCGTTTATTTGCACTGCCTGTATTTTTCACAGATGGGGCTGTTATGTTCCAGGAATGTTGCTGAGATAAAATATGATCATGAATTGACTCTAGAATTAAATTGATTCTTTACGTCTTTTTTTCAGTAAGGCTAGTGATATTTGATGTGGACTAAGGACTAGTGACTAATGGGAAGCAAAGGGAGAGGGACTGGAAATGGAACATCTCAGTGTGAAGTGGGCAAGTCTGTTGGTAGTTCTCATCTGACTTTTCCTAAGCAATGCTATTCTTTAAATTATTACAGACTGGTGAAAAACATCTTGTTCTGAGGATACTCCAAGAAAAGTATGTATTTACTTAACTGATTATCAGAGTATTTCCATTTAATTCCTTTCTCTATGCTTAGATTTTATGAGATGCAGTACTTCCTCAGAAGATTTATGACTTTCATTCAACCCTCCAACCATGACTGCTTTTGAAATTGTGCAAGAAAAAATAAAAACCTCCTTATGGCATGCAGGAATTGCAGCTGGGCAGTGTCTTCAATAATTTGGACAGAACCACTTTGCAATCTCACACCTATTCATCTCTTTCTACTTGCATAAAAACTGTTCTGTATTCAAAATTCTAATGTGGGGCTGTGATGAGTTGAAGGATCTAGCTGTTATGAAGAGATTTCATCTGGACAGAGTTCTTTGAATAGGTCAGGTTTGAGTCTATTCCATAAAACCAGGAATAACTGCACTGAGACATTGGGCCAAAACAGATATTGAGAGGAATCAGACCCACAAGGTTGATGCCTTATAGCAAGAAGATTAATCTGATTAAGCCTTGGCATTGTGTGATTGCTTTGGGCCCAGCAGGCCTCTTTATAACCTTTTCACAAACACAACATTTCTGATCAACTTGTCAAAGTCTTGCAAAAATGTTATTAGCTCTGGATCTTTGTTGTCAGGGTCAGGAAGGTCTGCTCCCTTCTGCTCTCGCTTTTGTGCTAGGAATGCAGTTTCCACTCAGCGCTGGCAAGGTATGCTTTTTTCTACTGTTTTTATATCTGTTTGCCCGGAGTGGAAAAGCTCATATATACCCTGACACACACAAACTAGCAATACCTGCTTTTATCTTGTATCTACAGAATTGTTTCTGGCTTCTGCAACTTCCTTCCATGCTGTGGTTTGTTTTTAACCTTGTTCCTTCACATATGGCCACCTTATGTCGGGCTGCAGCCAATATACCTGACAGGTAGCATCGTGAAACTAATGAAATTAGTGTTTCAGCTGCACTTGGGTCCTCAGAATATAATAGCATTAAGTTATGTTCAATATAAGGCGCGTCATCATTGTAAGTGGGTTGTGGAAAGAAATGTGATTAAACAGTGGAGGGCTCAGTATCAAATTCTCCACACTGGAAACTTCATTTGGTTTAGAAGGTCTAGGAAAAAAGTGGATCAATAATGGGCTGTATGTTGTATTAATTTAGTAATACTTTCACTTTTCCACACCACCTCCTCTTGGATCATCTGACTGAAGTCCACTGATACCTCACCTAAGACAAAATGTTTCATATAAAGCATAATGACAACTATTGGACTAAGCTTTGCCCGTTTTTGCAAGCTATCAGATGCACAAAACACAGCTTTCTCAAATTGAGACACTACTTTGAAAAAATGCTGCAGATGTCATGTCACCTGAGGTAGCTACCCTGCAGTTAAATAAGCGTTTCTGATTTTATTTATAGCTAAGGATGTAGTTCTAGTATCAACCATCAGATAGAGTGATAACAGTGGAGTAAAATCATAACTACTTGATCAGAGGAGGTGTAATGGTCCTGAGAATCCATGTGATCAGGAATGCTGATTATGGGTGACTTGAATGGTGTGCATCAGTGATAGTAAATCACTCAAATCCTTGTAAAGAGTTCCACTGGCCAAATTCTGCAGTGTTGCTTTGCTGTATGAGGAATCTTAATGATTTGAGGGCGATAGCAGTGGTAGCTGAGCTTGGAATCAGTAGCACTTTTCCACAAAAGGGGTTCCATTGAAATAAATGGAACTATTTGTGGAACAAGGGATGAGCTGTCATAAGTGGAGTCGGTTGGAATTTTTTTTGTTGAAACAGGTCAGGAAATTGTTGATTCTATTAAATCCATTTTACTTTATTTTCTTTTGGTTTTGCTTTTGTGGTTTTTTTTTTTCTTCCTAGAAAAGTGGATCAGTTTTGACAAAACTTTTCCCTGTAGGATAAAATGTATACAAAAGTGGAAACTGTATTTGTCAAACTAACTCTTGTTTTGACTTAGTGTATTTCAAAGTGGGTTTGAGATGCACAGAACATGTATTCCCCTTCTGCAGCCATTTAGTGTTTATTTACTGTAACAAGCTGGAGTTTCATTTATTTTCACTTGTTTTGTAGAAGTATCTTGTTTGCACTGAAATTATAAACAAAGCAGCAGATAGGACAGGTACATGTGTAGCATGGTTAGAAAGTGTGTGGAAATCACACATTTCCTGGAATTTGGTCTTTATGGGTTTACGTGGCAAGGTTTTGGTAGTGGGGGGGCCACAGGGGTGGCTTCTTTAAAAGTTGCTAGAAGCTTCCCC
>JAVKLA010000049.1:15845808-15894661 GCA_034782735.1 Sagittarius serpentarius | reverse complement strand
TATATTCTCCCTCTCCTGTTTAATTAAGGAGGGGGAGTGAGAGAGCGGCTTTGGTGGGTACCTGGTGTCCAGCCAGGGTCAACCCATCACATGCTCCCTGTTACTTGCTTCCATCCCTCTACCCCTTGTCTTCATGTTTCCCATTTCCCTTTTCTTTTTTTTTTGTTTACTTGGCTTTTGGGAATCATGCTAGCATTTTTCTTGAGCTGTTGAATGCTGAACTATGGCAGGTTTAAGTGAGGAGTCTAAGTCAATGTGCTTAAAGCACCATCACTGATAGGGAAATTAGGGCCCTTGGTAAATTGAAAGCAATATTGAAAAAAAAAAAAAAAAAGAATAACAGTGAGCTCTTTACTAGTATCTGTGTTTTCCACTCCAATCCCCCAACTCACGTCAGCAGTAAAGTGCTGAAAGCAGGGGATGGTTGGGCACAAGTGCAGGACTAGAATTGTGTATCTGTTAGCAGCAGCCCACCTCTTGCGCCTCTGCGTTCATCCTGGAGTGTTCAGACACACAAGTGACTTCCACAGAAGACTGAAAACACTACTTGTGAAGATCTAACATGTAAAAGTCTTTTTTGTTTTGACACAGAAGTGATCTCTGCCCAGCTGGTTTTTGCCTTTGAGAGATCTAGGCTTTGATTTTTCTCTTATCGCACCATTAGATAATACATTCTTTGGAGGAGGGACTTTGTTTTTCTGTATGAACAATTCCTAGTTCAATGGGGGGCTCCTTGGACAGCATCCCTTCTCTGCTACCACAGTTCAGCAGCAGGAGAAATATTAAGTTTTCAAGTCATGTTTTCAGAAGCACCAAGGAGCCTGTTGTGTAGAATTATTTGTAGGACTGGTAGAATTAGTTGCAAAAGTATCTATCTAAGGTGGGATTCTTCACAGCTAATGTCAGCCATAGGAAAGTTAGATTATTCTATATAAGCAAGTTAGTGGGTTCTGTCTACAATGGACAGAAATTAGTCTCTCCAAGCCGCATGTAAGATATGGGTGTCTTGTAGAGGTTTCTGAAGACGAATGACTTGCTCTCTGGAGATGCAGAAGTGAAGGTATATGCCTAAATTTGAGGTAGCCACAGGTTGCTAAAATGAGGTAAGATAAAAGCCACCTCTACTAAAAAAAAAAAAACCAAACAAACAAAAAAAAACCCACCAAAAAAAAAAAAAACAACAAACCAAACAAACCAAAAAAATAGCATTTGGGCACCTACAGGTTTTCAATACATTCTAGGATTTAATGGTCATTGATTCAAGACAAATTAATGCACTTAAAAACTTTTGAAAATCCCATTAGTGACTGTCTTTGTTTCTAATTGTCTAAACACAGTAAAAAAAAATATCTGGCTCATGAAAGCCTAAGTTGTAAGATAGGCACTCAAGATCTTAAGCGTGGGAATTTCAAAAGTGCTGATGAGATTTGATAGTTTAAACCCTGCTAAAAATCAGCAAGACATGTATTCTTAAATGCCTGTTGGCTTTTGAAAACTGAATTTATTGCCATAATGCAACCACTACTCTTCAAAAAAATTATTGTTTATCCAGTCCTGCAGTGAAAGCCAGCAAATGTATGTGATTACAAAAAAAATCTGAAACACTTTGCTACTCGTTATATTCCTATGTTTCTAACACTGTTGGGTGAAATCCCCCAACTCCTTTTTACTACATCACTGGAATAAGTAATGCTGAATCATTTAAATTTTTTTCCCAAGATGATTCATCCGTCCAGACTATGAGAATATAAAAGCAATATAAATCCCTATTGCCTGAAAAAAGAATGAAGTCTGTACCTTTCAAATAACTTTATATCCTTCAGCACTGCTGATAAATATCTTCCTTTTTCTATGAAGTACTTCTGTTCAGTGCCTGTAGCCCTGAATTATTTGTCTCATATATGGAGTATCTCTAGAGATGCAAATTAAAAGCAAGTTTAAATGTTTTCTTTCCCTCTTTCTTTCTGGTGTGTTTGGTTGTCTAAAAACGTTATATTTAGACCAGCCTTACAATAATGAAGTGTTGTAGTTTTTGTGGTACTCTTTTTGATTCAAGCATTAAACCTCCCCCTGTTAGTCAAGAATATTATCTTGGGTCAAATTTTCAGCTGGTATAAATCAACATCCAATTCCAAGAACCTACGAAAAGAATTATGTATAACTTATGGCCTATTTTAAAACCTTATAGAAGGCTTCAATAGCACATGAAGATCCATAATATTCTGAGGCCTTTATATCGTTAATTCTAGCTGCCTGAAATTTTTATTGAAAACTTTGTCACCAGGAAGTGGCTTTTTCATTTGCATGGAAACTCATGCAGGAAAGGGCCTTTTAAAAATTAAATTCATTTTTTTCCATTACAGTTCCCCAAAATAACTTTTTGTGGAAATAAACATTCATGTTCATTTCTAAAATTGTAAAAACTAAATAATCAGTTTTCTAGGTAAGTAGCCCTTTGTTGTGGAGATTAAATAAGAACTTTACAGTATTTTGCAAGCCACTGGAGGACAGGTACCTTTGGGGTGACACTGGAGTGTTTTAGCAACATAGTGCTCCCACACAACAACTGAATACAGGAGGTGAAGAATATAATGTCAGAAATGGCATAGGGGGATTTTACCTTGAAAAAGCTGAACTAAAATTGATCCAAGACAACAAGATGAATAGCCTGATGCAAACAAGTAGTGCTATGGGATCTTTAATGACCTCATATGATCAAGATCATACCCCAGATTTGTTGCCTGAAGCTTTATGGTCCATCAAACCATAAAATCAGGCTTGGTAATTGATATACTGCTGACTCAAAAGTAGAATTGCCACCAACAGGTTCACCCACACTGCTTCCTACAGCCTCAGGCTTTCTTGGGAGTAGTGCTGATCTAATACAGTTTCTCTTGGATTGTAAGATGTGAGGGCAAAAAAGGCAAGGGTTGTTTTTTTGGGTTTTTTTTTTTGTCTCTAGTCCAGAAGGTACCCCAAAGAATTTACTGTTTTGCTTCACAGGGAAAAGAAAAGCTGTACCTCAAAGATTGTCAGCCTCTGTCAGTGCTTCTGGGGACTCTGAATCAGTAACCAAATCACAATAATTCAGTCTGACCACTGCTTACCCGCAGTATTGCAATAAGCTATTTCTTTCATCCTGAAACAATGGGGAATAGAATTCTCAATCCATAAAAACTGGTAACATTTTAAAATTGGATTTAAACATTCTTTTGTTTGATTTCTAATAAGTCAGAAATCCTTCTAAACTTTAAAAAACCAAAACCAACTTCCCCAAACTTCATTACTTAACTTTGGCTCAGGGACTGAGATGCAATGCATATTGCCACGCACAATGCATAAGCAATTTTCACATCTTCCAACCTCCACAACACTGTCTCAGTGAAGACAAAACAACAAAAGGAAGACATAGATCTTATTACCCATCTACCAGGTTTTTATTATTGCACTCGTACACAAATACAATGCTTACTACTGAAATGCCAGAACTGCAGAGCCTGCAGGAAGCGTGCTCATTAACCCTGTAGCTAGTTTTCTCATTTTTTCCGTGTTCTTGTCTTAAGTCTCAAGCAAAATACATTGTCTTTGTTTATGGAATATTGCCTCAGCTTGTGTTCTGTTGACTTTGTGGACAATAATGAAGTAGTACATTCAACATGAATATTTGTGATATAAACCAAAAGGCCCTGAAGGAAAGAAATTAAATGTGTGAGTGTTTACGCATAACTCCAGTATAGTTGCTGCACAAAATGCTTATAGGCTCTGATATTCCTTTAATAGTTGTTGATGAGCTTCCCGCAGAGCTGAGAAACCAAAAGTCAAAGTGTCAGGGCATTTAATTTTGTTGGAACACGCAGGACTGGACTGCTGGGCCAGACAGAATATTCTTGTACATCTTCGGTCTTTCAGTCAGAATGGGTTTGCTAGGAGTAAAGACTTTGACTGTTGCTAGATCCTGCCTCTGTATTCTGCTTCCTAGGAGAGTTTTGCAATGGGAAAGTAATGAAATAAACCCCTCTGCATTCTGGGTCTAATTCCAGACCCTGCCACTGGTCTGTCATACGGCTTGCTTTGCCTCTCCAAGCCTCTGCTGTTCTGCCTATAAAATAGGTTAAAAAAAAAAAAAAAAAGTGTTTAACTCTGTTGCAAAACACTTTGAGCTCTACAGGACTATGAATTATTATTTCACTTAAGTTGCCCTAATTTGGAAAGATTTTAACTCAGTCACAGTACAAAGTCAAAAATCTCTCGTCATTTTTAATGGTGATTGTGAGCACTAGGTTAGTCATGTGTTTGCGCTATGAGGCTCTGAGCAGGCCTGCACTGATGTTTGTCAGACTACAGTGAGAAAAGATTTTCAGCTTATCAGCATACTGGGAACATTACAAGTTCTGAAAGCTTTTCTGTAAAACTGAAAATCTAATTATCACTTACCTGTACGTTATAGGGAGGAAGGTAAACTCCACCGGGGATTCAGCAGCCATTTGGAGCAGGTAGCAGAAGGAGGGCATGCTGCTGAAAGTTATCGTACAAAAAGTACATGACAGGGATTTTACTGCATCTCCCAAATGTTCTTTGTTACCTTTTTCTGCTTATGATTTGATGAACCTCTATTATTGTCACTCTTGTTATAGGACAGCTTGTCAAATTCTTGAAGTCAGAGCTTTGAAAGAGAATCTGTGCTGCTCACTTATGTAATATCAAATATGCTTGCACAGTAAGAAAGCCTATTAAATATTTAAACCCTGTCCTTTCCTCAAAAGCAGAACAGCAGAGATGATTTTCCATGGAATTTAACATTAAACTCTGGCAATTTGTACAGCTGTGCATATAAATAGCTTGCACATCATCTCCAGAGGCAAAGGTCACCATGCCTCATACATTTCAATACTGTAACTTACATAGCAACAACCTTCCCATTTCTGTTTCCATGTTATTTGTCAAAAGGGGCTTAAAAATTGGGATGAAGTACCATCATTTTTTGAGAGATGAATGAATGGAAGTTGATTGTAATATTTTTTCCTTAATCACTTAATTTTTGTCTCTTCATAGAACAAGAAAGATAATAACAGTCCATCAGCAATGGGGACTGGGTGTCATAAAGCTTTTTCAAGGAAAGAAATCAGAACAGACAACTGCCGGATTTCACTTAATGCAATTTGTTCCATGACTGATCTTCAAACCCCTGCTTCATTACCTTACACAAACTTAAACCTGTTTTCCAAGAAGGAAAAGATTCTTATTTGCAATTAGAATTACCCAATTACACACCACTCATGAAAACATCATGCATATTTAGCTCCAACAGATGAAAGCTGACTTTTTAAATGCCAGAGATCTATATTTCTTCAAATAATAAACACTTAGGAGTTAATATCATGAAAGGAGTCTGTACAAACAAAGCACAAGTATCTCAGGATTAGTTCTCACTCTCTGTGCTTAAACAACTCTGTAATGTTACTAATTTCTGTGCAAATTCCCTAGGGCAGAATTTAATTTGGTGAAGGTCTGCTGAAAAATAAAGCCAAGGGGCTTGGTTAACTCCCATGGATGGAGAAGATCTGATCCCTTGCTACTGACCAAGGGTTGAGCTGGGGAACATCAGTTCATCTCGGTCACTGCTGCCATGCTCTATCCTTTGTATGGTCCTAACACAATGAGGCTTCGTAGTATTATGGAATAAGGCCTGTGTCTTCTCCATTTGCATCTACAATCTACTTTGGCTGTATTTCAAATAGAAATTATATATTGACAAGTACTTTTTTCCATATTGTTGAACTTTTCCCACGTGCTTTTTACATGGAGCTTATATTTGCTTATTTCAATCTTGTGCATTTTATGTACTTATTTATCATTTGGGTAGAAGTACGCTAATTGACTCACTGGTAATTCAAATGCCTCCTGCTGTGGATGCATCAAAGGGAATTGGTTGTTTTTGCTGGCTTTCCAACTTGTTAATTGAGAAGCTATTCAATTATAGGTAATATACTTTTATTGCTAATAAGATATTCTGGTATCAACAACATCCAAGATTCTGAAATTAAATTTGCAGGAATTATAAGAAACTTGAAACCGCTTGGCAAAAAAGCTTCAAAAGTTAGCCTTATAAATACTTGAATCAACACCAGCTTCAGAGAAGTGAAAAGTAAATCAATAAAATTCTCATCAGAGTTACCTTTCTATTTATTTACTCACTTGCGATTGTTTCAAAAGGGAAATTGTAAGGTGGCAAACTCGCTGCAGATGCATCAGGCTAAAAAAGTTATTCTTAATGCAGATTATCAAACAGGATATCTAAAACATAGTTACTACTGCTCTTTATTATCTAATTTGCCAAGATTAGATTATTTTTTATGCATCAGTTCACAAACTTATCTTGAGCTCTGGTATTATCTTGCTTAAGTTATTGAAGAACATTTCTGGTAAATAAGTATCAGTTCTCTTGTTATTAATTTGCAAAGCAACAGTACCTGGAAACCCAAATGGTGTCATGGCACTGTATGTAAAGGTGATATGCAGCTCTCCTGGACTGAAGAGAAATAACAATGACAAAAGGTGGCAGGAAAAAATATAGTTATTGTTATTCCAGTTTATGTGGGGAATGAAAAATCTATGGCAGTATTAAAACTTAATCTGATGAGCACCACGCCCTAAACATGAGGTCAGTCTCCATCCTTACTCATTTCTTGTTTTCCAATTTTTCATGTTGTTTTTCTTTATTGTACTACTAATGTCTGAGTGGTTTTTGTGTAAGCTACACTATTAGAGCCAAATCCAGAGCCTGTGAACATTATTCTCAATTACACTGGTGTTTAAGTCAATGGCATTGTACTGGTGTGATTTTCTTTGCTGATTCCTATGCAGACAATGCGCACTGGTATGGTTAGCCAAAGAGGTCTGCAGGAATTTCAAGGGTTTAGGACAACTTTGAGGCTTATGTTAAAAAAGGCTGAAGTAAATCTGTGTTGTTACTGGGAACCAAATCCTCAGTCAGCACAAATCAGTGTGTCTTCACTGGATTTGGCCTTGTCATGCTGATAGTGACCAGCTGGGGGACAAGGACTGTTGTCTCTATTGCAGCTGGCAGAACATTAAAAAAATAAAACAAAACAACAAACCAAGCCACCTATCACATTCAGTTATGTTGTAGTTTACTTCATAAACTCTGTTGTTTTGTGATTTGCATGCATAGACATGCTTGTGTGTTTTTTGTATTCAAGTTTGTGTCATGTCTGTGCATTTGCCTTAGAAGTATGTGCATATCTAGCTGCATAAAAAAATAATTTCTGGCTCCTACAAGAGACGAATCCATAGGCTACCATTTTCTTTTCTCATTACAGGCTTTCACACAAAGAATGCATCTAAATTTTAATGCCCAAATGTATTCCCTGAAATATTCTAGGGTGCTTTACTATTCTGACCTTTCATCATTTCATATTTTGATTGGGATGGCTGTTCCACCCTGCTCTGTCTCTCACCGGAGCTGTAAAACAGTGAAATGAGTAAAATGACTATAGCAAGTCACAATACAGAATACTGAAAAGGTCAGTGTGGCCCCATCTCCCATGCTATAGCTCGTGGAGTATACACCACCTGAAGTATTCGATAATGCATTTTTTTGTGGTAAGGCACTTTGACAAAAGTGAAGAAATAGCGCCTATATTGATGTGCATCATGGTTTAGCTAAACAGCAACTCAAGGATGAGAAATGGTAAAGCCATTTTTAACGTGTTTTATTTGGGGTCTGAAGCTTCCAAGAGGCTGAAAACTAGTAAGATCTCTCATGTTAATGTCCAATGTCACTTTAGTAGTGGAAACAAGAGAACTGGACTGTATTCTTCACAATCTTAAACGGATAGCTGTCTTACAGACAATAAGATCCAATCCCAGTGACATATTTAAGGAGCAACTGTAGTCTGTTTTCCCTTCCTAGGATCTTGTGAGTGAGTTTTTAATTTTCAGCAAACCTTTGCAGTTCACCTTTAAATTGAATTTTCTCTTGAGTGCATCTAGTGAAAGAACCTCAGCAACTTCTTGTGGGAACTTAATGAACTCGTCTTCTAGACATCTTCCTATCTTTAATGTCTAGTATGAAGCTTTCCTTGTGTTGCAACTTGTGTGTTACATTCATGCAAGTATTACTAATTGTTCCTTATTTACAAATCCATTCAGTAGGATTTAAGCATACAATATAAATTAAGTATGGGTACAGTTAGATTTAGGCTTCTAATTACTTAAATCTTCTTTGAAGATGGAATTTAGGAGTTTTGGAAGTTGTATTGCATGTCTTCCAAGGGCTTCACTAAATCAAGTGACAGTTCCTCAAAAAGGTAAGCATGTTGATGTATCTTTTCAGGATCTTAGAAATGTAATTTGCTTTACCTAAATCTGACCTGTGGATCTTTCTGGGGAAAAAAATGGAGCAATTGTCAGTGTTCACTAGCAGATTCTGACTCTGAGTTGGCCTCCTTGAAAATTATTCACATGGTGAGAGGGAGGAAATGAGAATCAATCCACAGAGTCTACTGTACACCACTTCATTCCTCCCTCCTAAAACAGGTTTCTGTTTTTCTTCCGATGTCTCCACAAAATGGCTTCATGAGTACAGGATTCAGAACTGAGTGGCAAATCAATACCGAGTTAAACTCATGCTTGCTTATTTCCATTTCCACCTAAACAAGTTCGTGCTTTGTTGGTTGATTTCAAATGCCAGTGTATTATCTATTTGTGTCTCTTCATTTTTTCCCCCCAAAGGCAAAAGATGTTCACAGCAACAGGAGGGAAGAGAAGTATGAAAAGATTAGTTTGATCAAAGGAATATCATGTCACACCAGAAGACTGATTTTCCTTTCCTCCTGGACTGCCATGCCCCTTTCTCTCTGTGCTGGCTGCAAGGCTGGCTGAGTTCACTTCCTTGTGTCTCACCATGCCTTGCATGTATGTCTTTTGATTATGACTTGTCTCCTTTTAATATCACACAAACAAGGCTCTGTCATGTCCCAAGTGCTGTCTGACCTAGTCGTTCTGAGATGGAAAGGATAGACAGGTGTTAAGTTATCACACTTTCCTTGCAGGTAGGAGTCTTGGGACAGGACATTCAGTCTTCCTCTCTGCTGTCCTGTATTGTTAAGAAAGAGCAGTAGATACTAGAGAAAAAAAATGTTAACGTTTAAAGACAAACCAGTGCAAGGCTGGATGTCGTCTTTGTTTACACTACCACTGAATTTTAACATATGATTAGCTCCTGCTGTGCCACAGAGTGCAGGCTGGAGTTTTGATGGACAGAGAGAAACATAAAGCAGTAATATTTTAACACTTACTATCAAATCATCTTTTGTTTAATGGGGATAAGGAAGCAATCCAATTTTAATAATGCCAGATCACTCTGTCTAAATGAAATGGGACCAGGTGATGAGAGGCTGGTAAACAGTGTTGCCTGCCAGCAGGAAAACAGGTTTTAATCCTGTAAATCACAAAAGGAAGTTGCTAAGGCTATATCTCATACAATTAAGCCAATTTAAGCCTGACTATTAGGGGGAAAAGATTACTCAAACTGTGGCATTTCAGTATGGAGTTTTGTGATAGTGTTGGATGCATGCACACAAGTTCAGTCTTCAGAGGACTCTCTTTCAATAATCTTGTATCCAGGGCTGCTGGAAGCAACTGTAGTTCCATGATAGTTCAATGCTTTACACAAGGGATATTTTGCTCCAATATCCACATAGAGCAAACCTGCCTCATATAGTATCAGGAGCTGAGCTATTATAGTTCATCCCTCTTTTAATACCTCTTAGAAAGAATACATTTCTGGGATGCAAAATGAGGTAAGGTACCTCACAAGCCTGGTACAGAAGCCTGTTTTCCAATATATCATCTGTCTTATTTCCCTTTCTTCATGAATAATGAAAAGTTAAATCTGCTCATCGGCTGCTCCTAGGGCAGTTCCAGAAGGTTGGCATGTTATGCTTTGACTCTGGATTTCAGGCTGAAATTCAGTGGTATCAGATACTTTGGCATGTACTACAACATTGTCGCTTCTGAACTGGCATGAGGTATAGTTCTCTGCTCTCTGGCATTTTGAAGGACTCTTCAGTTTGATATATTTTAAATCTGTTATAAAATATTCTTGTTTTCATTTTTGAATGGAAGATAACTTTTGACTTTTCTCCACCCCCACCCCCCAGTAAATATTCTTTTATATGAGAGAACTATGTAATCACAGGTATTAGAGATAAAACAAACACCAGTCATCTTGTGTCTAGATAGCCCTGCAGATATCTTGTTCTGAATAAACTCAAAGACCGTAAGCCCAGATAGTTATGTTATCATCATTTATTCTGACTTTGTGTGAAAAGCAAACCAGAGAGTATCATTGCAGATCCTGGTCTCTTATCCAGCAGCTTCTGGTAGGATTTGAATGGGTGTTTTAGAAAGATGTGTGATTTTGAGATTTTTAGATCAAGATCATGTAATTTACCACTTCTTCTTATAATCTGTGCCATTGATTACTTATCCTCAGTGTTAAAAAGTTGAATTTGGTTTTTATTTTAATTGCAATGACTTCAGTTGGGTTTTTTCTGCATACCTTTGCGGTAAAGGTCTTTAGCAAGTTGCATTGGTTGGCAGACTATTAAAACATTCTGCAGTGTATAGTGAATATAAGCTGATCAACAATAGGCTCATGTTCCTAAGCCAGCTTTCCCAGACTTCTTAAAAAACAAACAGTCCACAGACCACAAGCTGAAAGTGACTTGGACAGTGCAGTTCTTCGTAGATTGGTATCACTTTATGAATATATGTCAGTGAAGGACCAGCAATCATCTCTCACGTTTAACAAAGTAAAATGTCTAGTACACCACACATCTTGTACAGAAACTATTCTTATGTTGGCTATTGGTTTGCAAGGTTGGCAAGCGAAGTGTTAAAGTTGCTATTGCACAGGCTTCTTGCCTGTCGGCTCTATTTGAAACAAAAGCATGGTTAACTGAACAGCTAGAATGGATCTACTTGTAGAACAGGGTGAGTAATTGAAAGCTAATGGTCTGGCTATTGACCAGCAGGTGTTTGAAGCCATGTAGATGAGAGTTCGAAGCAGAGGCTATAAAATGCTGGGGAGGCTAGCAAAGAGTGGGCTTGTAGAGTCTCCTGTTTTGCCAGACTCTGGCAACAGAGCTAGAGAGTATGGGGAGAAGGGCTGTAGATCTTTCTAGAGTATGTTGTTGCAATTATTAAAGCAGGGCTGGCCAGTGTGTTACTAGAAGACCTTTATTTCTTTTTTTTCATATTAATATTTCTTTTCCTGTTCCAGTCAGCTGCCACGAGCTGCTGCCATAACCAGGAGCTGGATTTACATGATCCCCAAGTAGTCTTTCTCTGAGAAAGCTTTGCTAAGAAGAAAAGAAAAAAAAAAAAAAAAAGTTGCAGCTCTTTCTGAGCTACCTTTGCAATATGCTTCACAGCTTCAACACCTCAAGTATAACAGATGAATTTCCAATCTTTAAAAGCAAACCTTCTGTATAGCAATATGGCATGCATTATCAAAGTGGTAATACAGTACAGGTGGGGATTTCTTTTTTTGTTTAGGCTGCTGGATAATAAACAGGCATTCTTATTTAAAAAAGAGAGAAAAGAGGAAGAATAAATTGTATAGGTGATTTTTACAGATTGATTTTTATCAGCCCTCCACTGGAGCTTTGATAGCTCTCTGAGTGGCTGCACTATAGGGAACATTGCAAAGAGATTGAGTAGCAACAGTTTGGTTTCCTACAGCAATCAAATGAAAGCTCTGAATGACCTGATCTAAAAAACCCCAATAGATGCAAACATAAAAACATTTGTTAAATTGTTGTTGCAAAGATTAGAAAAGTTCAAAGAATAAGTTTTTAAAATTGCAATCTTCTTGTTGTTTTGTCATGATAAGCTATGAAGAGTAAAACGAAATAGCAGATGCAGACCCTTTTGTGATGCAGATGGTGTAATCCGGGACTAAATATGGATAAACAGCACTTGTTAAAAGAGGCTTTTGCTGCTTCACTGCAGTCTATTCTGAAAAAATAATACAACATGTAACAATATTTCATACACTCCTATGAAACTTTTAAAGCATTTTACAAGGAAAAGCATTATTATCTGTGTAGAGATGATTGGGAAGCTCAAACAGATTCTGAAACTGCCTGATACCATCTTTTGCACCTGTTAAGAGCCAAGTGCAGCTGTTAGTATCTCTTACTTGTGAAATGGCATTAGACTGGTCCAAAGATGCCAACGTCCATGATAAAATGGGGGGGAATCAGATAGAAACCTTGGTCAATTTTCCCTGCTAATCAGTACAGGATTCACAATATATTTCATTGTGATCCCAGTCATTATTCTTGCATGACTTCTGTACTTATTTCTTGCTTCAGTCCACAAAGATGATGAACCCAGTTAAGGAGTGCCCTAAAATGATTGTGTTTAAGCATTATAAAGCTTAGCGTGGATTTTTTCTGTATCATCTAATTCGTTACTGAGATTTTTCTTGTAAGAGAGACTACACTCTGAGTTTTCTTAAACTCTTTTAAGTGAAATTGATGTAATTTTTTTCATCATAACTGCAGGTAATAGGAATTTAGAAGTAAAACTATGTATTCTGGGCTACGTGAGCACTATCTGACACCCTTCCATTTTGTAGGCAAGCAGTTAGTTCCTGTATGGTATTAATGCTGGATTTTTTACAAATCCTCAGTTATGGCTGTCTAGGTAGGACTGTTTAGTCTTGTTAGGTTTCTAATTCACTTCAAAGTAAATCCCATGATTGAGTTTGGAAATTCATGAAGGTGTATCTACACTGTCAGGGTCTTTATCCTAATGGAGATCAGTGACTCCACGCTGAATTTCGTGTTCTGACTGATTCAGAGCCTATTCAGAGTCAGTTCAGATAAGCGTCATCCCAAATGATTCTGAAAGGAGGAACTCAAAACACTAATACTTGTTCACATGCCATCTGGCCTATAGCAAAATCATCTGTCCTTTTGACTTTCTGCCTCTTAAGGTGACCATAAAGCTAAAAAAACTTCCAGGAAAATTTTAGCTGAAACAGTCAAGCTTGTGAAATGTTTCAGGTTTGAAGAAATTTTTTTCACTGAAAATGTTTTGGTTTCCAGAACACTTAGGGCTCCCAGAACTGTAGGGTTTGGAGCCCCCCAGTGTCAGGATCTGTACATACATGCAACTGATGGATAGTCCATGTTTCAAAGAACTAAATAGTCTTAAGTAGACCCCAGGGAAAAACAAATGCAGGTAGAAAGCATGATACCTGATACTATGTCCGTAAGCTTAGGCCATAAATTAATTGGCAGAATGAACATATTTTCTAATGAGGTTTCAGAAGGTTGTAATTAGTGTGGTACCCATCCACCCGATTGGTACTAAGGTATGGATTGCAATATTAGTAACTTGGAAGCAGCATTTCAGGTTACAAATTTCAAGTGAGGAACAAGTCAACAGCCCCCTGGAGGGTATTTATTGTTATTCTGGCTGAACAATTATCTTCCCTTTAGAAGGCAGTCTACCAAAGCTTGTACTATTTGTTTATCACTATGAAGAGCAGCATTCATCAACATCATTGAAATTAATATTAGTCTTAAAGAGTATCTTGTGTTTCTTTACTTTTTTTAAGTTAACATAAAATTATTGAAAATTACATTTTAAAGATACATTTTTTACAGATAAAGCTCTTTTACATCCAATTATAAATAATAACGAATATTCCATGGAGCCCTTGATAACAGCTCCTGTTAGGCCTGAAGAGCAGTCAAGCAAAAAGTACATTGTAATAAGGTCACGAATGCTGTAAATTACTGGGTTTCTCATCCTTGCGTACATCTCACAGTGGGCCAAGAGGGTTTCACTTCATTAAATGTGAGAAGTCACAACTCATACTAAATCATGCCACAGCATCTGAATCATTAAATAGAGAACATAAGAAATTGCACCACATGGAGATGTGCTTCTCCTTTCTTGTTAACCTCTTATTTGCTATCAGCACATTTTCCTCTGACTTGTGTGCAGATTTCAAAGTAACAGCCTGAACATACAGGAATATGGGTAAACATCTCTTGCCTGGCCATAGTAGACTTTGGATAATGTGCTGGAAAAAGAAACAGCCAAAGCAATCTTCATGACAGGGTGGAGGGCTCAGCAGTCTGTAAAAGCTTGTTGACAAGCCTGGGCTGACCATGTGACTAGGCAGAAATAGAAATGGACCAAATGGGCCGAGCTTATCACTTAAATTGTGTTCCTTCCTGGTTTAGCTGCATGAGCATTATGAGCTTATGTTAAGAGAAATTGTTCTGCAGGTAACTCTTTTTCTGAGTACACATTCCTTTGCTAACAAACAACCCACCAAATTGTATTTTGGATCCTTTTTACATTCTGCGTGTCTCTGTGTGGCCATCATGTTCCACCATCCATCATCTTAACCTGCACTTCAGCTTTATGTATATGATGGCCCAGAACTACTGCTCAGAATCGTAAGTCCCTGCTATGCCACGGATCTCCCCATTGAGAGTGACAGCCCATAAATATTAGCTGAAGAAGATCTATTAGGCCATTGCCAAGTTTCACTGTCCTTGCAAAATATTTTTTTCTCTGCCTTGATCCTCTTTAAAAACTTTGTTCAGTGCTAGTTCTCTTTCATGGCCTCTTCTCCAAGTATCGTCTTCTGGCTATGGTTGGATATGGGCTGCTTCATGATCTTATCCTGTCTGTAGTTTCTTCTACCCTAATGCATTCTGTGTTTCTTACAAAGAGAACTACTATCAGCAGTTCATCTCTTTTCCATCCAGTTCTACCCTGGATAGTTAATTCTGGATAGTTGGACGGTTAATCATTTGACTCCCTTGTGTAGAAGAAGAAAGTAAATAAGACAAAGAAATGTCCTGGGGTTTATTACCTTTAGCAGATGATATGATCCTCAGCCTTAAATGCCCTTAATTTTGCTTGTGGGGTGGTTGGTTTTTTAATTTTAACTCAAATTAATACCCCCCTTTTTTCATTGTTGCTCATGTTATTTTTGTTCATGTCTCTGCGTTTCACATCAAGCTTATATTAGCCTAGCTTACTGAACAGAGCCTCACACCAGCATTAGCAGCAGAACGAAACTGAAGTCTCTAGAGTACTTCTGTATCGGCGGCAGCAGTTGGGGAGGCAGCATGACTGAGTTGGTGAGAATCACAGGAGTTCACTTCCTATGAATGCCCCCAAATCTACTTTTGGCCAGAGGCAAATGACCTCACTTCTCTGTGCCTTTGTCTTTGCCTTTTATCCATTGTCTACTTGCATTTGCAGTTTTTAGGGTAGGAAAAAATTCTTATTACATGTTCATACAGCTCTTACCCAGGGTAAAAACCTTAGCAAACTTCAGGATCCCATGTGCTGCCAGAATATCAATAGCAACTGCTTAAATCTCAAGGTGCCAAACCTCTTGAGTACCCATCATCTAATGAGACTTGTGAGGGCCCAGCAGAGGGAAGCGCAAGGCCTGCGCGCTTCTCTCACGGCTGTTTGAGAGAAGATTCAACTTAGGTGATACTCCCTAAACTGTGGTCTTAACACTGGGATTCAGAAGCCAGAAGCAATGCTGCTCTTTGGCAGGAGAGCCTTTCCCTTCCATTGTGTTTGGAAAGCTCGGTCTGTTGCAGCATTCAAAATTAAATTAAAGGCTCTTGCCTGCTGCTGCATTCAACTTCTGAATATTTATAGATGATTCTGTAAGGCTTCCAGAGGCCTCCACTGAAGGGCAGCCACAACACAAATGCATCTGACTGCTGGTACGCAGCTGACGGTGCTGTGGCTCTGACCTTTGAGTCACGCATTGCTATCTTTTTCTCAGAGCTTGATTAAAATTGTTTGGTTTTGTATACTTATTCAATGAAGGCTGCAGCTCTTTGTAAATGAGTAAAGTGAAAAATCAGTTTTTAAATTTTTTTGTATTGACCATTGCAGTAGCCATAGGCATAGAAAACCTCTCCGTTCTGTGTAATCATTGTTACTGTGGTTATTTCTATTATGGCGGTACCTGCAATGAGAAACAAGACCAGAACTCTAGCAGTGGGGAGTGTGTGCACTCAGTGAGAGCATCCCAGTCATTAAAACACCGGAAAATAGTTGAAGGAAAGGCCTGCCTTCTCTAAGAAGGGGAAACTGAGGCACAGCATGTAACTGGCTTATGTCGTCGTTTGTTGGCTTTGGGACAAACCCCATCCCACACTGTCTGTGAATCTGTATCGTATCCTAAAAATGGATTGGGAGACTGGACGTAGAAATTTAGTATCTTAATAAAACAGGTCCATGGATTTTTAAAGCCAGAAGTACCTTCTAACTAAAAATCTACAGGACTTTCCTTAATATGTTTGTGCCTTAGATATATCTGTGCTCAAAATTTCCAAGTAATACTGGCATAATGTGCCAAAGATCAAATATCTGCATTTAAAACATAAGGGCTGGGGGAGAGAGAGGAGGTGTATTTTTTTGTCTGAATTTATCTAACTTCACCATTCAACTTTTACTGCTTCTTGCGTCTTTTTCAACCACTATCATATTTCTGTGCTCCACATTGGTACTTCAAGTGTTATCAAGTCATCCCTTAACTGCTTTGTAAGAAGCTAAACCTTCTCTCTAATGAGCTAAAACTTTAAAGAAAATACAAGAGCATATTTTGGTGAATAGGTTCTATAAGTTACTTGGTATTTTAATAATCAGAATTATTTTGATCCGTTATTTTGAATTTTGTTCTCATAAGAAGAAAATGTAAAGAAGATGAGAGAAAAACATGCTGCTATTAGCAATCCAAACTTTTATTTTGGCTCATAAATCATGTGTGGTTGGAACAGAGAAAACAGAGAAAGCTAGGTAATAGGATTCATCAAGTTTTGCTGACTTTAATAATAAAAGCTGCCACCCCAAAGAAATAAAATACATTCAGTATGCAAAGGGAATAAAAATATGAACTCATCTTGGCTAATGGCTCTGAGAAGTGATATAAAGATATGCATAGACTATTTTGAATCTTAAAAAAAGAGAGATGCATCCAATTTGCATAAAATGTTACTAGTAGTCTTAGGCGTAAGAGATTTACTTTGAAACATAGGGATCATTACAGGGAATTGTTGAAGTGGAGTCTTTGTCCTTGAATGTTTTCTTTGGAGTTCCATTAAACATGCGTGATGATGCCTTTGCACTTCAGTTTTGCTGAGCTTAGCTTATGTGTACATCATCAAAACCCACTCAAGCTGCCTTTTTGGGTGGAACTCTATTCCATTAAGGTAGGGGAAAAAAACCCAAGTGTGTGGGTAGAAGGAGGTGTGGAGAAGTACGTAGAAGAACAGGGAGACTAAACCATTTTCCAGAGATGTTACCGGGAGTCTGTGGCAGATTCCAGTAGAATGTCATAAGCATGGAACCATCTTCTTCCTTTTTAATTTCTCCTCTTTACCTGCAAGGGAAATAGTTTTGCCCTGAATAGGTACTCTCTCTCCTGCAGCAGCCCACCAACTGTCCTAACAACACTCTTGGTAGAATCTGTGTCTGGGGAAAGTAAAGGTGGGATATAACCTCATGCTTACCTGAGGTGCCCAATTCCTGTCTAAGTCCCCTCTGATTTCCTCACGCAGAACTATTTCACATAGAAAATTAGAGAGACACACTGCAAGATGTCACTATGCAATTCAGATTTGCTGTGCAAGGCAGGGTATGTATTCCCATCCATCCTAAATATTCATTTGTGACACCTTTTTAAAGTTACTGTTACATTTGGCTTGACATCTTTCTATTTTCTCTACCAAACAGCTTTGGTGAACTGGATGCTTATTTGTTAATTACCCTTTTTCTTAGCTTGCCGTGTAGGTCTTATTATTATGAATGCTTTTACAATCATTTACTGGAAAAGTTTCCTCCTCCTCCTCTTGCAAACACAAACACATTTTTATCAACAGATCTAACATGATTGCAGTTCCGCTGTTATGTTTTATTTATTTCCATATAGGTTTCATTCTATTGCAGTTTCTCATTTTTGCCTGATGTATTATTCATGATTTATACAATATTTGAGCTTGTGTAGGACACCCTCATTTTATTAGCTGTGCTATAATTTTCTGGGGTATATAAAAATAAAACACGGGAGGCTCTTTTCCTCCTTCCACATTTTCTTTTTTGCAGGAAAACAATAGCAATAATATTTGGTTAAAACAATTACCAGCTTTACTTTTAACACGTTAGTGACTGAAATGGTATTGAAATGAAGGACCATTTTACTTACTGATACATACTTAAGGATGTGATAGCTATTACTATCAACATTAGTTCTAGGCTAGAAATGCATAGACATCCTTGCCAACACTGGAATAATACAGTATCTGCTTTTGTATATACATGGTGCCCTTTTGTCTCAAGTTAGCAAGTCGGACTAAAGCACTTCAATTATCAGTTGCATAGGTATGGAGAAAAAAAAATGGGATTTGGGGGTTTAAATTTTCATGAGTGCTTTTAAGACCCAATTCTCAAACACAGGTGCAGAAGGTCAAGTAGCTTTAAGTTACTCCAAGCTTGTTTGGAAAATTTTTCTCATTTGATTTGTTCAGACACATGGGAATCTGAAGTTGAGAGGGGAAGTGAGCCAATAGGTTCATTTGTAACTGCAGACAGTCGTCTCTTTAATCTACAATTAAACCAAGCTGTCTTTGAGCTCTCACAAGTTAAAATTACAAATTACAGAACCAAAAGAAGGAATAGATAGCCCAGAGAAAAGGGATATGGTAATACATTTGATTTGCTTTCTTAAGGAGTCATTCCAGTTCATCAACTGATAAGCTGCTGTCAGTGATTCTGGGAGTCACTGTAGTACAGGTAAAATGCTGTCATCCTAAATCATAATACTCCATAATCCAGTGAATTGACAACCCAAGTAACACTGCAGGATTAGGAGAAAAGTGTTGGATGCTAATTTACCAGAACAGATGGGCCAGGAGTCCAAAATCCTATCCCACATTGTACTTTTATTTACTATATTTAATACAGAACTGTATAATTTGTGACATTTGTTTTCAGTGACTGTGATAGAAGTTGCAAGCATCCATTTACACTTTCTAAGTTTTGCACCTAGACAAAATGCTGGGATTGGTTTTAGGAACAGAAGATGAAATCCCAGGGCTCATCTAGATAAGGGGGGGTGAGGAGAGTAAAGCAGAGGGGAAGCAAGTTAATTGTAATGTGAAATCTACCAGAAAATCACTGAGATTCATTCAGCCATAAACACAGAAGCAAGGAGTTTTTATTTAAATCAGTGGAAAGCTTTAAGTCAAGGTGGTTATATTTAAACATTACCACTGGGGAACTGATTAGTCTAGCTGAGCCCTCTTTTAAGAATCAGGAATCTTGATGCTAGTGTCAAATGCGATGGAGTGTGTGGAGTTCAGCAGAAGTGTTCCTGCTTGCACCTGCGCAAGCCGAGACGGAGTCCAGTAATGGCAAGTGCCCTGAACTCTACCAAAAGGTTGCAAGACCTCCTCGGTTTTCTGCCAAAGCTTTGCAATGCTACAGATGGAAAGCTCTGATGACAAAGCACTGTTTAATCTGCATCTGTTTAAGGCAGAACTGCCTTCATCTGTGCAGGAGCTCCAGGACACAGCTTCACCTGTTGGGAGGTAAGATACCATGTGGAGAGGCGAGGGCGTGGGTCTGTTCTGCCAGCTCTGCTCCAGGGAGTGCACGCTCTGGCAGACAGACAGCTGGCAGTAGATTGTACCTCAGACATCTCACTGTTGCACCATAGTTTGGTTCTCTATTTCTCTTCTGTATTCTTCCGTCATTCTGTGGTTTCCTGCATCAATGAGATTCAATATACCTTTCCTATTGTGATAATTTTTATCTTCTTTGGAATGCAGAATGGTAAAATGTGTTCTAAATTCTTGCTTTGTTTTAGTAATTGCTTAATATCTGCTTTTTCACATCTTCTAAATCCCTGGGGAAGTCCAGGTAGACTTTTATCAAACCATGTGAATTATACCAGTTTCTAGTCCTTTATCAAGGTCTTTCTGCTTTTTAAGGCTTTTCTCCTAGCTAATGTGATTCTAGATTTCATACCTGCCAAAAACCCCCCAAAGAGTTATCACCAGTCTTGTAGTTACTGCTGTTAAACCCGCAGAAAGTTTGTGATCTTAAATGCCCAGAGACCTGTGGGATCACATGTTCTTTTCAGTCATTCAGATGCTTACGTGTTTCCTGATGAACTTTGAGTGGTGTGAAATTAATAGGATTGATCATACAAGCTAAAGACAATTACTTAATCAGAATAGATAAATTCTAAGGAAAAACCTGTTGGCATACAGGTCCATGAGCAAGACTATTGTCTATACCTGTGCTTCATATGTTTAAACCTTGCCTCTTTCTTAATTATATCCCTACATCTTCTACTCTGTACCACTCTTGAAATTTTTTTAGCTGATTACTTCCCCGTAGTGCATTAAGTGGTGCGACCACTGGCCATCAAGCTTGGTTTGTTCTTTCCGATCTCCTCTCACTGTGGAGAACTGTGTATGCGATGAACTGGTTTGTTTGGCAGTTGCAGGTTTTGTATTTTTTATTTTTAAGTGTATGCAATTTAATGCATGGGTGCTAGGGAATACAGGACAGAATTGCACTTTGCTCTTGTACTAGGAGGCACTGAGATTTGTGCTGTTGTGTTTTCTGTGGGTGTTCAAAGTTTGCTACAGGCCTCAGAGGAAGCTTTCTCTTCTGCAGAGATGAGCTGTGTCTCCTGCTCAGAGGAGCAGGGTCCGTAACAACTGTTCCTCAGTCTGGAGTTTCTAGCGTTGCTGGCAGTTGTGAGAGTCCTGAGAGCCACGTATCAATCAGTCTGAACTCTGTCCTTCAGCACCTTCTTTCCTGCAACTCTCCAGCCCAGCAGCTGTGCAGGATTCTGAGCTGTGTCAGCCTGTGTCTGTCAGGTACAGAACCATTAGGAAACAGTTTGTAATCAGTCAAGCCCATCTTTGATTTAAAGTGAAAGTGAAGTAACCTTTTGCACTCTTTAGTCCTGCGTTTCACTGAGCAAAGCAGACTGTGACCTTGCAGTGCTCCTGTGGCTGGATGGGCAGGGACAGTAAGTGAACTGGCACAAATACTTGGACATTGAAAAGAAAGTGGTAATGGATAGCTGGGTATACAGACTCACTTCAGGGGATTTTTCTGATTTTCAATTAATCAGACTTTTATTTTCCTGAGATTTTTGGGTGCATAGTTGATATTTACCTTTTCATGGCTAACATGCAACTGTTCTCTCTCTGAGCATATGTAAAAGAAGGCTTAATATTCTACTTTCTGAAGTAATCTTTTTCACTATACATAGCACTTCTGTAATTGACATGTGAGTTGTTACAGCTTCCGCAGTCTTGTGTAAACACGTTACAGTTAATTCTTTTTCTATCCTTCCCACTTCCAGTTCTTTCCAGTCACTGTGAAAGACACCAGGGGAAAGCCAAGACATCACCTTAAACAAGTACCTTTAAACTGTCTCTATACTGTGATACTTTCCCTTATACAGGGAGAGGATCCTTTAGAAACAGCTCCTCATGTTGCAGAGACCTAGCCTTTGTGCTGCTTTCCCACAGGCTAGCACTGCTAGAGCAAGGTTTGCTTGCAGCACTCTTCTACCAGATGTTAACTTTCACCCTGACTACTCTGCCCCTCAGTGTTCTAGATCACAGAACAAGTTATCCTTCTCCTGTTATTGGTGAGTATATTACATCTAAATGGTTCTGTCTTCACATGCGCCAAGATGATAACGTTTTCCCACCCTACAGCTAGTATAAAACTTTATGGTACTATTGACTTGAGCACATCTCAGCCAGACCTTGGTGTTATTGATTTAATGACTATGTCTTCTTCTTCTCCCTCCCCTCTTTATTCTGCTCTGTTGTTAATTCTCATTTTATTAGAACTGCTGGTGCTCCGAGCTTTTTATTGCATTAGTACAAACTTATTTCTATGAGCATGATACCATAAATTATCTGCTGACCCTTCCCGTGTTGAATGGCAAGGTAATAAATACAAGGAAATTCAAAGAAGTTAAACTTGGATCTATTTGACCTCTGTCTCTTGAGTCAACTTCTCTCCTTGAACAACTATGCTAGACTGTGAAAAAAGAGGTATAAATGTCACCCAGCATCTTAATACCTGTTAGTAGTGGGTGATGTCATTCAGAAGGGAACACTTGTGTAGCCAGAGTAGTAGAAAGGGCGTTAGATGAAAGCACCATCTTGGGGAAGCTATCTAGCAAGGATGGTACTGACATTTTATTAAGTTCCTCTGCAGACTGGAACCACACTCGCTGGCTTAAGAGATTTGTTCCCATCCTCTCACAAGGAAAGAAGTTGCTGGCAGTGTAGCCTTAGTAAAATTCTCACCATTGAAAAAGATGAACAAGCAGGACAAAAATACTCTATAAATCTAGCCAGAAAAAAAAGTGGTAAGAGATTGTCTTTTGAGTTAAATTCAGTCAGTTCCCTGCAATAATCAAAGAGCTTGCATGATAATCTAGTATATATGTTGTCTAGCACTGTCCTGTGGGATGAATGTGTAAGAAATAATGGATGCTCAGTTACTACTGGTCATGCTCTGCTTGTACTGTTAGATCTGGGGAGAACCGAGAGATGGTCTGATGGGATTATAATTGTCTGTAAACACAATGTGTGGTCTCAAGGAATACATTTTTTTCCTGTGTGACACTGAGGGTCACAGTCATCAATTTAGTATACTTTCTGTCATATATACTGACATTAAGATAAATTAGTTTGTGTGTCTGTGAAGAGTTGGAGGTCAGGAATTACACCAAAGGATTTGTTTTCTTTGTTACGTGTGTGTGGAATATATGCAAAATCCAATTCTACATCACTAGCCCATTCTGCACAAGCTGTGGCCACTCCCAAGCTCTCTTAACGTCTCTTTTTTGTGCAGAGCAAACTGGGGCTGCTAGGGAGCTGGACACAAAGATATAAGATAGTTTGGGAAGGACTTGAGGAGAGGCCATTTAAATAAAAATGTCTGGATTCATTCTAGGCCAGTCTTACACCAGCATATTTCTGTAGACTTCTGATTCACAGCAACTGGACAGGAGATCCAGTCCCTGCAATATCTTCTGCTCCTCTCTGAATTATTTAATAACAGAAACGATTAATGATTTTAAGTAGCTATGGATGAAATATCTTTCAAGATAATGGTAGAGAGTGGGATCTTTCTCTGATTAAAAAATGAAAGTATAAATAGTGTAGGTGGAAGACTTGTGGTACAATATATTCAGTAGAAAGCACACTCTCTGAGTGCATATGTGCCCACATTTGTATCTTTACAATAGCATAAATGTATTATCTTTTTTTTATATAGTGGAGTAGTATCTGAGCATGAAAGAGACTGGAGGACACAGAAGAATGAGGAAGGTGAAGGAAAAGTTCTTGAACAATCTGAAATTACGGTAATATCAGCAGTGATTAATTAATTCAGTAAAGGAAGTAATAATACACCTTGCAACTTCCAAGGCTTGACAGACGTCAAATTCAATATGATAACTTGTTAAATCAAATCTCAGGCCAGTCATAGAATACATGTTAGTGCTTAACACCTAGAGCCTTGCTGTTGTGGAACCCAGGACTCTGAAACTCTATTTCTTGGTTTGTATTTAAGCAAAATACTTGATGACTGGTGATGTTCACAAGGCTCTGGTTAGGCAGACTGCAGGAATTGAGTTTATGAAATAAGAGATACATGGTGCAATATGTTCCTGCTGGTGACCCATGAATATACACTTAGCACTTAATTCTCATACCTTTGCAGAGGAGTTTGTGCTGAGAACTTTCGGTCTCTGCAGTTTTTATGAGCTGTGTACTCAGGCTGTTTGGAGTGTGTGATTGCTTCACCTAAGTCACATACTTTTGCGTTTCCACGGTGTGCTTGGCTGGCTGAAATTTTAATGAATAACAGTTTACAAACAGCAAATAATGAATAGTGAATACTCCTGCCTGCACAAAGATCCTATTGCTCCTATGTAAATACTTACATTATGGAGTCCCATATCCCAGCATTTCTCGAAATGACAGCCTGTCCATGGAAACAGAGTAATCTCTGCAGCACAGAAGCAGCTCTGTGTTTGCTAACATTGAGTTTCTTATGTAGAACTTTGTCATGAGGTTTCTTAAAGTAGGGAAATATTTCCTGGAAAAAAGTAGTGCAACAAGTTGGTTTTCATGTCTTTAAAATATGTTGTGCTACATGGGTCTGACCCTGTTGACAATGGAGCTCTAAACTGAAGCTTTTGGAACTGTGAGTGTCCTCATCAACCAAACCCAGTGCAATGGGCTGTCTTTGTGAAAACAGACATGGCTGTGCCTGGTTTTACAGGATGTTTCTTGGCACTGGAAAGGTGTCTTAAATGTTAAAATGGAACTTGATGCATTTTTTAGATTGTCTCCTATCCCTGGCAGTCTTGCTTCTGATCTGCTACTTCACTGTGTAATAATGGACAGAACAATAAAAGTGCCGCCTGTCCAGAACTGTTCTTCCCAGAAAAGAAGTCTTTTGTTTCAGTGACAGGCTGTAATTCTACTATAGAATGTAAATCCTTAATGTAGAAGCACGCATAATATATGCATAAATATTTCCACACATGCATGTGTTTCTTTTTCAGGAGAACTTTTATTAAGTGCCCATCCATGGCAAAAATCCAAATGTCAGGAGTGAACATTCAAGAAAGGGAAGTGGAGAGAGTTGTGTGGGTTTTTGTTACTGTGTATGGAGCTAACACAGATTCAAGCATAATGCAAGCTGATCTGAGTTATTGAACTGCCACCCCTGTGCTCTGCATGTTCACAGGCACTGTCTCCTTGGATAAGGCTATTACAGGAAAAAGAGTAGAAATTCCAAAGGTTGCTGGGAATAATAATTTAGATTCAGTGGAAGGAAATGAGTGAGCTTTAGGAGGTCCCCTGAATCATTAGCTGGGGTCACTTTCTTCCTCCTCTAACACACTGTTCCCTGTAATAAGGTGGGTGCAGTGGGGGAGCTTTGCTCCAAGACAATCAAGGGAAAACAACTTCCACTCTAGTGAGTATTTAAGCTCAGCTGGAATAAGGTAAAGTCACAAATATCAGAGTAGAGTAGAAAAAAAGAATTGTAAAATGGGCTGTGTATTAAGTAGCCTTCAGCATGAGAGAGGACTGGGCCAGTAATTACCTACCAGCTCTATTCTGACTAATTCTTTTACTGGGACACACTATGGAGTACATAACTTTTTAACCCTTTTCTTAGCTTTTTGTTCTGTGGAGGCACTGAGAAGTGCTAAAGCATTAAAATTGATTGTTAGAATGCCCTCCTGTAAATCAAGTGTAAACATCAGCAAAGGAGGTCGCCCCATTCCTCTCTACAGCTTCTGAGTTAGCAATTGCAGTCATGAAGTGAAAGGACAGTCCCCACTGTAATGGTTATGTCCGTCCAGCAATGTGAAACATAAGCAAAGGTGTGACTGCCTCTGTGGTTCTCACCCTTTCTAGCCATGCTGACTCTACCCATCCTTTGCTGGGATGTGAAGCAGCCGTGCAGGCTCTAAGGAAGACCACGCTCAGGATAATCACTGTTGGCATAGACATTCAACACACGTGGACCCACTCCAGTATTCTCAAGCCAGGCCATGTGAACAGGAATTTATGGTCAGGCACTATGTGAACTCGATGTCTTCCCACCCAGAAAGATGTGTTGACTGGGTAGAGGTCTAATTATTTGAAGTAGGAATGAGAAGCACACCTGGTCTTGAGCTCAGGCTCCGAGCCACAGTTAACTAAGTGTCTATGCTCAGAGTCTGCATCTGCCTTTAAACCGGCAGGCAAAACAGTCTGAAAGGAGATGGAAGGAATAGCACCAAAGCATGCAGTGTTTGCATGGTAAGCAGTTGTCACAGCTTTAAACGAGTTCCCCTTTAACATCATCATGATTTTGTAGACATACATATTTTTACACACCATTTCTTACCTTGGCTTGTGATTCATAATATTACTTATTTGAAAAAGCGTAGCATAACTAGTTTAAATTTGATCTGTGGCAGGTTTATAGATTAGTAGAGTGTGTAGTTTTTCTTTCTTTAGCAGGGAAGGCATGGTCAGATTTCTCTGTATCAGCAACATCAGTGCTCAATACAAAAATGGAAATGCCTAAATAAAACAGATGAGCGTGATTTATGTGCAGATGACTATGAGGGAATAGAACTCCCTCTGACCTCCTGCACCATCATCTGGAATCTCCCTTAGTTTGGGAACAGGCTGTTTAAAATATTAATGTCTTGAATAATGAATCATTGTACATGTAAATGAGCTATTGGTATAGTAATTCTGAATAACTCTGTTTTAGGCACATTTCAATGATTATTTGGCCATTAACTTTAGTAAACATAAGAATGTGAAAAGAAAAGAAGATATATAATTTCTCTATTATTTAGCTTTGTTTTAAATTAAACCCTTGGAAAGATGTATATCATTTTAATTTTAGTTCCAGAGGCTTTTATGTAAATTAATTGCATTGGAGAATTGGCAAGAACATTTATTTAATTTAGAACAGCCATGTTTATAAGCTGTACATTAATATAACAACAATTTAACAGTGGCTGATAGATGGGACACAACCATGTAATTATCAAAAGTGAACCACTTTCTTGATCTCTAATTAGTTCTATAAGCAAATATAGTTTTGCTGGAACTAATTGCTGTATTATAGCTGGCAGTGAGGTGAGTGCTGAACTTGAGTTCAGGTACTGAGCATGGAGTGTTGCACATCCAAAGATTTTTCTATTTTCTGATTTAATCGGATGTATAATTCAATTATATGTGCTGAGCAAAAGCAGGCACTTGTGCACATAAGAATAACCTTCTCTTTGCTGCAGTGTCCTTTGATGACTTTAACAGACAGCAAGCACCCAACTTGGGGTTGTTTCTGTCAGGGAACACAGGTATAAAGAACTGTCATTAGTGTGAGAAGAGCATTCTGAACTGTTAGTATTTTACACCCGCTTAGCAGAGAGACAAATGTAAAGACAAAGGAAAGTGAGACCTGGACTGAAGCAATGATTTTATTTTTTTTCTTGCCTCTGCCTTTTGCAACAGAGATGAAATTTTAACTTTGCTAACTATGTCTTTGTCCACCTAGAGTACTGTATTGCAATGAGCTCTTCCTGGGGCTGCTCTGGGTTAGTCATCACACAACTTCTATTTGTTTATAGCATCTCATTAGCTTGGTAGTTCTTAACAGAACTCAGTTTGCTCTTAGACATCCATTTTCATCCTGACTCATTATTTAATGAAGCTAAAAATGAAGGTTGGGAAGGACTTGTTTCAGTTATCATTCACAGAAAGGCAGGAGAATAACTCTGTTCTTAATAGTACTGTAGTGACACAGCTCACGTTTTGTTGCACATCACGTAAGTGTGGCCTCATCGTGAGGCCTCTGAACCAAAGCAACTGGGAACTGACCTCGTATGCAATTTTGTAAATTCTGTTTATTTTTGTCACTGCACCGTAAATTGTATTTTTCAGCTTTTATTGCCTATATCCTCTTCAGAAATTCTTTCTCTCATTAGAGTAAACCAATTACCAAGTGCCAGTGCTTTGTTCCAACTGAATCTGAGCAATTGTTCTAGTACTAATTGCTTCAGGGCAACTACCACGATCTATCAAGATCATAGCTGGGCAGCACTAATGCATTTAGTGGGGAGATTATTGAATTTATTAAGCATTTGGCCCGATGCAGCTTCTAACAAATGCATTTTGTGAATATGACAGTCCTGGCAAGTGAATTACAGACTCGTTACTTGGGCTGCTAGAGCCTCTCGAATAGAAACCATGATTCTTGTCAAAGCCATTAGGTCCTTTACAAAACAAGGGCTGTCATTTCACTAAGTAGCTCTGCAGATATCACAGGCTCCAGCATACAATCCAGTCACTTTCTGTCTCTATCACAGTTCCTCATGGAACCTGAGCTTTTTCTGTCCAGGGACTTTCCTTTATGTGAGGTGGAGGCTGGATTTGCAGGAAAGGCGCTTCAGATCTTGCCAGGTGCAGAATAAGTTATCAGGTCAGCAAACAGAGCTGGAACAAGCAGCATGATGTTTTTTATTCCTTTTCAGTGGAGGAAATAACAGTGATAGGATGGTGTTTCTCCTCAGGGTGTGCATAGTTTTCCTCTGCTGCTGTGTATACGTGGGAAGGGGCTGCTCTTCTTCATACATGACTTCGTGGCTTGCACATCAAGAGGGGATGTTCTGTAGTGGAACTGAGAGAAAAATAAGTGCCCCTCGGTTTTGTGTTGGACTGTGCATTGTCAGAGTAGAGAGGAACTTTGTTATTCTTTGTGCTGAGGAGAAGGAGCTGAACAGACCTGGAATTTTGTCTTTGTTTGCTTGATACAGTTTGTGCAGTGGGGGTGTCGTGAAATTATGAGTATATTAAAAGAATCTAAACAATGCAGATAGGAAAGCTTTGAACATGAAAATAAAGTGGAATCCATAGATCTGACTGCTCTGTAATCCTCTCTTCACTTTCACTTATGTTAGCAATTCAAAAAAGAAACACTGAATTTCAATCTTTGCTGTTTCTACTATCCTTGGTACAAAAGCTTTAATGTCACTCTTTCTAAATGATGCAGTGTGGCATCCAGCCCTGGTGGCAAAGCAACCTGAGTATTCAAAGCTGTGGGGACAAGCAAAAGAGCTGATCTTCCTCCCATTGAAGGCAGTGGCAAAACTTTAGCTGACTTCACCAGCATGCAGTCGTGCCCTGAGAAAAGAAACAGATTTCATTTCCGAGCTTCCAAAAACTTGTTTTATAAACTGCAGGAAAAAAAAGCAGGCAAGGAATTATGAATAACAGGCCCCTCCCAGCACCTTTGTCACACATTTTAGAGGTCGGTAACACAGTCTTTGTTGTTGTCAGCAGGGTGTCAGTCTGCTGCTGCTGAGCTGTCACTTCTCAAAACCACCTATTCCCCTTACCCTTCCTTGTGTATTTTTATTTTCAAAGGATGGGATTATGAAGCAGAGCAGTGGATTGAAATGTTTTTTCGAAGCACCTTGCAACTTTAGAAATATTGGGTTTGGCTGGTGTCCCTTTTCTTCCCCACTTTCTCTGCTTACAGTACTGAGATCTTCAAAATGCTTGGTGTAGGTGCAGTGGGGGAAGCCCAGGGCCATTTTCTGACCTATCTGCTATGGCAGTTAAAGTAAGAGGTCTGTATACAGGCCTTACTTTTCTCCTGTGAGCCAGCATTAAAAGTAGCAGATGGTCTGAAGTGCTCATTGATCTCTCACCGTTAAATGCCACAGAAGATGTACGTAGCACCCCTCTTCCTACAGACCCCAATGGGTGGCCTGGTCTGAGCTTTTGGCAGTTGTCAGTGTGGGGAAATGAAGAGGCAGAGCTGCTCCAGAGTCCCGTCAAATGTGAATATTCCATACGGGAAAAAAGTGCTCTTAATCTGAGATAGTGACTTTGCATTTTGTTGAAAAAAGGAAACTATTATTCTCGGGGAAAAACGATGGGGTTTCTGTTGCTCAGAAACAGCAAGATAGCTACCGTGGGGAAAAAGTGCCAGTTCCTCTCTGTTGAGGTGGCCTTGTGCTGTTCTTGCATAACCAGCTTGGACTCTGCCACTGATATTAGCACAGAGGGGAATGCTTTTGGCATGTCAGACAGTTAAAAAACAACCATTAGGAAGAAATCTGCATTTAGGGCTCAGTCTAAAAAGTTGATGAGAATTTGGCTTAGCAGCATTGTACCTCATTCAGCCATAGCAACTAATTCAGTGTTGTTTTAAAAGTCATGCAGGTAGAAACTTGAGCTGCTTGTTTAATCCTTCACAGGTGAATTGATTTTTGTCAGTAAGCATATTTACAGTCTTCAAACTGCAGTACAGATTCATGCATTGTTAAATATAAGGGTATCCTGTACACAAGTGCATCCCTGGATGGTTTCTGTTGTTGTTGTTTCGGGTTTTGTGGTGGGTTTTTTTTGTTGGGTTGTTTTTTGGTTTATGTTTTGTTTTGTTTTGTTTTGTTTTTTGAGAAAATGGACGATTCCATTCCCAACCTGTTCTGAGCTTTAAAAGGCCATTCATTTCATTAGGAAAAGTCAACACAGAATGCTCTGTTCTGAGGAAAGGATTAATCTCTTTTGGACAGTTGCTGTGAGGGGGGGCGGGGAGGTGTATGGTTATATATGTAGTGTCACCATAGCCACCTCTTAGCTGGGAGAGATGCAATGTTAGTACATTCACAGAAGAACCTGCAGCCCCAGCATTTTGAAAGACATGCTAAGGGTTATTTAAACAGCCTGTGAGTTTTCACTGGATATTTGTAGCTGACCAAAGCAGCTCAATGTGTAATTAATCAGGAATTCCCTTCTGTTTTCTCTGTACCATCAACTGTAGCATCTGCTTATGGTTTGCAAGGGGTATTTACTGAATTCTGAAATCAGGCACTGATTTATGCAAAAATAATTACCACACGTTGTAATTGTTGAAAAGCCAAAGATGAAATACTGGGTTTAAGAGAAAACAAAATGTAGCATTTTCAAAATTTTGATTGTTATCTTACCTGAATGTTAAAGCATCACCTGAACTCAGAAGAAGCATGTTTCTGTCCTATCTGTGAGACTCCTACCTCTAGATAAACAAATTATATTCAGGAGTGTGGGCCAAGAAGTGAACAATAAGAGAATAATAATCTGGTTAAGACTGCAAGGGAAGAGACTGTAACTGGAGGAGTGAAATTATTCAGTTTGGAAGGTGGCCAGCAGGTATGGACCACTGCCAGAGGCCAGCTACAGAACTTGATGGATCAGCCATCTGATTTAGTATGGCAAATCTCACCACATGCTTCCTACACAGAGGAAATACATACCATCAGCAGTTATCTTAGTCACTTTGTGCTTGACCCCCAGTTACCTAATGGGACTTTTTGCAAAGCCAAGTGGGAAAACCCCATCTGATTCTGCCTTCCATACAAGTAGAAAAAGATGACTGCTAAAATGGTCAGAAATTGTCTTTGTGGCGGGATCCACTTCCATTGAAATTAATGGGTGATTTCCACTGGCAAGTACCGATAGAGTGCCTTTCATTCTGACTTTATCCACAAAAAAATAAGCTAGCCCTGAAAATGAGAGTCTCTTAGTATGGTGGAGGGGTGTGTGTCTCATTCATTATCACCCATTGTTATAGCTAGGTAGTTTTTCCCTGCTGGAACACCAATGAATGAAGGAATTCATCCAGTAATGAATGTTTCACAAGGAGCTAATGTAGATGCACAGCCTAGAAAAACTTAGTGCTCTGTAACTGCTGTACATCTTGGACCTTGCTTGCTTTCTCTGCTCAGGTACTGTTCCAGCTCCTGGAAATAGCTAACCTATGGTCTGGATGAAGAAAATATGGAAAAATCAAATGCAGAGTAGAGTTAGAAAACAAACAAAAATCAAGACTTGAGGCAAGCATGAGTTTATCTTGAAATGAAGGGGAATGTCCCATCAATCTCTTATTGTTTCAGTTAAATTTATTTGGGTAACTTTCAGCCAATTTTGATGCAAAACACCTACTGGGTTATTTTTAAAGTATGCATACACTTGTGGTAATGCATTTTTTTTTTTCCTGGGGAAGTGGAAATGAAATACATATGCCCCATCAAATCCAGCTTGTGTGAGAAATACATCATTTGTTATCAGCTGTCCAGTAAATTCCAACTGACAGTACTAACATGACAGGTTTTTAGTATGTAAGTGTAGTCAAAGAATAGGAACTAATACTTGACCTAGCTTCCTTTAACATGGAAAATTTGGAGTTATTTTACAATTTGACCATAATAGACCATAATAATCTGACACAATTAGGAACCTTGCATTATTATAAAAATTAGCCTTGCTTAAACTAACTTTGTTCTGCATTTTAAGGATTTGCCTTTTTATTTTAAAGTGCTTGTCCTTTTTCCCAGGTGAACACAATTTATATTTCTCCTTGACCATTATATAACAGTGAATGCTGCTATTTTTTGCTCTATTAGTCCTCTTATCTTTCTGCCTGTGAACTATTGTTCACCCCATATTGGCTACTGGTACAAATTGTGCCCTGAAATCCAGGTATACACAAAAAGAAGAGCAGATCCTCAGTTAGTATCTGAGTTTGCCCTACCCAATATAACTCAGCTGGCAGTCCACCCCATTAAATTATTAGAGCTAGAACTTCTATGCTAGTGAAGGTCCTAGGAGCTAGCTTCACTCCCGTTTTGTGGAATTTCTACAAATAGTAATTGGCGCCTAATAGATTTCATCTGAGCATTTTGAAGTACATTGCACAAATTATTGAAGAAATGAGCTAAATAAGTTACATTATGATAATTTTGCCAGGTTCATTTTATGAACAGCCAATGAATCTGAAAGAGTAACAGTCCCCTCAAGGTTGTCAAGTCACTGGGAGAAAGAAAAATAGAAGCACAAGCCTTATTTCATATTCTCTGTCCTCTCAAAACACTTGCAGTTTTTCGTTTTAATTTTCCTTAGAAAGCTACTCCAGTGAGATTGCACAAGTAATTCTTCTGAACAGTCTATGCCTGATTATCAGTCTTACACGTTGAGAATTCCCTCAGGCTGTATGTTCTCTTTGCTTTCCAATAAATATTTTTATTCATTGCTGTGTTAGTAGTAACCTTACTACAGACTCTCACCAATGTTTTTTCTAAGGCTTAAAGCCAAGAAATCTCCAGTGAGCCTTAACCACTGATACCTTCCTTCCGTAGTGAAGAGGAAAATCTCACTGGTTGAGGTTCTCATAGAAACTTTTGGGGTGATAAATATAACTTTAATAGACCAGTCTTGCAGTTGGCTTTCACCTCTTAGAAGGGTCAAGTTAGGGTCTGCTTAGAAAAGATTTACGTATACAGGACCATTGGACTGTGTAGGTGCACCTTAGCTGGCAGCTGGCCAACGTTGCTGCAAGGCTGCTGTCCATCGTCTTTGCAAGGGTGTGGAGACCTGAGGAGGGTACTCCGTGACTGCAGAAGGGCAAACATTGCATCCATCTTCAAAAAAGACAAGGAGGAGGATCTGGGGAACTACAGGGCTGATAAGCCTAACCTCAGTGCTTTAGAAGAAAGTCCTCAGAAGTCACTTCTAGGCACATGAAGGACATAGATGATGATTGCACCTGAAACAGCATAGCCCCATGCAGCGGGACAGGCAGGGACTGACGTGCTAGGTCAGTCTCCAGGGAAAGCACACTGTTAGGAAGTTACAGTCTCAGCTTCCTTGTGATGTCCACAAAACAAGCAATCTGGAACATGTTGCACAAAACACGTGAAGCAAAGAAGCACCTTCCTTTTCAGGAAGTGTCAGACTCATACTGTTCCATAGTATTAATTACATAGGGTAACATTGAAGTGAATGCCAGACCCTTCCTCCTGTTCTGTGCACACCCTCATGGTTGGAAACAAGGTAGCAGGAATTCTACTCTTTGGCTTATTTCTCACTGCAGATCATAAAGGATTAATTAAAAATGTATAAAGTTGAAAGTGTGCCTGAGGTAAACATCAAGCTACATGGAATTGCACTGAGAAGCATTTAGAGTGCTATTTTCTACAGCTCAGGCTGGGAGCATCTTCATACTGCACTTTGAATTGAATATACAAATGAGGAGAACTAAGGCATAAGAACATTTTGTTTCTGTTATTTTTGAACAGGCTCAGAATTTTATCTTGAGTTGAATTGACTCAGCAAAGCTGCACGCTCTTCCAGTTCTGGAGAAAAGACCACAGGCACATGTGCGCACATACACTCACTCTTAAAATTATGTCTGCTTTTCTTTTTTTCATGGCTCATTTGCACCACCTTTTAGAATGCATCTTTTCTCTTCTACACACCTACACGCAGAACTTGTCTTACAGCTTGAGTACTTGAGTACAAAGGTGTCTCTTAAATGTCACTGGTGGTCTAACTTAGATATTGGAGTGGAAGGGGTGATGTGGCAGGCCTTTATACTGTGGGAATAATTAGGTTCATTGCAGGTGCATGGAAGAGAAAGCTACAACACACTTCCAAACCTCCAGTTACTCCTAAGTGTTAGAAAGAGAGCTAAGATCATCTGAGTCATAGGACTTGTGTATCTCACCGTATATCAATGTTTGTACCCCTTCCCTTTCCCCAGTTTCGTCTACGCTAAATCTCTCCAGTGGCAACACTTCCATCTGTACTTAAGGGAATATATTTGATGGCTTGCATTAGTGTCTCCTAGAAATAGCTGAAATGCTTTATGAACATACGCAGGCTAGACGTAAGTAGAGTGCAGTAACTACTTCTATTGTTAGTGGCTGTGCAGCCATTCAGTCAAACTTGATTCTGCTCAGCTACCTGCACAAAGCAAGTCCACTACATGCTAAGAGGATCGACACAGGAACTGTATGTTTATGAGCAAAAAAATTTCTGCAGGGCTGGTCATTTACTTTTACTCTGTGCAGAATCTTTATATGGCACAAATAGGATACAAGGCTAAATCCATTTAGACCCCTTGGGATTTTAGTATTCTGGGGTTATTTGTGTAACTTCATAGTTGGACAAATTAAAGTTTTATTTGAGCCTGCTGTAATGCAATCTGTTCTTTCACTATGCACAAAAGTAGAGCTAATTGTGGACCATTAATACAGTCAAAAAGCCCCAGATGAGTAAGGGGCTGATTCTGATACTGTTCTCACCAGGTGCAAATGAAGTGACCTCTGTTGGATTTGTCTAGGCCTACACATTTTGTGCTAGAAACAGGATCCAGCCAGAAGAGTCCAGGATTTATAATCCTGACGAGTTGTTCTCTTAGTGTACTGCGTGTGAGTGCTAGCAGCTTTTCTGCACAAAATAACTAGGTTTGCCCTTTGCTTTTCTAATTCCAAAATAGCCTCAGGCACCAGTTCACCTCCTGGAAGAATAGCTTACAGAAACCTTTAGAAGTATATAGATGCATAGATAGATTTTTAAATTACAGTACAATGAAAGAGAGAAAGTGATGCAGGGGCTCCTTCAGGGCAAGACACACATATTTTGGTGAAGTTGCACGGGTACCCATGCTGCAGGGTAAGACAGATAGGTCAGTCTGTCTTGCCACGAGGAATTGTGACCCTTTTTTTATACAATCTATCTAAGCTGGCTTCTTTTGTCTGCATTGGGTACCAGTGGCAGTAAAGATTTGCTGAATGGATTTCAAGGATTCTGTGGAGACTTGTAGGTTTTGCAGTGGTCCAAGTCAAAATATGTTCATTGCTTTTGGTAGACAAGCTAGTCAGAGGCTTGTTTGCATGTGGTGTGTATAAGCCCGTTATCCTCCCAACTGCAATGCAAACTTGGGCTCCACGTGTGGCTGAGGTGTGTTGGCAGAGCTACAAAGAGTTTCTCAGGCCACAGTGGCTGAGTTTCATTATTTTGTCAGAGCCTTAAGGGGCTCAGGGACTGGAAAAGCAGGGATTGCTGAAGGGTAATTGAAAGACTCCTTAAGACTGGCACTGTGTACATCACTGAACACGAATACAAGGCTGGTCAAATTAATGCCAGCATAGCTGACTATCAGACACAATCTAAATAACTTAAAAACAGAATAATTAAAAAAAAAAAAAAAAAAACAAACGCCAAACCCACTTCTCCTTTCCATGAATACTGAGTTGTCACTAAGGGCCATCCTCTTCAAAAACAGGAGTGTACTAATGATCATTCCTGATTGGAAAGTGAGAGCTAGTGTTATTTTCTGCAGGAAAAATGTAATATCCTTGAAAGTAAAGATTTATGTTGTGATAATTGACTTCACCATTACAGCATGGATAGCACAGGCACTTCCTATTGCATGTGCAAATGAATGTTTCTGCAGCTATAATATATTAATATGTCTGTGAATAAATAGTCATTGTTTGTGTCAAAGTGCAGAACTCGGCTAGGAGGACCGGCCTTAAATAACACTTCTGTTGTTCACAGGCAGGATTAGGGAATTGGATTCTAGAGAGCAGAGGTTTTAAAAAATAACAAGGGGCCTGATTCTCTTGTTACATGCTTTTGTTTGGAACTCCATCAACTTCATCAGAGCTGCCCCTCAGAAGAGGGCCTCAGGACTGTTTCTCCCAAAGCAAGCCAGATTTAGTACCCCAAATTAACAAATTACTATTTAGATTCCTGAAGCAGAGAGGAGAAATCCTAACAACAACAAGAAGTTATACTAGGTGAATATTTTTTGTGACTGTAAGATCAGAAATTTCACTTCACCTTTAATATGCTGAAGTGGCAAAGCTGAAAATAAAGCTTGCTTTATAACATTTAAAATCAAATTTCCAGATGGATGATTATTCACAGACCTCCTGTTAGCTGTCTGTACACATCTTTGCGTAGCTAGAAATATTTGTAACTTTCTGTATACTAACATTATTTGAAACTTTAAGGAAGGAGTAGTACATTATTTGGAAAGAACTGTTTGGCTGTTTGGAGTTTTTTATTGTTTTGGGTATTTTAAAGGAAGGGACAATAGTTTTTGCTTGCAGCAAAGAGAAACATTCTCTGTTTTCTGTACTTTCATTGTTATGGTCTTTTAATCATTTTTCTGCCTATGCAAAGGCCCATAACGTGGTGTTTTCCGGCTAAGCTCCAGTGGCAGTAGTCTATGTTCCTCTCAGAGTTTGACTTAGACTGAGAAGGAATAGGAACATTAACAGTTATGAATAGCAGGAGTTATGCAAACCCCAGGTGAAGAGTGAAGCAGATGGAGGAATTTAAAATTCTATGCAGCACAAAGACCTTGAAAAACTAAAGAAAAATCAAAACACAAGTTGACTTTTCAAATGCATCTTCAGTCAGGGAAAATAGGATGCAATTAAGTTCTTCCAACATGACTTCAGTACCTCTAATGATAAGCTTTAAAAGACCAGCTTAATGAAATGTCACAAGGACACCGGCTGTAACAATTCCCTATATCCTGTCTGCGAAGCAGAGCTTTACCTGATGGAGGAAAAATTACAGGGGGGATATGATAAGTGAGTGTTAGCATCTTTATCCCTGCTGTAAGTCCATTGAAATCAATGGTGTTTTACTACAGATAAATTTGGCTGTAGAATTTTAAACAGAAACAACCACAAAAGCAAAGCCTTTGAAGGAAAAGTAGCCAGGCTTCTTAAATGAGATAGGAATTTTCCATTACATTATTATTTAATTCCATTTAGGTATTAGACACAGAACTTCAGGGTAAGACATGTGGTTTCTGTTCCTAACTCTGCTGATTCACCCTGTGTGTTTAGACATGTCACTACTCCCTACCAGGCCTCAAATTGTACCTTTAATTTTCTACATGATGTTTGCCAGTCTGTAGGGGTGCCATGATTGAACTGAAAAATACCTGTCCAAAGATTTCAGGGGCAACAAGTACCTATACAGCTATTACTTTCTTCTTGGGGTGGCAAGTAGTGGAGTATTTCTCGTTTAAAAGGGGTGGTGTATGTTTTATGAAGCTTCCTGGTGTGTTGAGTACTCCATTTTTTGTATTTGTGTACCATATCCTCTTTTTTCAAAGAAAAAGATAATTTAATTTTAAAGGCAGGACTGTAACTTAGGATATTCAGATTTACTTTCAAGTTGTGCTCACAAAATACCCTCAACCCAGGGCCAGTAATGCCTTTTTCCTCTCCACTATATCAGTGGTGGAAATAAGAAGAAACTGTGTTAAAACTGCAGCAAGAAGGTGTCATAGTTGGGCATTAGAAAGCACTTTTGTAGTTAAGACTGATAAAGCGCTGGAGTAGACTGACTGCAGAGGTTGTGTAATTTCCGTCATTACATATTAAGAACAAGACAACGCGCTCACAGCAGTTGCATAGGTAGTGTTGATCCTGCTTTCAGGCACAGGGTTGGACTAAGTGATTTTTTTCAAGTCCCTTCCATCCCTGTTTCTGTATGACTGATCTAAAGATGCCGTTGTGATGAATATGGATGTCTTGGAAGATAGATTTTAAAAGGCCACTCAGTACGCACTGCATACTTGAATTCCATGTGAAAGTGTCCTCCTCTGTAGGTAGATTCAGTAAATACCCTCTACTCTTTCTCCTAAAAAGGCCCTGCCAGTCCCAAACGATAATAAAAACATGTCTCTTAGCTTCACCCTCCAGCTGCAAGATTTAACATACAGTAGGTCGTCATTCTACACGTAAGCTGCATCATGTTTTAGCCCTACCCTGAAATCAAATTCTTTAAGCACAACTCCCTTGGGGCAGGAAACTAACTCTGAATACATTTCTTTTGATGACCACGTCAACCTGCTTTAAAAAAAATAAATCTATATTTAGAATGCATAATGCAAGCATATCATCTTCTAAACAAGAAAGTAGGACACATCCACAGCTAGGATGAAAAGAAAATGAAAAAAAAAAAAGTCTGAATAAGAAAGTCTGAGATTGCTACTACAGTAAATGCAATGTCAAACTGGCAGGTATTTCTCTAATAAGATTCATGTAAATACAAATATAACATACTTTGCAGCACAAATCACATAAATGCATATACACAGAACAGAAAGGAATGACAAAAAAAAGATGGAAAGTGATGAGTATTTCCTGCCTTCTGCCTCAGCTGCTGGTGCAGATTGTAGGTGACATTCTGGCTTGACTTAGTAATTGTTCTTACATCGCCTTGATGCTGAGCAAAAGCTTTGAAATTTTGTTCATAGGAACTTGATAAACTATCAAATGTAAAAACAATTTTTAAATGCCTGAATTCTTGTTATCTTCAGTGGGATTTTTAACCATAGTGAATAGCCTCTTTTCCAGTTAGGTGCTAAAATTTGCTATTAAGACCCAGTTTCATGACATCAAAATGGACAATTTTATCCCTGGGTTGGAACTTTTCAAAACTAGGCGTATGAAAAAAACCATAGAGAAAGCTTACCTTGAAAGCTCTGCCTAGAGCAGATATTGATAAGATCACAGAGCATCTTACTGTCCTGTTCAGGCATCAGGTAGATTTTGCCCAGGTAGTTGGCACTGACGTTGGACTGCTAGGTTGTTTGAAATGAATCTTTGGTTTCAATCCACCTATCTTGGGTCAGGACTGAATTTCACTCCCTAAAATTCTGTATCATGTAGATACAGACATTTGATATGATAAAACTTTAAAAGAATGCTTAAAGAAAACCTTTTGAGTTATCCAAGAAATCACAAAGAACATTTTACTGATGATATTGCGTGTGTGTGTAGAGTATTGTTTGTATGGGCTGCTTATCATTAAATAATTCTTAAGTGTTTTATATTATTACTAGTTTTCACTTTTGTTAGCTTAAAGGGATGTTACAAACTTCAAGAATTAAAAAAGCAAAGGTTAAAACAAGAGATAGATTGTGTGGGTAATGAGGCTTAAACTCCTTGTCCTAAAACATTATTTCTCATAATTGGATTTGATAATATTTTTTTGTGTTCCTTAGGAGTCACTGAAATTACCAATGTTATTAATTTTGTAGAAGTGCCAGTGAGGCCACATGTCAGATGTGATACATACATATGAAAAGATGGGTTGAGCGAGTTATTGATCTGGTTTCAAAGGAATAGCCCTGTGCATGAGTGTGGAAGAGTCCCATGTTTTACCCTGTAAGCTGGAGAGGCAGCATATGCAGCTGGCGTGGAGTGTAGCACCTCTGCCAGCTGCGTATCCGCGCTGTTTCCACTGCGGTTACACTGCAGTGGTGGCACTGATACCAAATTGTAGCAGTGCCAGGAAAGTGGAAGAGCTGTTAGCTTCGTTTTTTCAGTCTCTTGCACTGGAAAAATCTCTTCTCCAGAATTCATTTTTCGGGGATATTTTAACCACTGAGCACTGAGGTAATTGTAACAAAGTAAGGCAGGATAATGTATTAGTAGCGGTGTTTCACTGGCACTGTGTCATGCCCTTCCATTTTAGCCACCGAAGTCTGATTCTCTGCTGTGGACTGAGCCCTACCCTGCCATGCTGCTGCAGTGTATTTGGTTTCTAGGTGATCATTCAGGGGCTGCTGGTCTTCTTGGCCTTGCTTCCTTGATTTGAGTGGATTTTTATCAAAATGGGAGGGGCTTGTCTAAGAATCAGTATAATTTAAATTCTCCTTTGAGGAGTCGTCAGTTTTCCGGTGGAATAAAGTAGTGCTGGCAAAGCATAAGTTTAAAACAAAACTGTCTGTAGAAATATCCCATTTCAGAGGGTGCTGGAAGGAGATTTTTTCAGTTACTGCAGCAGTTAGAGAAGTCAGACTGCGTCTGCCCCAATCAAGTAGCATCACAGAGAGGAATCCAGCCTGCTGGCCAGCAAATTCTCAAAGCAACACTGGGCTGATTCTCTTGTGTCTTTGCCGTTTTCAGCCCCTTACATCTGTTGGGCCGTTCCCCTGTGTAGTAACTGCAAACACTAAGCCATGAAAGTGGATTAAAGAAATACTTGCATCTCTTAGGCGCAGGTCAGCTGGTCTTTCTGCTGCCAGTGGAGAAGCTCCAGCCGCTTTCTCTAATGTAAACATTTGGCTCTTAACCCTTAGAACTGCCAGTGTTTTGTGCTTTCTGCAGCAGCCAGCCCTATAGCTAAGCTGCAGCTAAGTGTACATCAGTGGCCATCCTTGCCATACCAGCGACTCTGCCACCACACTCATTCCCACAGTCTCAGGACAGTCCTGATTTTCACATGTCCTTTTCATTCCCAGTAAACACCTCAGCCCACGGAATCTGCAGATGTTGTCCTTGGGCAGTCAGTGAAGCAGCTCTTGCAGCACTGTTTCGCCAGCACTTTCTAAAGTGTTTATGCCAGTTTGTTTCCTCCCTGCCTCTCTCCCCTCCTCTCTCTCCTACTGCAGTGAGCTCCAAGAAGAGCTGGGAACTGTCCCTGTGAGCATTTCAAGCAAGCAGCATATTCAAGTGTCAGCAGAGGGTGTTTACAGGCCTTAAATATATTGTGGGCCTGTGGCTGTTGGCAAATCCACAAGCAAAGCGATGAAGTTTGCGCCTTTTTTCAACCAAGGTGCCTGTCCATTGGCTCTGCCAGGCAGCTGAGGAATATGAGGTGTAACAGCAGCTTCTCTCCTCAATGCCCAGAGTTTAATACGAACGGACAGCGGGGCATTGACAGCTCGGTCTGGAGTCCGCCCTCATACATTCTGCCTGTGACAGGGCCAGTAAGAGGAGGAAAGAAAAGTTGATCCATTTTATTTTAAATACACATCAAGGGACTCTTACTGCTTCTGCTTGCAAGAACTTGTCAGCATTGTGGGATTCCTACCCTAGTCTGACAAATGTCAAAACTGGGAAAGGCATGTCATGAGAAGAGTCGGGTCTGCCAAAGTCAGCTTCCCTGCCAGCCTCTGCCTGTATGTGCTGGTAGCAAACTCAGGTCTTGGCCAGTTTTCAGGCAGTTCCAATTTAAGCAGAATCCCCACTCAAAATATAACCTTGAAGTTTCCTTCTGACTCACAGTACTGTTCTTATTCATCGGTTTAGTCCCGTTGAAGAGCAAACCGCTGCATTTTTGATGCTTGTCTCTTCCTTGTTTGTTGCTTGCGTGTCATTGGGCAGGTTGTTAGAACCACACTGGAAATTGCTGTGGGTAAATGCACATGTATCTTAGATGCAAAATAAGTCATCATGGCCGTGGCTGGATACCCTGAGTGTTCTGTAAGCAGCATGTGCTAATAATACATTGCATTAAAAAATAAGTGCTAATCCCTGTTTTTTCATTAATGTGCAGAGATGAAATTCAGTCCAATATATAGGGCCGGCATAACCTGAATGTTATTTGGGTATTTTGAGTGAAACATATTTGGCATTTAGTCATATGGATATTGGTTCTGGAACACAAGGAAATTTTGGCATGTTCTTACCACAGCTTATCTCCAGCTGGCCCCACCAACTCCCAGAGCTGCTCAAGTAATTTCTAAATCAGCATGTCCTTTAATTTCTTTACCATTTGCTATGCGTGTTGGATTTTGCCATGAATAAATCAAGACCTTAGATTTTATATGCTGAAGTGGAGCGTGATGATGGATTCCTTGATGGCAAAAGGATTAAAAAAAAATTTGTATTTTTATACACATTCACTTCAATGGCCAGATTTGCTGAGGCGTTATGCTCCCAGTCAATAGTACCCTTGTAGCTTGTTTGTTTAATTGATTGCAATGCTATGTCAACCTTCCCACGCAGAAGCCTCAAATATTTGCAAACTGAAATACACATAATGTTTGGCATGATTTGATCCTCATTGCAATACAGCTGCAGCTGCTGCAGTTTACACAACAGAGACTGGAGGACAGGAATCCAAATACACTAAATTAATTAGGGTTATGTCTATAAACTTTATTTGGTTCTATCAGGTTTGTGTAGAAATGTTCCCTGCTTTTGCTCAAACATGTCGATTAAATGGTGCTGTAGTTTTTGATTTCTCGTTCGTGATATTAAAGATGACCAGATGATTATGGTGCCCCACTAGGCAAACATTTGTTCTTTGTCAGAAGCTGCTGCTTCCTCATCTCTAGTCTTCCCCTCTATTGAGTTTCATCACAAGGGCAGTTATCCCTTCAAATCAATATAATAAGGTTAAGATTACTTCCGAAAAAAACCCGCAATGGTTTTGTGTTGCCTACATGAATGTAGCTTTCTGCCACTCACTGGCATTGCTTTGTTATCGCAGCCCACCCCACCTGGTCTGTGCAGGGTGAGGTTAGGCCCTTCCCTTAAAAAAGGACTCAGGGGTCGTAAGGAAAGTATGCTGTGGCCTCAGAATGGTGCATTGCTCTCTACAGGCATCTATAGTGTGCAATAAATGTTCCTCCATGGCACCATAAAAGTGTCAACTTATTGTTATTACTTTGATTAACTATGTTCCCCCATCATTTATGCTAAAGGAGGGATAATTCATAAACATCCATGGTGAAGTCTGCTGAAAAGAAACTGATTCCATTACTAATTTGTTTTCCTTTGTGTTTTCTCAGGGATGTCCATGTAGATGTTTATCCAATAGGTTTCAGTCCAATTAAACAGTTCATCAGCTGAGAAAATCAGCGTTTGAATAATCCTGCTGTCCTTAGTGGGACTAATGTGAGGCTTAAAGTTAATTCAGAAACATTGTTTGTCACTGCTTTTCAGTATCTTTTCATCGCTAGCCCTTTTAATGTACTGTCTGAAAGCAGCATTCCTTCTTGGACTCAAAATAGAGATGACCTGAAGCTGTTGTTAGCCTGGCAGACATCAGTATGAGCTCCTGAAACTCTTCCCAGCCAGGTACAAATCAACCACAAATAAGAATTTGTCCCAAAGAGTTATGCTATTAGTCAAAAGCTTTGCGTGTTGCACAGTTTGTTCTGCAAGGTTTTAGGCACATCTTTGGCAATGAGTAGGAATCACTGGATTTATTGCAGTGGGCTTTGGATCGTGCAATTTTGATACAAACAGTAACTTTTTCTATTGTGATCAACTAAATTTTCCCTTTCCTGTTTGTTGCCAGCAACTACTGCTTTTTCAATTGTGTTTTGAATTTTTTTTTTCCTGGTTTCACCAGCTAGTACTTCTTTGCTCATTAAATCCTTAAGAAGATCCACCCATTTAATACGCAAAACCAAAACTGGCCTAATGACTTTGTGGGCAACCTGGGTGTCTGAAGTTTCTTATCTTGATACCAAATTATGACTATGTGTTTAGAAACATATCTAATATAAATCTACATAATTAAATAAAACATCACTGATTTACATGAGCAAAACACCCTGTTATTTGTTCCCTCACAAAGGGAGATAACCTGCTGGACAATCTACCAAGCTAGCAGACAGACATGTAGAGAGTTTAAAAAAAAAATTTTTTTGCTTTTGAAATTTTCCGAAGTTTGGTAGAACCAAGATGACAGCAACATGACTAGTCTGTCCATCTGAATTTTCTACAAAGCTTTAAGTATCTCACAAGACAGCCACTTCCTTTATTCTTTCCTTTTTTATTCTCTTCCTTTTCTCTTTTTTTTGGTGGTAGCTAAAAAGCTATCCCAAAGTCTGAACCAATTTATCAGTTTCAAAAGAAAGGATAATAAACCTGTCATTTGTGGCCTAAGCATAGAGGTTGCTGCTGCTACTCTGATATTAAAGCTGATTAAAAGAAGACCTGTCGTTTAGTAATTCATGTCTTCTTAAGACTCTGTTATTCTTGTGGGAAGGAATTGTTGTGACCCAAAGCATGCTTTGAACTGACAGGACTGTTGAGTACCGACCTGAAGGACAGTATTGCTTAAATAATACTTACCTGTGAAGATCCTCTTTGTGCAGGTTTTTTTTTTTTATTTTATCTTGCTCATAAGAGGTAAGAGAATGTCAGGATAAAAAGCTAGGAAGGGGTCTGTATTTTGTTCATGTGTTTGCTTTTACTGTCTCAAAATTTCTGAACTAGCTCTGGAAAGGATTTACTGAAAGCAGCCCAAGTCTTTTGTGATTCTCTACAGAGATGCTTTTGGGTTGTTCAGTTCCAATTACTCCATGTAACCTAGAGCTATTTCTTCTTTTGGACCAAAAAGTGAATCCCTTGAGTAGTGAAACTTCGCAGTCTTGGCTAGTGTGTATCAATGTAGGATCTTGTGGTAAGTAACTTTGTTAGATCCTGTCCCCATTCATTAGAAGTTCGCTCTTTGACCGATGCAAAAGATTTTAAGGTACAAGGCTGGTTTTGCTGTAGGTGGAAGGCTGTTCCTTAAGCTCATACGAACTTCATTTCTCACTGTGTGATTTCCATCTAAAATAACAGCTCCTCAGCTGTTGTAAAGCATTGTAGCTATGGTGGCTTCTGTGGATTTATGCCATCATTTCTCTGAGGGTGTCAGGGCATACACAGTTAGACATCATTACCTCAGTGTGCGTTATTACAATGTAAGATTTATGTAACAGCAGGGATTGAGTCTAAAATGCAGCTAGAACTATAAGTCACAATTCTAAAATTTGTTTATATTGATACGGCAAGTTAAAATATCAGATTGAGGGGATATAAAAACTAAAAGGCTGGTTCTATAAGCCAAGTAATTTATTGTGAACAGAATCTTAAAACTTGGCTTCCTGTTTAAGATACCCCCAGGCACCCATTCCTAAGCAAACCTTCCCTGAATGGGAACCAGCGTCCCTGAGACCGTGGTGCGGGGTGGCAGGTGTCACATTGCCTCAGGTTGCTTCGTGTTGTGTGACACCACTCAATCGGACATCTCCTGTCTGGTATGGTGTACCGCATGCACCTCATTACACCTCCACGTTCAGGGAAGATTTCCACCCATTCCAGAGAAAGGGATGAGGTATCAATATGCACTGGCCCTGCTAGCAGCAAGTCGCAGCTCTCCTGTGAGCAGAAGGGCCGTGGGATAATCACAGGCACCTTTGTATCATCAGAATCACATTGTTTGCGTTTCATGTGTATTTTAAAGATAACCCAAAAGCATGTAGGAATAAAACTGATCAGCGGAGGAAAAGCAGCACTGCCTTAGACAATAGAATCCAAGGTTTAAAATAAGGGCCTTGGCCCAGATTCCCAGCTATGCTAGTTACAAGCTAAATGAAATGTAAGGAATTGGGCAAGCTGGCTTTAAAGCACCCTTGTGCAGCATCGCTTCCTGAGGCTGTGAGGGTAATGGCGAGATGATGGTATAATAGCAGAGTATTTTCAGGTGTGGTGTAAATTATGTCTGGAGTATCAGAGCCCCAAACGTGGAGTATTATCCCAAGATGTGTCTGGGTCACAGAATGGAACCCACAAACCCAAAAAAAAGGCTGGCATGGTCTCTGCTCTGTAAAAATTATATTAAAAATTAGGCAGAAAGAAATCCACACAAGCCCCTTAAGTTTTTATTCAGTGGTGTGATTTACACAGCACATCCATCACCAGATTATGTACTATTCTCCATGACGTAACTTTACAACAGTTTAATAGGCCAGATATGCTTGACCGCGATAAAGCAGGAAATTGCTCTGAAATGTGACTTTCTCATTGTTTCCCAGGTTTGTGCTTTCCCACTGTGCAGAAATATGCTTTCCAAACTCAGAAGTTGCACTCTCTGCGCTGACATATTTGCATGTTTTGTGGACTAGCACACACTGCTCCCCGCGCCGCCCCCCCCCCCCCCCAGCTTTTCGGCAACATGCCCTGCTTTCAGATACTAATGAGTTCTCAGTGTTCCTACACACTCTCCTCCTGCTGAGAGACTTAGGTCTCTCCCTTCATCAGAGGGGACTGAATCTGCCCCATATCTCCTTAAACAGATTTCACCCTGTGCATTTAGGAACACCATTCCCCTCCAGGACAAGCAGAGGGCTGGATTAATTAATTATAGTATTCAGCCTACCCACGATGACACAGTTAAATTTAATTAGCTTATTCCTTTATTTCAAAATCTCTTCACCTACCCCAGGGAGATTTTTTTTTTTCCTTTTGCAGTGGATTTCTATGATAGATGGGTAGGCCAGCTTACTGTGCTTAACAAAAAAAGAAGAAAAGAAAAAAAGAAAGCAGTGGCAGAAATGTAGGGCACAAAATGTTTTCAGAAGAAACTATCTCCTAAATTATAATAATTTTATAATCACAGGTATCACTTGTATCACTTGCCTTTCTCGACCCTTATTACAACAATACTTTCATTATTGTAATTGGTTTATTGCCACATCATTCTTTGAATTAGATAATTATTTCATCCTTATTTAAAGGATGAGGCAAGTATTGATTAAGGGGCTTTGAAAAAATTGTAGCATAGTGATTGTATGGGTGCCAAAATTTTTGGAAAATGAAGCGCTTTGAGGAAAATATGCAACATGTGATTGTGATGTAGAACAGAAGCTTCAAATACATCTATTTCAAACACGAATTCATTATAATGTCTAATTTGCATCCGCAAAAATATAGTTCATCTCAGCATTGTAATCAAAATGCATGTTCATTGCTCAGTGTTTTGTTAAATGCAGTTTTCAAGTACTTGATTTTGTAAAGCCTAAACCCAAGATGCTGGTTGGGTTCCAGCAGGTATTCTATGTTCTTCCTTCATATTAAAATGTGACCTGTACTGTATCTTGGTTACCTTCTTTATGATTATACTGCAAGCAAGTTGAAGTGAAAAACTTTGGATTCCTAGAAACTCCCAGTGGCATGGCATTCAATTAAATACATCAGTCAGATATAACTGTCTGCAATAACTACAGTCTCAAATTCTTTTACAGTTATATATGTCTGTATACAGAAAATACAGTAATGCCCATTCCAAAGTGAATGTTAATTGGAAGGATCTAGTTTCTGACCTAAGACTAATTTGGGATCGTTCCACAGAAGGTGGTGTGCAGGGTGACAGCAGTTACTTTTCACTCTTGTGCAGAGGACACCTTTTGAAATAATTTCTGCAAACCTTTCAGACTTCCATCTTAGCTAGCGAGGACCATAGAGAAAGGAGAAGAGTTACTTTTCAGTTCTTTAAGGACTTGAAAGGGTTGTGGGAAGCCAATGAAGAATTATTCAGGGCAACAAGAAGAGAGTGAATGGGCTGTATTGAATGAGCCTGTTGCAACACATCACTCTTAATGTGAATTCTAGACTAGAGGTCATGTTTGAAAGCAGAAATAGCGTCATGTGTCCTTCTGTAGCTCAGATTCTTTATTTTTCTACAAAGAAATTTTTCTTTAAAAGGGAAAATGCTAGAAGTAACAGCAACATCTTTGTGTCATTCAGAAGGGGGGAAAAAATACCCTAACAACCACCACAGCCACGATGGGATGGAGCTGTGATCATGTGTGTGTAATTTCTTGAAGTCAGGGCTGGACTCCCAAGGCACCCCTGTTCTAATTAGATTAACTGTTACTGTCAGGGCTATCTAATTGCTTGTACTGAAGAAAGCAAATTGCAGACAGTACGTATCAGTGTAAAATCAAACACAAAACAGGTGTTTGCTAATTAAAACTGAGATTTTAATGAATGACCTGTGTGGTTTTGGTGAATAAATACCACTCTCAGCATCTGCTATGTAATTAGGTTCCAACTTATTTTTTTTTTTTTTTCCTCCTCAAGCCCCAGTAAATAACTATAGAATGCCAGGTTTAACTAAAACCTGGTAATCTTTGCTTTTTAAAGGGGAAAAAGCAGATGTTTTCTGCCCAGGTAACTCCAAGCAATAGTAATCAAAGGAGAAGAAAAAAAACTGAATCTCTCATAATATTTTAGGATTTTTTTTCTCTAAGGTTTGTACAATAAGGACAATAACATATTGGAAGGAAAAAGATTGCATAAAATCCTACTAATGCTGCAGGTTGATTACAATGTTTGTAGGAGGGCTATTGCCCGCACTGCTTCAGCGTTTGAGATTTTATTTTTAGGTAATTGGGCTTCCTGCTAGGACAACCTTACTGGTACTTTTTTTCTTCTGGACCTATTTTCATTTAAATCTAAATGTAGATCTGTGGATATCTAGTTGAAGGTGTCCCTGCTCACTGCAGGGAGGTTGGACTTTATGACCTTTGATGGTCCCTTCCAGCCCAAGCCATTCTACGATTCTATGATATCTGTGGGGAGAAGGAGGTGGGGTGCAGTGAGGTGAGGAAGAGGTTAGCCCAGAAAGCCAACCCTGTCCTGGGCTGCGTCAAAAGAAGCATGAACAGCAGGTCGAGGGAGGTGATTCTCCCCCTCTGCTCTGCTCTCGTGAGACCCCACCTGCAGTGCTGCCTTCAGCTCGGGGGCCCCCAACACAAGAAGGACATGGACCTGTTGGAGCGAGCCCAGAGCGGGGCCACAAAGATGAGCAGGGGGCTG
>JAVKLA010000049.1:15747402-15845562 GCA_034782735.1 Sagittarius serpentarius | reverse complement strand
GTGGATGCCCCCTCCCTGGCAGTGTCCAAGGCCGGGCTGGATGGGGCTTGGAGCAACCTGGTCTGGTGGAAGGTGTCGCTGCCCGTGGCAGGGGTTGGAACTAGAGGATCTTTAAGGTCCCTTCCACCCCCAGCCATTCTATGATTATTCAATGTACATGCACAGGACGTTTTCCCTTTAGCAACATTCATGCAAGGATATCAAAGCACTTTCTAAGGGGTGAACAAATGCAACTTTGCAGAGCCTGGTGTTAATGAAATGCTTATTTAAGGTTGTGGGTGCCTTTCCATAGAGTTTACTGAGGTCAAGATACCATTATCCTCCTTATTTAGTTAGATGATCAAGATACTGAAAGAGGAAAACAACTGGCAGTCCTTCTATGATCTACGGTACATCCACTGAATCCAGGGGTTCTTTACTGGAGCAGAGATACATGTTCAAGAGCTTTGGGATTTAGTTTGTCTCTCTTCCTACAGTATAAAGGCAATCTCTTCCCCTCTGTATACGTGGAGATGTATGTATATGTCCATGCATTAATATAAGCCTGTAATCCCCTCCACTCTGCCACCTCTCTAAAGACTGCACTGCCTTGAGATATATGCCTTTGTGTATACCCCATCCAAGGAACCTCCCATTACTAGAATCCAGTTACTTGGTGGTTAAGCTACAGCCTTTAACGGAGCTGGTTTGTAGCGTTTGCAATGAAATAGGGCTCCAGTCTTCTGTCCGTTATTAGTCACTTTTTTAAATTAAAATGAGTTTCATTTGGGTGACTGAAACTTCTGTTTGCAAAAACCTGCTAAAATGGCAAATTGCACTATGAATTCTCACTATGTGTGTACCTTTCATATTAAATTTAGGGAAATCATAAGCGAGACATTCTTGATGCACAACATACATTAGCTGATTACAAGAGCTGAATTTAGTTTATCTTCTTTTTTAAATTTTAGACGCACTGCCAAGAATGCTAATGTCTAGGAAGTCGTTCAGAAAATTCCACCCACAAATTCTATTGGGTCTGTACTTGGGGAGTACGTCCTTCAAAGGTGAATTTTACCCCTGTGCAGCCAGCCAGTATACTGCTACTTTACATCACTCATATCTCTCTCAGGACTGCAATACTTTGTGAAAGCAATATGAACATGGATGGGTTTTCTCTAAGTGTACCAAGTCATTGGAGAAATCTAGCTGCAGGGAAAAATTACATGAGCTCTGAAGGGCTTCAAAAGGGATGAGTTACATGCATCAATTCCACACCTATAAAATAGAGATAATACTTCTTTCTCCTGCTGTTTGTTTTGTAAACCTTTTTTGTTGAGCTACAGATGCGCACAACACCTACTACCAGTGCTATTTCAAATCTGGAGTATTTGCTCAATCTTAGCCAAAGTTCGTGTGTGCTAGCGTAATATAAATGATGCTACCTACCTTAACGTCTGTCTTTAGTATCATTGCAATGCAAGCAGCGCTAACTAATGATGACTGTAAGATGCAGAAGAAATTCCTCCACTGGGAATAAAGATGACAGTCTTTCACTACAATCACTTGGAAATTGCACACTGAGTGTATCTAAGCGAGAGAAAGTGTGGGTGGAGGAAAAACTGAGGCTTAGCTCATCTTCTCCAATGAGAGTTCACATTAGCAAATGGCAATATTTCAATACTGAGACTTGTCACTTGCCGTTTGAAGGCTACATAGAAAATAACTCCCTCCCCCCAAAAGAGGGCATGAGAACATTACTGAATTTGCACTGAGATTAAGGTCTGTTTATTGACTGTGCTGTAGACCTGAGGGATTATACAGTGCTTTCACTCTTTACAGAAATATTGAAACCTTGGTCATTGTTTCCTTCTCATGAATATCTCTGATCATGGAAAAATAAAAGGGAAAAAGAAAGATGTCAGTGATTAAAGTCTCTGGGTAAAATAAAGCTGTATTTCCCCCCTTCTTGCCTTCCCCTGCAGGCAGGCCTTTTGCATGATTGTCTCAAGGCATAAAAGAAAGAAAAGTAATCCAAGTGTCAGGATTCAACATTTTGTTCCTCATTTTGGTTTATGTAACAAAGCATTTCCAGCACAGATCAATCAACAATTTGTTGGCTAGGTTCCAGAATCTGTGCACAATCCATTCTTTAATGTCTGACGTTAAGCTGCTTTTTGTGCATATATATGCAAAATCAAAAGCAAACGTGAAACATTTAATCATAAAACGCAGGACATAGCAGTGTTGTTCTGCACTATCTGGGATCACTAATACTTGATAAGAAGTGTGTATGTTTAGAATTAGCACTGTACTTTACCCAGAGTTATTACTGGTATCAGAGGTGTCCAGAGATCTATTTAGAGGAATCAGAGATTTATACTATTTCATGTAAAAGACATTAAAAAAAAGGCTGGGTTTGTGCTTAAAGCCTGGGATTTCATTTTCCAGGTTCCTCTGAGTCCCTGCAGCTCCCAGTTTGCTCTTTGTGATTTCTCAGTGTCAGTACACATACATTCTTATTTATTCAGTAACAGTGAATCTACTTTGTTTTGACTGTAAATTCTTTGCAAGGACACTGTCTCTCTTACTAGGTATAGGTACAGCACCTGGCATAAGAGGGCGCCATTTTGGATAAGATGCAACTCTAATTCAATAGTTATTCAGAAAAATGCCAGTTATGAAGAAAAAATGTGTTTAAAACACCAGCGTGTAGCGTATACAAAGACATAATCAGATGTGATCTTTACTGCAATAAAAAGCAGATTAGAAATCGAGATCCACAAAGTATTGCAATTACTTTAACTTTCAGAAATATTGGCAGGGCTGGTAAGGTATTTGCTTCTGTAAAACTGGCAAACGTTTATGAAAATCCATAACATTTCTTTGACTAATCTGAAATCTTAAGAGAATAAGCAGTTGCTGAGGTTTTTTTCTTGGAACTCTGCTGATACAACAGCAAGGTAAACTGCAGTACACCGCCTCTTGGAAGTGTGAGAGACTGAAAGCATTCATAGATTTTGAAGGTGTACTTTTTAAATTCATGGTTTTTATGATAGCCTGTTACGAACGTCTTCTTAGCTGTTCTGTATAATGCAAGGTAGAGAATTTCTAGGGAATTTCATCTAGTTATTTCTGGGTTCAGTTTATGATTTAAGAAGGTATCCCATCTGAGTTGTGAGATAACTAGTGATGACAGATGCACCAACTCTTTCAGTATTAAGTTGTCCTTCAAGAAGTGGGACCTTATTTCCCATTTGAATCTTTTTCAGCTGTATTAGCTAAGAGTAGGTGTGCCTTTAAGAGAGAAAAGGTGTCCTAGTTTTATTCCACATGTGTACTCCTACCCCATGATTCAAAGACTATTTCTTTTTTAGTAAGGAAAATAACCATTCAAGGTTTTCCAAATTTAAAGATGTTTTCAGATGGTATTAAAGCTCTCTGCAGTTTTCATGATTCCATGACTGGGAAATTTTGGCAGTTCTTCACATTTCTGGGCACCAGATTTTCTAGCGTATGATAAGCATTTGTTCCAGAAGAGAGCAGACACTATTAGCTGGATCAGGAATGCTCTGAAAGTGAATAGTCAGAGGTGGCACTGATGGCACACTGAGCAAGATGGTAATTAGAAGAAAGATCAGGTTCTCCAGTGACAGGGATATCCAGATGAAACAGATCCCATCGTCTTAAAAATCCAGCTAGTCTCTAATGAGCTAGAAGCCTGAACCCAGAAGTGGGTACAGGAATGCAGCATCCAATAACACCTTATTATTCACTTTTCCTTTCATTTCCGTCTCTGATTCTTTCAGACTACATCCAGGTACTAATGAAGGGAAAAATGACTGCAATGTGAAAGAGACTGTATCTGAAAGGTAATGGTACATCAGCCTGTCAGTCCTCTTTCTACTACAATCCATGACCAAAAAAGATTAATATGTTTGATAGCAGTTAGGTTGGTGATAGCCTGTATCCTGAAGGTTTTCATGGCATTACTTGCTATAGAAATCTTCACTTAGAGGGCTGTTTGTTTTTCCAAAAGCCATGGTGCGAGGAGATTGGAAGTCTTTCATATGCATTCTGATATTTGTCATGTTTTGGGCAAATTCCTCAGAAGCTCTCAGGGAAGAATGACATGTATCAAGTGGAAAAACCTTAAATAATTGATCTCAAGAGTTTTGTCTCCCATATTTGCCATACAAAAAGCATATTGTAAAATGGCCTAAACCAATCTAAAAATGTGATTAATATGCTGAGCCACATGGCTGAACCAAATTACATCCCAATACAGGATGAGAGGCTGCAGGGTTATAAACAAGAATTTCTGTGGCTTCATCTCTCCAGCTGTTAACGAAAACACTTGACATTTAGCAGCACACACTTGATTCTCGACAGAAAATGGAATTATTGCTTCTTCCTAGTGACTGCCCACAAGGCGCCTTTCACTCAGTGCTCTCTTGCCAGATGTGCTCTCTAGGCCGAAGTCAAATCCTCTCCTGGGAGAAGTTCTCTGAAGAAACAATTTTAAATGATTGTAAATACATATTAGAAAATCCCCTGTAATTATCTCTTTACCTGCTATTTTTCAGGAAGGAGAATGTTTTTGTGGAAAAGACTGTGTTGCCTTTAAGCAATTTGTACAATGTCACCATGAAAATTTAGCAAAAAGCCAGGAACTGGGTCTGGTGTCCAGATTACCTGGGCCAAGTCCTCGTCTGGTTGCAGATAGGCACAGGTCTGCTATAGAAAATGGATGTGAACCAGTGAACACCAGTGTCTGACATTTTATGAAATAATATGCTATTCTTTACTACACCTTGGCAACTTTTCCTCTTTCTTTTCTTATTTTTCTTTTATGTGAAATCTGTCTCAGTTGGTGTGAGCTCTGCATCTGATGAGTGAGACACTCAGCATATAAAATATGAGCTCTCACCACTGTCCTATTCCGTAGTCTCATATCTAGTAGTTATTTGTTTCATATTTAGAAAATATAAAGCTTGGGAAAAAAAGCATGAAAATGAGGTTTTGGGGGCTTATTTAGCAATTGACCCTTTTCTTAAAATGCTAAGACCTACATTCAGTGATATTGCTAGGCAACTGAACAGACATTTCCTTTCAGGCCCTAAGTGGATACCAGGATTAATACATCACCAGTCAAGATACGCATTTATTCACCTTCCTTCACAACAGTAAAAGGATTTTTCTGGGCCCAGTTTAATTCAGTAGATGAGGCTGACACTGAATTAAAGCTGCTTATCCAGGCTTATGATAAGGAGGTGAGATCCCAGGGGAGAGAAAGAGGGTGAGGGAAATGCACACCCCATAGTGCATCAATTGACAAAACCAGAGGATCAGAACTCCCAGCGGGGGAAAAAGTACCATTTAATAACACCTGAAAAGTGCAGTTCAAATTATTCAACTTCATTTGCTCTTCCTCAGTATCAAAGTTTCAATGCAAGAGCTTGGAGCACTGAGACATGCTGTGGTGTTGGCTCTGATGCTGACTTCATTAGCCACTGCTCACTCTGGATTACTCAGGTGGTGGTAGGAAAACTTTAAACCATTACACACATGGGCCTGCCATGAGTCTACACTCCTCAGACAAAATATTTTCTTTGTTGTACTTGTTGCTTGCAGTTAAGTTGAAGGCAAACAGCTTTTTGTGTTTTATAATACCCACCCTTCCTCTCTGCACTCCGTTTCTCTGAAGTTTCCAAATGGCCAGTGCTTTTAAAAACAAAAAACCTGCCTTTGTGATGATTCTTCTGTCTCTGGGCTCCTTCTGATGTGATTTCCTCAAGGGCCTGTGAAGGACGTCTCCAAAGAGATGACATGGCTCTTTGAATGCAACCATTGTTTTGTAGCATTTCCATGGCACAAACAGCTCAGCTAACAAACAGATTACATTTTTAAGTGGGGAAAGGTCTGTTAATCTATTATTAATTAATATTCCGTATGCTGCCTTGGAGGCAAAGTGGGTCTTTTGAAGCCATCTTGTTTCTCATTGCACTGGAGGAAAGCTATTGTCTGTTGTATGCTGTTGAATATGATCTGGAAAATGGAGATGTGTATATGATACAGATGCCTGGTTATCGGTCTGTCCCCATAAATAAGGAAGCAGAGACAGCTGGATTGCAGCATCAGTCTTATCAGATGATAATATGGCAGTTGCATAAGATTCCATTTGCCCAGACTGTTTACAGATACTAAAATTGCAGAGCAGCCTTCTGTCCTATTTCTTGGAAAGATGTGATACTGTATAGGGTTCTTCCCACTCTTTTCCTCGCATCTGTCCTGTCTGCCTTTTTGGGGACAAGGACACTGCTAGTTAGGAAGCATGGGCCAACATGAATTTCTTTTCATGTAAACTTCGTGACTGTAAATGGGGTTTGTAAAAAAACAAACAAACAAACAAACGAGTGATTAATTAAGGTGTAACACTGGGACATTACAGTAAGCATGGATATATTAGTCATGAAATAAGTAGAATAAGAATTTACTGCTGCAACATGGAATAACTCAGGTTGTAGGAGCCCATGCCATTAGTACTGAACACCCCAAATCAAATCCTGCAAGCAGCCCTGGCAGGGGATTGCTGCGTTAACCTCGGCCCCCCTCTGCTTTGTACTCTCCAGCTGTCACATTCTTCAGGTTTTCCTTTTAGTAAGAGGAAATAGTTGTCTTTGATATGATGAATTATTAGGATTATACTATGCACTGTACAGACAAATGGTAAAAACCAGCATGTGCTCCAGAGAGCTTTCCATTCAGATAAACAGTAGTGACAGAGATCAGGAGCAGAGAGAGATGCATGGGGGAAGGGTATGCCTGAAGTCGCCCTGCGTGTCGGTGAGTGAAGGTTTGTTGTTTCACAGTCCTGACCCCAGGTGCATTCTACATCACATTGCTAAATCTCCATAACTCAGACCTTCCCAGAAATAAAAAAAAGGATAAGTGTAGCATGTTTAAGGACATTCTGATGGAAGACTGCTGTAGCTGGTAATATAATACAATTGTTAGCTCTGTTTGACATTCTCTGGACATGGAACCCAAAGTATGGTGTTACTCAATTAACTTGTGTTCACCTACTTCACTTAGCTTTGCTCTTCCTCCAAGAGCGTTATCTAGTCCACAGTTTGAGGTTCAGAGACAAGATGCACATCTTTCACCATAATCATGCAAGATACTAACACCACAAACTGTAGACGGAGTGGAGAAGGCTCAAAGAAACATCAGCATATTGAGATTACTTTGGGAAACAGGTACTATGTCAAGGAGTCTGGAACTGCTGCATGGACCCAGTTCTTCTGTCTCTCCTGCCTTGTTTACATCCTTCATATATAGCTCCATCTATGCACTTGCTGTTGAATTTTCCAACAGAGTGATTTTACCCAAGGCACTGTCTTCCCCTAAATCAGCAGGCCAGACTGCAACAGAGTTATAAACTAGCATCAGTGAAAGCCATATTGCTCAGAGTGGGATTTACATAAACTGTGCACTAAAAAACTCCTAATATTTAAAGTGTTATAACAAAGCAGAAAAAAAATCCACTTTCAAGCTGTATGACAACCTTATGAATATGCAAATTAGGATCCAAAGACAATCTTCTACTGGTTTACTGTAAATATTGCGGCATAACTATGGAGCATTAAGTGGCAGATTTAGGTCCATATTCATTCCTTTTTATTTATTTATTTTTAATACAACACTTGGAGACCAATTTTATTGTAATGCACCAAATCTATTGAGTATTCCAGTCAGCTGATAGCATTTTTAAATCATACTTATTTTGGCATTTCTTATTGAAAGCAATAGAAGAGCAACCAGTGGTGATAAATTTGTTTGTGGAAAGCAGCCTTGCTTGTCATAGTTGTACACTGTTGTAACTAGGGCAAAATTACACTATAAATTTATGGATTTATTGTGCTTTTTTTTTCCCCTCCAGTACTGACCAGCTTTTCATATCCTACATGCAGGGGTGTCCTGTGTTCCGTCAAGAGAGAATTGCTATAAAATCTGTGGTTCCTGTACATCAGTAAAGGGACAGTGTGGGATCTGATAGGGGAAAAGGTGCCTTTACTGAATTCACCTTGGCTTATGTTCCTTAGCCTCACAAAAACCAGGGGTGGAGTTTGAAGGCTTGACTGTGTTACGTACCATGCTGGCTATGTGTCCATTCACTGCAGAACTTGGGTGGGTTCTCATGTGCTGAGCTTGTGGCTCATGCATTCTGTACACCTGATATATTTAATAGCGTGCAGTTGGTTTTATTTTGCATCTTAAACAGATAATATAATTATATACTTTGTTCTGAGTCATCATCTACATATTTTTATCTGCTGATAGCTGTTTGATGTTTGGACTCCATCCAGTACTAATGGCACGTCTATGTCTGTAGGATTTGAGCAGTTCTTGCATAATTATGATTATTCTCACAATATCCCTACAGGGGCTAAGGTATGGAATTAGGCTTCTTTTCAGCCTGCATGGCAAGACTCCTTATAAAGGAAGTCAGATTTTCAAAATGCTTTATGTGCTTAAGAGGCAGGTAGATAAATGGATTTCTCAAACTCATCATGGCAATACAGACCCTAACCTTCTCAGGTAACTTTGAAAAAATCCACAAGATCTCAACGTTTTTAAGTACATGAATGTTTTTAGATTATGACCCATGGTCAGGTGAGAAGTTGATATTAAAGCCAGAATTAGTATCTAAATCCCACTGCCTGTTCCTAAGGAAGGCCTCATTATCCTTTTGTTAGCATCAGTGTATCTCATGTAGAATTATAATTTGGACCAAGAATGAGTGCTTTGTAATGGTGCATTTATCAATAGGACAAATGTTGTCATGTATGGTTTGGTTTTTTTCATCACTCATCTCTGTTATGCCACAGTCAGTGCCTGGAAGCACAGTTACGTTGCTGATATGCAAATAGAAAGCTGCACCCCAGAGTTTAGCATGTAGAAAGCGCACGTTACCAGCAAATTTGATTTGCCTTGGTACTTTAAGATCAAAAGCATTATCTATCTTTCTATGAATTTTAAGCATGTGTAACTCCGCTGAATTAATTAGGTTATTCCTTTCATTGCACTGAAACTAGCATTTGTAATGCATGTCCGGTGTATGTAATTTATCTGCGTGAGTGGAGCAGGTTATGGATCAGTTGCTGCTGCACCTTTACATTTTCCTTCTGAGTAAGAGTATGAAAGCGAAAATTCATATGTGCTTTAAGTTGTAATCTCTGAGGATGTGTTGCATATAAGGCAATAAACGACTGCTGCAATTGACTAAATGCCACAGTACAGCCGTTTATTTTAATTATGCTACAAAGGAATGAATATTATTGTTCTTATGGTATAACATAAGAAGAAAAGAAAATTGTATACCTCTCTCTCCTTGAGAGAGTTTAGCAACAGTATATTTCTTATCATTGAGGTTTTCAGGATAGCAGAATACAGAAAGAAAACATGATGAGGAACTAATTTAGAGAGGCTGTGCAAAAAACCCCACCCCACCCTAAAAAAAACAACTAACCAAAAAAAATATGAAAAAAACCACATTATCTCTCTCATCTTGAGCTATGACCAGTTCTGTTTTCCTTTACTGGTGTCTACAAGAGGGAATATTGGATAACCTGGTAGGTTTAGGTTGGTTGGTTTGGGTTTTTTTAGTAGACTTATCCAGGAAGGGTTTGGATGGAAGATCTGGTTGATGAAGGTTGATGATTTGCTGGTACGTTGTGAGGGCAGGCCCTCTTTTTTCCTTTGAGTTAATCTGAAATCTGTGCTGTAGCATTCAGGGCTTATCTTGGTTTGCTAACCACAAACAACTAAAAATACTGAGTCAGGTCTCAAAAATGCCATGTGAATATAACAACAACTTTTTCATTTTGTGTGGTCTTCCCCCTCTGAGCTTGGAGTGTTACACTTGGGCCAGGTTTTCAGGATCTTTGCCACTGCAGGGACATGAGATGTTTCCTTTCAGAATGAAAATAGAACATTTCACGCAATTTCATGATAACAGGAACAAATTTTTATGAAAAATGTAGTGGGGGAAATGCCTTTGCAGGAAACTTCTGGAGGTTCAAAATACAATCTCTAGGACTGACCATGTTAGATCAGGGTGCAGTTTTAGTTTAAGGTCACTGCTCTGAAGACTTTGCCATTTCTTCACTGAGAAATGAAAGTGAGACTGTGGCTGGTTATGGCAACTCAATATTCTGTGCACTGTACTCGGTTCAGGCACATTCACCTTAGGACAAGGACTGAGAGAAGAGTGCAGCTCTTCTGTGCCTCAGGCAGTGTACCAAGTGTACCATCTTTTAGGTGGCTTGGGTTGGTTTTTTTTTTTTTGTGGGATTTTTTGTTTTGTTTTTAACTCTGTGCACAGATGTGAGGTAGGTGTCTGTCTTAATATCAGATTACCTGTTGCTCATCACAATATAAAGGACCCAGGTACTTTCTGATCAAGGGCTAATGAATGTCATTCTGAAGATTAAATGTGCCATTTTAAAAAGATTATTAGGATAAGGTGAAACATTTTTAAAAAAGCAAAATTACAGCATGTTGGAGAAGTCAAAAAGCGTAATTCTCAATACAATGGCAGTGGACTGGGATGCTAGCAAAACTCACTTAGAAGACTATTAATGGAAATCATTGACAGAAATAGGAAAAGCCTGAGGTTAAAAAATAAAATAGTACCTTAGCCATTAAAACATCAGGTAAAGCTGATGGAAAGAAACTATTAAAACTATGCACAAGCTAAAATAATGAAAGAAATAAAGAAGAATGGAGCCAGTTACATCAGCTCTGTGTATTGCTCAGGGTATAACAAAATAGTTCAGATGACAGCAGTGCGTAACTCTCACTGACTCTCTGGGGATTTTAGGTTCCAATGTTATGTGGGTATTTAAAAAGTTTTATCCATCTTCCACAGAACATACCAGGTTTCAGTTAATGTTGGGAAAGAAAAGAATACAGGAAGCCGAGAGAGTGAAAAGTTCTTCAGATCTACCAGTTAAAGTGGATTGCTTCTAATTGTAATTTTTTTCAACAGCATAGTTCTTAGTTTGTCTCAACGTGTCCTTGATCTCATTTGATTTCCTTTGGCTTACCCAATGCACAGGTATTGCTCAGGTTACCTAAGCCTAGCGCATTCTGAGCTGTTTACTGCATCTTTCAGAATATTTTTCTCTATAAATGATCTTGCCAAGAAAAAGTATGTTAGAGCAAATCCCTCTATGGGCTTATACAGAAATCCTCTGGTCAAAAGGGAAATACATGTAGTACTCAGTGCCTCCTCAGCTGTGTTCTTTCAGACTTTCCTGCCTGTATCTGAAAAATGTGCAGGACACCACCAGTAAGTCAGTGAGATTTCCAGTGCGAGGAGCAAAGAATCTTAATAGAATGAGAGAGCAAGCTGTAGGATTTTGTGTGCCTTGCCTCAGCTGAGGTATATTTTATTTGGAAATGGTATGGTGTGGTTGGACAAATGTCGAACATAGTATTTGTGTCTCATTCATGCCTTCAGTACACATACGAATAAAGGGATGGAAAAACAAATACAGTATCTCCCAGAAGAGAAAGACAGAGGTGATTTCCTCTGAATATTTTCATTAGGATTAATATAGCAACCTGCAGGTTCCACAGAAATAACAATTCCAACCAACAGGCTTAAGTAACAAAACCCAATGCACACCTTTCTCCAAAAAGCCAGATGAAATCGCACCTGATAGCAACATTGCTCTGGTATTTCAGATTCAGTCTGTAAGAAGCAAGTGGGATAGAAATTGATGAGATTCTGAAGTTTTAATAAATTCACGGATTAGCTGGTTCCAGTCCTGAAGCCATGTGTACACAGAAGGGCAGCAAATGGTCTTTGCATCAAGGAAGCCTCTCTGTTCTGAGGATGTCAGTGGAGACTAGATCCCACTAAAGCAAACATTTTCAAAGGGCCTGAATGAGAGCCTATTTCATTAACATGAGCCTCTCCTCGTATTTCAGAGATTTTAAATCAGCATCCTCATGCAGATTTTAAACAACCCTGACATTATATATCATATACTTTTGATGTATCACTAACATCTGTCTCATTTAATGCTAGGGAATTGTGCCAACAGAGTGCAGGCATTTTCTTATACCCATGGGGGGAGGAAACCTTAAAATTAATTTTTGCCACATGGCCAAAAAGGCTTGGATAGACACAGTTTGCAGTAGTCATTTATAAATTATATACAAATAAAGACATTTCTCACATAACTACGCTTACAAGTCCCAAGTGTCATCTGCGTAAATTCTTGTAAACTGTAGAGAAACTAAGATTTTGACCTTTTGCATCCTAACTTTGTCCTTTTACATTTTATTTAAATAGCATATGGGCTTTTTTTTTTTCCAATTTCCTATGTCTTTTTTTAGTTTTTTATTTTATTTTCTAAATCAATCATATGGCTGACCTTTGCCTGATTTTGTCTTTTTTCCTAGCTATCTACTTGTTCCGTGTGTCTAAAGTACACGTGCTTATTTGCAGTTAACAGACACGGATATATGTTTGTGCAAAAGCTGTGTAGTATCTACCAGTAATCCGGCATCATGGATTCCATTTCAGATAAAGCATCTCTTCTTGAAGAGTGGCATGTAACAGTGGTGGCTTTGCTTTGTGTGCATGGCATGTGCTTTTCTGTGATCCCAAACTGTAATAGGATGGAAGGGAAGTTTGCAGGGTGGCTGTCATTTTTTTGCCTCATCTATGGATAAAGACAAATCAGTTTCCATATCAGTAATAACTGGTAAATCCAAAGTGCTTGTCTGAAATCTGGGATACACTAAAGCAAGTGAGAGAAGACGCATGTCCAGAGCTTCAGGCTCCAAATCACTTATGTGGCTTTGGTTTTGTAGTGTAACAAAACCAGGAATAGATGCCATTACTTAGTCACGAAATTACCACCTTCTATTCACGTATTCATAATTCTAAGAGTCCTATTCTAATAAGATCGTGTAATGAGATTCAGGGTATCATCTCTATCATAATGTTAATTAACAATTAACGTATAGTAAGCTAGGTGGACAATTCAGTGACAGAAAGCAGAAACTGGATGAATCTCGGGCAGCGCATTTCTACCAGATCTATTCTCCTGCCAGAGCAGTAGCTCACCGACGTTTTGTGTCATTCATATACCTGTGTACAAGTTTTTCTGGGCTGGAAGCAGTGGTGAGAAAGGTACACATTTATTTCAGAGAAAGACTTTTTAACTTGAAAATTAAGGGAGCAATGGGAGTTCACAGGGGCAAATGATAGGTGCTGGATTACTGTTTTCTGTCTAAGAGTGGGTGACAGGTCAGGTCAGGAATGAACTCGGAAGAGGAGTAGGATGGGAAAGAACCCACATTTGCCTTCCTCAGTGTATTTACTGAGGTCATGACACATTGCCTGCTTGCCCTTTCCCTTTTCTTCTCAAAATCAAGGGTGTGGCCATTAGTAGACATTTCCATCTGTTCTGAAACCATTAGTGGTATGGAATAGACCTACAGCTGGGATAACAAGTGGAAGATGAAGCTTGGCATAACAGACCCCTGGGGAGTGGCAGCCCAAATATCTGTGTTGTGTAGCATTTATACAATAGCCTCTAAAACAGAGAGTCACCGGGTAGAATATTATAACAGAATCGGAGTCTTTACAAAGCACATCAAAACACTGCTTATAACAAAACCTGAACTCGCATGTCCCAGGGAAGATAATTATTTAAGTAAATTATCTGAGCCTTTGAACTAAAACAGCTGAATCCGTGGGTGATTTACAGTTCTCCAACAACAGCTGGTGGCTGCACTTTCATCTAAACTAAAGTTAAAGAAAAGTCTTCCTGCCTTTGTCTGTTTAGAAAAGGAAAGAAAAGAAAAAAAGCTGTGTATTCAGGTTGGTTTAAAAAAAGGAACACCTTTCAGCTCCTTTGTATCTTCTGTTTTCTGACAAATGATAGTCCAAACAGACACATGCCATGTATACGTAATTCAGACTCTCAAGAATTCTTTTGAGTTGATTTCTAAAGCATTTCTGGTACCTCTTAAGTTTTAAATACGTGGTAAAATTATGATCCAGACAACAGATTGTCAAGACTTGTAGTGCATGTGTAATAGCAAAAGGACACAATACTTACGATATCCAAAAGTTTGTTTATTCTGGGGCGCAGATGTTGAAAAAGAATAGCATGCTTAATAGCTGAGAGAATATAATAAGAACAGTATTTTCTCATTTCTATTATATTTATCACCATGGTGTCCAGCCACACTTTTATGATGATTGAGCAGTAAATAATCCTCCTTTAGTAGCTGAAGTAGTTGTATTTACCTTGAAATAATCCAAGTCAGGAGTGAAGAGAGAGAAGCGGGTGACCACAGAGAGGTTTAAAGAAACGTGATCTCCTGCCCCAAGTTCTTGATTAGCTTTTAGGAAGGGCTTTGTACCTGGATACTGCCGGGAGAGTAAAACCAGTCCAGCCATGATGGAGATTAATGGACTAGATGAATTATCAGACATCACTTACAGTCCTAACAAATCTTAGATATTGCAAGTTCGTTAACAGAGAAAGTCAAAGAAAACAAAAGATTTTATTCAAGTGAGGTGAAAAGAAAAAGAGGATATGGGAGGACCTAGAAAAGCAAGTCTCACATCAGTATTGTTACGAGTGAAAACTAGAAACGAGACTGGAATCAAATGAACGTGGATGATTTGCTGGGCCATTAGCAAATACGTATAATGCATATTGTTTGTTATCCTTTATTTTCCAAATTCATGCCGTAACGTGGCCACGTTTTCTTAGGAATACCTTTTCTTTTTTTTCCTCCTGTAACACTTCTGTGTGAAGAGAGCTCTCTATAAAAGTCTGCAAAGCCAATATACTTTCAGATCACATTCTCACCTTCGCATCCCACATAAGAATTCCTTCTCTTGTAATACCTTCAAAATGGTTTCATTGCAATTTAGATTACCTGTATGTTAAGACTATTGCTTATAAACACAGCTCTCTGATTCTGATCTTTTGTTACCCTCAATTACGTGCTGCATCCAGCTAGGGTCTTTTATCCTATATTTAGTCTGCCAGCTCTTCAGCTTAAGGATAATTTTTTCACCTCATATTTATACAGTGCCTAACACAGTTATTGGGTGAAAATCTGCATGGAGTAAAAAGGTGGCAGCATAGTATGGAAATCCAAGTTCACACAGGAGAGATTCAGAGCAGCAGGTAGCATAAACAGTTGGAAAGGAGAGGAGGTTATTTTTATTATTGTTCGTAATATTATCATCCATTCAGTTTGCTATTTACGAAATGATGATTAGGAAAGTGATCCAAAAGCCACGAAATGGACATACACTTCCATAAGCAATGTGAAACAATTTACTCCTCAGTTGATTTCCTTCACTGCAGCAGATAAAACACTCCCGTATCATGTTTTACTAAAGCCATGGCTCAAGGTACACTAAACCAGTCATTTTCTCTGCCTTGATCTGGAGCATTCAATTTAATCTCTGTTTTGTTAAGAACAAGATAATAATAAAAAGAAGGGGAGGGGGGCTTAGTTTACAAGGCCATATCTGGCATACAGATGAGTAATTAGAGTGCCCTAAATATAGTGGTTTGCCTTTATTGCTGTAAGATGAGTAACTTTCATCAGGCACGTACAAACAGAGCACTAGAGAGCTTTAACATTAAAACTGTCACTACTAACTCAAGGTGTTTCTAACATATTCACATCAAAGGAAAAAGCTCCCACAAAGAGATCAGGAGCTGCACAGTTCACAGCCCTGCTTTATTATTACACTGTTGTGAAAAAAAAGCTCATTAAAGTTGCATTACAAGAAGGTAACAATAAAAGATTTCATTATTCCTCTTCTAGTCTGATACCACCCCACCCCACCCCACCCACCCACCGAAGAAAGAATTAAGCTCAAAGGACGTGAGTAAGTATTCAGAGATAATGGTTGAACAGTGGGATACAGCAGAATTAAAGTCAAGGTGTGAAGAAGACTACTCATTGGATAGGAGGACTCCCACGAGCTGTGTATGTGTATATATATGTGTGTGTGTACACATACTAGAATGGCCCCATTGCTATTGCTTGTGATAAATAATTCACTTGAGGTAAAACAGAAATAAGGTCACACCCATTTTATCACTACAGAGTTGAGTCACAAGGAAGAATTTGCTTGCCAAAGGTGTGAAGAGACAGATGTTTCCGAGCTCTGCTCTATCCTCAGAAACGTAGTTTTCAGATGTGTTTGGGTTTTTCTTATCAGGAGAATCTGATAAATCACAGTGGAGCCTACCTGCTCTTTGAACCGGTGGAAAGAAGGAAGAGGAAACACAGCTCTCCCTGTGCGGGGTCATTGCTGAGTTAAACGAGCAGATGAAACTCTCAGAAGAGTGAGGAGAAAGAGAACACAGGTACAAATAAATTGTAATTTATTATAATAAAATAAATAAAAACAGAGGGAAGAGAGAGGAAGGTAGTCACCAAAATATGGTGATAAAAGACCTGAATCAGAAAAGCACAAAAGCAAAAAGGAGCCTCATTCGAAAGGTTACAGCACTTTCACATATCTCACAAAATAATCCAAACAAGTGGCAAGGAAGTACTTTTCTGTAGAAAAGGTACACAGAGTTAATTAAAGGACATGCTCCAGCTGGCTTGCAGACTTTGGCTGCTCCTTTCAGTAGGAACTGGTGTAGCTGACCTGCCTGGGGTGCGGTTTGGATTAGGGGTACAAGAGAGCATCTGGGTACGCCGCCAGTACGAGGTGCAGGTTTGAATTCCTGCTGGTGAGCTCAGGATGTCTGTCATGTTTATCTCGCCCTCTCTGCCGTTTTATTACTCACAAGAAATGCAGCCAAAGTCAAGGCGGTGTGCCGATAGCATGCTTTATTTGTCTTCCTCAGAGTTAATAACGGACTTAGAGCAATGAGTTATTACAGTAATCATCCAAATTCAAAGGGGTTGCTATAGGAAGACTGTGGTTCTGTGTTCCTGGCCAAATGGCCGTCCTCTGAATTCCCTTCCCTTCCTTTCCCTTCAGCCCACCCGCTCGCTTTGGTGGCTTCCCTGATTGACTTTCACACTTCTCTTGAATGGTTTGATCCAAGGAGCAGCCTGACAAAGAGCAGCGCTCACCAGAGTGCAAAAGGTACGGCACTTTTCATTGTGCTGGAAGTTCAAGGCTGTTTTTAAGTCTGAGGTAAGTAACGGTGGTGGAGATGTGTATGACAGCCTGACCTTGATGCGTTTTCCTTTACCCCTTGAATATTATGATCTAAGTGAATATGTGACCTTTGTGAGGTGCCTTGGAGGATCCAAGTCTAGGCCCTCTTGGGGAGATATTCAGATCACAGAAGCTTTTACCCTCCTTTGGTGCTGAAAGTGAGGAAAAAACCACAAATGTATATTTATGATTCTTTGAGCCAAAGTTGATTATTTTTTTGCACTTTAAACTGAGACAACAGATTAAAACATAAAACATTTTTATTTAAATCTTTACCTGAATTTACCACTCCGAAATTTTTGGAGAGAGAGATATATATATAGGTTTTGTCATCAAGTGCATAATATTAGAATCAAAGGTAATAAAACCATTGATCTACTGTAAGACAATATTAATATTACCGTATAGCTTTTATAATTAATTTGCTGCCAGATGAAAAGGAAACACTAGGCCCTTTTAGTGCTGGTGATTAAAGTAAAAAGTAAACCTTTGAAAGCCAGATTTGCATGTACAACATGTTGCACTAATTCCAGCAGATCACTTGGAAATTGTTAGTATATTTGGAGTCACATTGCAAAGTTTATATAAAAGACTTACTGACTTGCAGGAGAAAAATCTGATCTGTGCTAGGATATTGAATGTTCTGGTAGTGTAAGGCTTGCTAAATTCATGTTCTAGCTTAAATTGCTTATATGTTTTTTTGAAGGTCAAGTTTTTAGCAAAGGGTGGTATCCACATTAACAGATATGTCCATATAAAACCTGGGAAAGGAGAAGGGAGAGGTCAATTAATTCTGCAGTGCTTTAATGTATTTTTAATAACCAATCCAACCTAGCTTGTTTTTACAGCTTGTCTATATATTCACTCAAATAACTGAATCCTATCCTGAGACAAGCTTGATAATTTGAATTAGCACAGTTTGTACTGTCACTTCCAGTTTGAGCACTCTCACTTAGCTCAGGTTATCTCAAGTTAGGCATCTCTGTTTAACTATCACTTGTGAAGGCAATGAAGCCAAACAATTTGTGTTGGATTTATACCATGTCAGAATGATACTGTCACTCCTGTTTTCAAGTTACACTTTTCTAGAGATAGCATGAGAGACTTGAAAAAAATTCAGTTTCAGGTTTAAGATTTGAAGCAAGATGCTTGATTCTGCTCTGTGCTTTTCCTCTATGTAATCCATATGTCGTGTGATAAAAGAATAGGGATGTAAGGTCCAGTCACCTTTTCTTATAACAAGTTCTGTGTGGGCTCCATGTGTGAATCTGGGATGTCTGTGCACCGCATCTTTTAAAATCTACGTTTCCGTGGACTTTAGGGGCTGTGGATCCAGCCCAGTCATTACATTGCTGTTAGTTCTGAGTCCTCGCTTTGTAAAGCTCAGTAGAGGAAAATGAAACAAGACCCTTTATTTGCAGTGTCTGTTGGTTATGAACCTTCTGCTTCATGAAAGAAGGCACTTCCCTGTGTTCCCTAAATACTTTATGCTGGATCAAGTACAGTCAGTCATCTTGCAAATGGCATAAAGCTGTCCTAAAAAGTATATAGCTGGCATAAACTCTGTATTATGTACTCTGGTGTTTTGAATATCAGTCACAACTGATCCAAATAAAAATAATACCACTGGGTTCATCTGACAGAGCATACATTCAGTGTTAATGACCATGGAGCCATGGTTGGAATGATTTTGTGTGACTTTGTACAAACCATTTAACTGCTCCATGAAATGATTATAAAGGCTTTCTTGATTCCCAGCTGCAGTTTGAGGCTTAATTAATTAATGCCTGCAAAGCACTTTAAGATCTTAGATGAAACGTATCACAGAAGAGCAAATATCATTATAAGTGAAATATTTTGAAGGAAAAACTTTGAGGAGTGATTGAAGTTTGCCTGTAGCTGGACTATTCAATTTATGCTAGGTGAGGACAGACTTAATCCCATGTGATGGTGTGGTTTGCATGTTTACAAGCTATCTTGTCTCTCTGCCCTTCTAGGAGTAATTGAAAACCCTAATATTGGACTCAAAACATAATTTGACATCATACTGAAACACACTCTCAAAGGAATTTTCCTTCCAGCACTGAATTTTCATAGTGATTATAAATTAGTGAAGTTATTTACATCTTTCACTCTCACTTCACTTAATGATAGTCAAAAAAAAAAACAAACCACAAACCCTGCAAACTGCTTTTCCTAATGTTTGATTTTCTTTGTATAATTATGCCCTAAAGGTTAGTTCTTTATACTCAGTCTGCAGCCCTTGATGAATGCAGAAAGGACAGAAGGGAAGAAAATATCTAATACTTTATCCTGGGCTTTGATTTCCAAAAAGGCAACTCATGTATCTCTGTGCAGCCATGTCCCTTACTCTGATAGTTCTGTTTTTTCAGTAAGGTGGCATCCTGAGGCTGTAGATAGGTAGGTAAACTTTTCAACTTTGGATGTCCTCTAGCCTATCAAGATTAAAAATAAAAATTGGGTAGTGATTTCCTTATCCTTCCATATTACCCAGTTTCTCAGGCACAAAAATAATTCCTGCTAAATCAACATGACACTTTCATCCTTCCATAATTTTTCTAATCTGTGTCTTTACAAGAAAACCAGAAGCACTTAGATGGGAGTGTAGAAAACTGAGAAAAAAAAATACACTTTAAAATTAATCTGCAAGTGCTAAATATTAAGTTTTATTATTATTTATACGCAGTGCAAATTTCTGAGCCTTTACGAAAAAATGAGTTTCACTCAAACTGACTTATTTTTCCCTCATTGAAAATTCCATCACAGTTTTCACGTGAGTGAATAGTACCAACAGGAACAGTTGCTGCTTGTCAGAGATCCTTTAATTTCCCCTATTTCCAAATCAGGATGTCATTCTACTCCCTTCCTCCAGAATAATTTTATATCATCAGCAGCAAGGAAAGTGTACCACTCTCCACCTGTATTACAGCTTGGAATTATGCGTCCATCACTTATGCCCAAACTGATGATTCACTCTATTTTCCACAAGGAAAATAAGCATGCAGGGAAGACCAAAATAGCATTCTGCTTTTTCCAATTTAGGAAAGCAATAAAGAAAACAGGCTTTGCCCATTTTTTTAAGGGCTTATATTTATCTGAAAGTGTCTTATTTGTCACTCACATGCTATTCATGCTGCAGTAGTATAAAAAGTACATAAGGAGCAAAGAGACTGGTGAATTCAAGACATCGCCTTCACAGTGCAGTAAGATCCACTTGGATGAAAGATATTATAAAACATAATTATATGATTAGTACATTCCGTACAAATTCACTCCTAAGCCTCCTTATAAATCCTCCATTCCTTTAGCTGCAGTAAACATTTAAGAGATCTATTTGTAGTGTTTTCTGTTCAGGTTTTCTTTAACAGCACCAAGGAGTTTCATAATATTAAGGGGAAAATAATTATAACATCACCAATATTTTTAAAATCTTGTTACACTTTTTCTTTTCTTGGATAAGAGATTTATGGAACAATAATTAAATGTCAGGAAATGAATCACAGATGAGATACCGACATCTGATAGTGTTTTGTAAACAGACTAAATGAGTCCGGAGAGAGGTGGAAACTATTGATGTTTCAGTAAAAAAAAGGCTCCACAGAGCCTCTGGAAGAAGAATATGTTCTTGAATGTAAATACAGGAGCCTGATAAAGGTGGACTGTAATCCATTAGGGAAAGGAAGTGATTTGATTCTCGGTAATTTAAATGTGAAGCTCAGGAGACTGATTCCCACCAGCTATCATCACTTGTAAAATAAGAGGGGGCTGCCCCTTTTTTCTCCCTGGTTTTGCTCCCCACAAATTTGAGGAAGTGAGCAGTTAAGAGGTTTGAAGACTTGCACTTACGTAAAAAAACCATGTTCCAATCCAGTGTCAACATAATGGCAGATGGGAGGGGAAGCTGGAAAGCCTTAAGAATTACTGATTACTTTTTAGAAGTGTATTAACCACATGCACTTTCTAAGAATTAGAATGCACGTATGATCTTAGCTTTCCTTATTTATATTACCAGGTAGGTAGAACTAGATGGCTTCTTAGAGTCTCTGTAGAGTCGCCTGTGAAAGTTAAAATTGAACTGGAAAGAATGATAACAAATAGATGTGCTGTCCGACTATTATATTTATACGCTAGTTATGTATTCCTTAGAAAACTGAGAAGTAGTTTAAGTAAGTCATTCTTCCAGAACTTTCTGCATTATAGTTTTGAAGGAGAACTCTGAAAGAACTTGAGGGTAGCTGTTCTGATTAGTAGTTAGTTTATCTGAAAAGCATTATTTAAGTCTTGATTGATAGTTATTTGTGGTGATTATTATTATACTGTTATCTATTAAGGCACTGTGGGAGATACACAAAAGACATACTGCCTTGAACTTAAGAACTTAGAATATAAATGAAATACACAGTGCATCAGTTGTTACTGTCTTGACATATGTCAGCATGTGCTGTATAACAATGCAATAGGAATGTAAGGATTTGATTAATTATATAGAGTAATCTCATTGCCTGAATTATTGTTTTACAGTAAATTAGTCTAGCAAGTAGGTTTTGTAATAAAAATGTGGTTTTTCCCATTCCTACATCTATGCTATGGATTCTGCAGTGAAATGCAATGATTAATCAGTAAGCAAACAGGTGCTATTAAAAACATTCTCTGAGAAAAATAAAAGAGAGGGCACTGAAAACCATGAATTAAGTCACCGTTTTAGCAAACAGCTTCATAGGGATGAAGGTAAAACTGAGGAGTATTTGTCGAGTGTATTGGCACAATTCTAGAAAGATGGGACTTAATTAAATGTGTGAAGAGTGAACTTCAGTGCCTTTCCTGAATTAATCGTTGGAAGATAAGAAAGACTGCATGTCCCCAGAAATCTCTGGCATAGCCACAGAACTTTTGAGGGCGTGGCCAATTCTGGATATACAGATTGACAGCTACACATGCAGATTTAGGCGTGCAATCAGGACAAAGTACATAATTTCATGCATGATGAATTACGTCATTTTTCCTATTTACTTTAGCTAATATGAAAAAGGGAGAAGACGCTTTTCTTTCTGCTGTCTGTTTGGCTGTAAGCTTTTGTTGTGAGTTTGTACAGTATGCAGCAGAATAAAGCCGTCACCTACGATGTTTAGATGGTGCTGTTAAATAAATTACTGTTTCATGTTACTTTTGATCCAGGGAGTGCTATTTTTTAGTTTACAAAAAGCTTAAATTAATAAGGCTTATGTGCAGCTGTGAGGGGAGTGATGTGGCCATACATCTTAAGTGCATTGAAATGGGGAGCAACATTCTCTGTGTCCTGAATATTGCGAACACACCGATGAATTGTGGCAGGTGCCTACATCCTTGCACTTCTTCAATCACAAAGGAAGTTGAATGTGGCACTAGGTCCCAACAGATGTATAAAATCAAGTATGTTGCTGATAGGGATTTCTTTGTTTTCTTACCATTATTTCCCCAAAATGAAATATGCAGTTGTGATAAAAAAAATCACATGGCAAAAGCTCCTTACGTGAGGGATTAAAAGTTAAATCTGTTTTTGTTCTAATTTCCTTCTACTCTATTTCAATACATCGAGCAAATGAAGCTGATTTTCATTCTGTCACAGCAGCTTGACTTTTTTGCATTAAACAGTAGAAATGTAGGTTTACTTCACACAGTCCTTTAGTCAAGCAGAGAGTTTCCTAAGAGGAATTTTACTCATGTGCAAGGTAAACATTCTTGCAGTTTCCTCTCTGCATCTTCCCAATTGACTCAGACTACAGAAAAGTTCATTTACTGTAATCAATATCACTTTACCTCATGCCTCAATGAAAAAATACCTTCTGCAGTCAATAGCAATTAAAGAGACAGACAGGGACAGACATATTGATGAAGATGAAACTAGAGATTTACACCTGCTTACTATCTTCTCTGAATATGTAATAGGACAACTGCTAATTGTAAAATATTGTATTTAGTAAATGTTCATTGAGAAACTGTCTGGAGAGGGAATCACATTTTCAGTGGTGCTGGAGACAAAATCAGGTTTGGGGCTGTAGTTTGCTCAGTTACATGGTGGGTGAACACAATGAACTTCAGGGACGTCAGTGGGACCACACTGGAAATGGCAACAAACTGCATATAGGGCTGAGGTACAGGGGTAGCGGGACTGCCCTTCCTTCCAATCCTGCAGAAATAATTTGTGGGATCAATGGTCTTTTTCTTTTTTTAACAGTGAGGCTAATGAGTGGCCTGAATAATTTATGCAGAGATGGTGTGGTTAATTGGTACCTGCATTCTTTAAATAGAAAGGATATGTGTCTCTCGGAGGCAGTTCATCAAAAAGTTATCTGGTTTACAGGGAAACTGTCTCACGACATTCGCTGGCCTGTTTTGTAGAAGTCGGGCTGTCTGGATCATAGTGGTCTACTCTAGACTTTCTAAATCTGTAAACTGCATCTTATCTCCAGCCTTCCCAGATGCAAAAGGGAGGCTTTTGGAACCAGTCTAGTTTAGACACTCTGAGACCATTCCACATGTCTACCAAAGCATAGGAAATAGGGATGATCAGGCAATTTACTTCAAAAGCACACTCCTTATCTGTACTAAAATACTAATCCAAAAACCAGTAGCATTCAATATCTGTGAAGCGGGAACGAAAAAAATGAAATCAAGAGCAGAGAGTATACAGTATGCTTTGGGTGATAAAGTACACACTGAGGGAAGCTGACCTTCCTGCAGAGGTCCTGTAAGCAGTCCCATATCAATGGTCTGTGGAAAGGCTCAGTGCTGTGTATGCTGGCTAAAATCCTGAAATTTCTGCTCAGTTTAAAAAACTAATGATGAAGTTTTTAAAAGTTTCTTTAGGAAATTATGCTGCTGTAATGTATTAACCCATAATATGATCCTTTTGTAAAGAAGTTCCTTGGGATTATTATAGCATTCATTTCTATTACAATAGCATCTAGGATTTATCATAGAAAATCATCTCCTTGTGCTGCCATCATACAACTAGAAAAATATCACCATACTACATATTAACATTGCTTCTCATTGCGTTTATGTTTTGTGAGAGTCTATGCAATATAACAAAGGTTGACCAGACCTGTAACTACAATAAAGTGGGGAAAAAAGTTTCCTTACAATTAGTTTGTGGAACTTCAGTTACTTCATATTAACATGGACCTGCTATTAACTGTCTACTTAAATCAGTTCATTTATCAGAACTGGGAATGTGGCTTCAGTCTACCCGGTTAAAAAAATTGCCAGGATCTGCTTGTTTTATGGTGCATAAACCCTTCCCCCAACTTGATATTAAACAATAAAATCTACATGAAAAATGTATTTAAGGGCTTTAAAAAGCAGAACTGAGTGTTATGTATTTATTAGCCTCTCTCTCTAGCTGTTCTTTATTAGAATGACAAGTCTTTAAGTTTGTGATCCAGTGACTCTAATGACAGATCATCAGGACATTCTCTTCACCAGCCTTTTTGTATTAGAACTGAAGTTAAAAAAAAAAAAATAATGCAAGATTCAGTCAAGCGTTTTTTGCATAGCATTTCAAACTGCCATTTAAAATGTACAAACGTTCCTGAGCAAGGGAGATTCTTTTCTTTCATCCTTTTATTCCTTTGTGGTAGCTTTCCCTAACGGTACCTTTGACAGCTAAACATGATTTCTAACTTGTGTTCAAAACTGCATGAGAGCTCAGTCAGTTTTTCCCCTTTTCCCTCCGCACATCTCCCTTTCCTTTGCAAAGCCTGCCCTATAAAAATCAAATCTAATGCCCCCACAGAAAGACACTGGTTATCAAATTATTTCTGCTGCCGCTCTGTTAAACCTTTGTTACTCCAGCAACGTATTTAACTGAGGTGGGGGGAGGACTGTAATTGAAATCTATAGGAAATCTATAACTTGCAAATGGAAATGCAAAAAGGAAGGAGTATAACTGGTGTGTAATGGAAGCACCACCTTGTGAGCTTCTGATGACCTTTTAGAGGAAACAGCAGTGATAATCATGTGCTGCAAGGCTGCAGAGATTCTCAACAGAAATGTGTGCGTGGCTCTTGGAACACTGTTTTCATACTCTGCAGGCTAGATCTAAATGTCATTATTATCCATTTAAAAAAAGTCAACCAAAAGATGCCTTTATAGTAATGTAGCATCATAATTCCTGTGTGGAGCATCTTCCCATTATAAAGCCAACAGTTTTCTGCCTTAAACACGCATTTCAACATCCATTGTTTCTCTGAACTCAGGAATGGAGGAGTTTGGAAGTTGGATTTTTTATTGACTCCTGTCCATTGCAACTAGTATGGTTGACATTATGCAGTAATTTCTTTTTAAAACTCCACACTTAATATTCTTCACTAATATCCCTCTTAGTTTGTCTGGATGAGCTGAGACAGGTAAAACAAATTAATTAAATCTTCTCTCATTGACAATATGATGAAATCTTAATGCCGTTGTTTGAGAGCTGATGCATCCTTTTATCTCTTTGTTTAGAATCCGATGCAGTGAAATGTCCCATTTTTTTGATGGAAGGAACGAGGAAGGTCGTCTCTCTACACAGGAGAAAGGTCGGTATTTTCTAGGATAACACTTAAGTGAAATCCTGGTCATGTAAATTCCAGACCTTTTTGTTAGTCACTGCATTCTGTATTTCATGCATGCATTATTTTCATTGTGTCTTTTACACTTACTGTGGCATGGTGGGAAGAAGCAGACAGAGATTTGTGTGCGTATGGCAATGCAAAAGTATTATGGTGAAATAATAATGAAATAGTACTAGCATCATAATATTACTTCAGTAAATCGTGAGTAGTAAATAATGTCAATAAAAGAGCCTTTGTATCAGTATAACATCAACGCTAGGGAAGGCATTAATCATGCAGCAACTATTAAGGAACAGAGCAGTGTAGAAACTTCGTACCAGGGGGCTGTTACTGAAGGGATGAGATACCAACTGTGCTGAAACTGCGGAAAGGATGTTCAGCTGAGTAACTAGTGAAGTCCCCTTCCACGCAACCTTCCCCATGCAACACATACAAAGAAAGCAGAGGTCCAGCGCTTTCCCCAACCTTATTTTTCACATTGCACACATGCTGCTTTAAAATAATACCTGTATATTTTACACTCTGCTTCAGAATGCTGCTAGCTGTCAGAGACTTTTTTCAAATGTTTTATTGATGTGTCACTTGACTGTTCATTTGCTAAGGGTTTACAAATGCTTCATCAATTATTAACAGTCCTGATACCTACTTGGTTTCTTGTTGTTGTGTGCTTTTTTTTTTTTAAGGAGGCGTTGAGGGGGGAAGTGAAGACTACGAGTTTAAGAAAACAGAGATTAAAATAGGAATTAAATAATTTACATCTACTTACTGCATTATTCCAGCCAACTTAATTTTTAAAGGAAAACAGTTATACGGGAGACAACCGAAAGAAGTGTTTCCAGTTGTTTCCAATGAGTACAGAACAACTATCTTCTCTCCTGGTGCACACAGTATGCTAGAGATCAGCTTGTATGCTCTCAAGAAAGAGAATACACACAAGACTGAAAATAAAAGAATGTATTTAACCCTGTCTAGCAACCTGAAGTGAAATTCAATGCTTTGCAAAGGGGTTGGTCCAAAGAATGAAGATCACATTATTTTAGTAATAAGGGTGCCTCTGAATAGGTATGAATTTCAATGCCTAAAAAAGGAGAAGGTATCTAATGCAGTGACTTTCTTTCACACTCATGTCTATTTGAGAAACTTCTATTGCTTTTCCATTAGTACAGCTGCATGAATAGATACACTGGTAAAATTAAGGCTTAAGTAAATGCTGACATATTTACTAGAGTCTAGTCCTACATATTCCCCAGATAAACAGGCAAGAATAAGTAATTTTTTCTGTTTTTGTTTTCTAGAAGGCAACAACATAAAAAACATTTGCTGCTTTTATTTTCATCAGGGGTTTATTACTACATTTATAAACTATTTAATAACTGCTCTTTCCAAAAGGAGAAGAGTGTTTCTTATTTCTTCAAAAGAATAAACTCAAAAGAAAATTTTGCAAAACTGACTGAAAACTTGGACTACTGGCATAGCAGCCTTTCCACAAATGCCTTCAAAGTTGGTCTGTTCTCTTGTCCCTTTGAAAATTGTTCAGGAAATCTGCAGTTCTCAATGCTGAAAGCCCTGTTTTGCTGAACAAATCAATACATGGCATTTCTTTCTACAAAGCCCTTTGAAGCTCGAGCAATTGTCTTGATGGGCTCTGACTCTCCCAGGAAGAGCACAATCAATTATCTAATCTCATGAAAACAAAGCACAGGAGTGCGCGGGCGCTGTACACGGTGCCACCTCTGGTGCTGGGCAGCATCTCAACGTCTCACACGAAGTATGGCTGGAAAATACAAGAGTCATTGTAAGAATGTCAGCCTGTTCTTAAAAGTTAACGGTGGGCGTTCAAAGGGAACAGTGCATTAAACATGAGGATGGTTAAACAGGCCGTAATATGCATTAGGCACGAAGTTATTGCTGTTAAAGTGTTGAAGTCGAGGGCTGGAAGTGGAAGGTGGAGGCGGCCATGAGCTCCGCAGCGCTCAGGATGATGAGCTAAACCTTGAGCCCGCCTCTCCACTCTGCCCCAGCCAATGGGGTTGAACCTTGCCTTGCCTCAGCCAATGGTGACAGAGCCCTTCCTGCCTTCTGGGGCTGGCCTCACCTGAGGTTTCTTCACACCCTCGGTTCCAGAAGCTTCTGCCATGGCCACCTCTGTCTTTCAGCTGCCCAGGCAAGCCCAGGGTCCCTGTCGTGAAATGTGTTCAGCTCCCCTGAACAAAGGAGTCCCCAAAGAGCTCTCTAGGGCAGAAATCCCTCTTTTATTTTTTTTTCTCCTCCCCCTCAGAGTTGGTTGGGTGCTCCAGACCTCAGCGATTTTCAGTGCCGCTCAGGCTCTGCCGAGTGGGAAAACTGGGCCGCAGAGTGCAGCGTTGAGTTCAAAGCTCACCAGCCAGGCCCGAGGAGCACAATGTGGCATTGGTTTTGTGTTTGGGAGAAAAAAAAAGGGAGAAATGCGGTGATTTATTCTAAGCTTACATCGTTCTTGCTAACAGAATGTAGTAGTTTAAGGCTGGCTTAGAAGTGATTCTCCAGGCTGCATTCATCCCTTGGGCTGTTGCATGGATTTCCCCTCAGGCTGCTCCCTCCCTGCAGTGAACAGGAGAGGGCTGATCTCCACAGCAGTGTACTCCATCTTACATTCAGTAGTTTCATAGCCAAATCCATGGAGAGTCTGTCTTTACTCCAAGTCATATTCACAATCACCTTCCAAGGTATTGCCTGTGTGTTATCAAATAAAAGGCTTAATTTCATAATCGTTTTGTAAGAGACAAAAATGTCAACACCCACCTCTTAATTTTAAGCTATTTTTGCAGCTAAATAGACCTGCGCTCATTATTTCACTCTGAGAAATTAAATAGACTGATGTTTTTGTGTTGGGGTTGTAATCTCACAAAATGTAGAGTAAGTAATCTCGAGAAATAGTAAGGAGTACCTTTTCTGTAGAAAAGGTAAACAGAGTTAATTAAAGGACATGCTCCAGCTGCTCCTTTCAGTAGGAACTGGTGTAGCTGACCTGCCTGGGGTGCGGTTTGGATTAGGGGTACAAGAGAGCATCTGGGTACGCCGCCAGTACGAGGTGCAGGTTTGAATTCCTGCTGGTGAGCTCAGGATGTCTGTCATGTTTATCTCGCCCTCTCTGCCGTTTTATTACTCACAAGAAATGCAGCCAAAGTCAAGGCGGTGTGCCGATAGCATGCTTTATTTGTCTTCCTCAGAGTTAATAACGGACTTAGAGCAATGAGTTATTACAGTAATCATCCAAATTCAAAGGGGTTGCTATAGGAAGACTGTGGTTCTGTGTTCCTGGCCAAATGGCCGTCCTCTGAATTCCCTTCCCTTCCTTTCCCTTCAGCCCACCCGCTCGCTTTGGTGGCTTCCCTGATTGACTTTCACACTTCTCTTGAATGGTTTGATCCAAGGAGCAGCCTGACAAAGAGCAGCGCTCACCAGAGTGCAAAAGGTACGGCACTTTTCATTGTGCTGGAAGTTCAAGGCTGTTTTTAAGTCTGAGGTAAGTAACGGTGGTGGAGATGTGTATGACAGCCTGACCTTGATGCGTTTTCCTTTACCCCTTGAATATTATGATCTAAGTGAATATGTGACCTTTGTGAGGTGCCTTGGAGGATCCAAGTCTAGGCCCTCTTGGGGAGATATTCAGACCACAGAAGCTATCATCTAAGCTAAATTGACATTAATTAGTTTTCTTGTTAGCAATTTCTGAAATGATGCCATCTTGAGGATGAAATATAGCAGCTAATTAATAGCACTTAATTTACACAGTGTCATTGTGATACCTCCACTAATACGTAATCACAACAACAACAACAACATTAAGAATAATAATAATCTTCTCTGTCACCCAGATTGTTTTTCAAATTCTGCTGTAGCTGATCACATTTGTCAGTCTTTCTGGCACAAAGGAAAGCTAATGTTATTTTTGTTATTCTTAGATGTGACTGAACTTATTGCTTTTTTTAGGATGCTTGCCTTCATTTTTTAAAATCTAAATTTTTCATTTTACCTTAAATTGTATTTTATGATATATTTATATACTTTTCAACTAACTTTTATACTTACAGGCAACCAATTATTATACGAGAGGATCCCAGAGTTAATATTTTTGGTTTTGAAGCTTCACTTTATTTGAGACTATATAAATAAGGTTCTTATGAAGTATTTATACACCCTAACCCAGCTCAGGGAAAGAAACAGAAGCAATGAGTAAGTAACGAGGAGTCAGAAACTATTTGTGCTTTTACATTTTAAAAACGGAGAACTTGTTTCAAAAACCGTGTGAACTTTTAAATTCTTAAAGGAAATGAAAAACTTGGTTGTCACATAAACCCAAGACTCATTCAGTGTGGTGAGATTCTGCATTGTTAATTCTTTTTTTCACGGTGATATGATTTTGTCGAAGTGAGTTATATTTCATTTATATCTGTAACTACCTTTATATACATAGACAAACCATTACATAACTCTCTCCTATATAGGTGCATATGTTTTATACGTGTCTGTATGTGTATTCATAAACACCCACCCATAGGTATAGCTGGTTAGCGACTTGCTAATTTCTCTGTGTCATGAAATACATACTGTGCCTTACAAATTCATCACCTCCTCTCTGTGATGATGTCACCTGTCCTCTGCTGTTTCAGTGATGTGTATTCAGCTCCTGAAACCTTTGTGCTTTGGATAGATTTTATATTGTCCCAATACCAATGAAAACTCTCTGTTGTTTGAATGGTATCTAATCTAGTATGTTCATGATTTACTGGCATATATGTAGCATTTATCATGGTAAGAAGAGATACGAAATGTTTTAATAGCTTCATTGTGCTCATTTGGGTGGGTTGAAATTTGTCTTCCTCGTTATGCAGTGGCATTCACTCCATAAGCTGCTATCTCAATCTTACACTAGCAAGTTCTTTGTATCAAGCATTATGATCAATTATTCTCTCTCTCTTTGGCCTGAATTTGTAAATTGCCAAACATCTTCAGCTCTTTTTTGTAGCAATGAGAGCTGAGCTCACAATCGCTTTCTAGAATGGGACTTAAAATAAACCAAATTCATCAGTGTAAACAACTGCAACTCTAAACCAGGTAATTATGTCTTCTTGAGATAATATCATTCGCATATACATTTCTAACTTTATGAGAGTTCTTAGAAACTTTAACTAAAAATCAGACTTTCACTTCCATGATTTTGTCTGTCTTTCTGCTACTCCCACTAGTTTTGATTTCATTTTAGAGCTCCTTTCTCCACAGAGGGTTTTTTGATGACCCTTCAATGTCTTCTAAAGACATTTATCCTACATGCATTGAATGTGATTTGATTTAGCCCTCCCCCCAGCTCTGTTTTCTAAATGTTTCTGAAACACATGGGTGTAACAATAAGCTATGATTCAGCACATTTCCATCACATAAAAATCAATTTTCAGTGGCTCTGATTACTCCTTGTTGTGCTGAGATCAATAGATGGGAGAACCCTTAACCTAGCAGAGTGCCAGAGTGACCGACATGTATTCATAAGAACAGTCTATAAATTCAATAGAAATACTAGGTTGAAGGGGCATTCATGCTTTGAATAGCAAGGGGGGTTTTATGCTTTTCTACCTTGCTTTACACAAATTGGTTTTCTAAAAAGGCTTTGAGTCCTTCAGAGTTTGTACTTTGAAACTGGGTAATAGAGAAATGAGATAGTTATACAGTATCTACCAAAATAATATTCCCTAGTGACTGAATCACACTTCATTTATATTCCCCAATTATAATGTTAATTCTAAATTTCACTTGTTAAAACTGCTTTCCCATCCTGGTGTTCTATATTGTACAACATGTGACGTTACAATGTATTGTATTTCATAGAAAATTAATTTCTAAATCAGACTGATGTATACTCAAGTGAGGAGAGGCCACACTCCCTTTTAAACTCAGTGTTATGAATCTGAAATGGTCTTTTGAAACCCACTGGAATTAATGTAGATTTTAGTGGTACAAATAAGAGAAGGACTTGACCCTCACTGCAAAGATGGACAGGAAAAATAGTGTCACTATTTGCAGTACTAGATACCACTCTAATAAATAAACTGTTGTGCCTTACATTAGGTTCATTTTTGTATAAAAGTTGTCAGTCAATAACTGATAGAAAGGTTGCAATTTTGTCATGAAACTGAAAAAATACATTATTTTCTGACCTGGCATTTCATTCAGGATAAACTATTGGCTTTGTAAAGAAAAATAGGAGCCAAATCTTGATGTAAGTCAGTGTCGCTTCTTTAAATTTTTTCCCTTCCAATTCTTACTAGGGTTATTTTAGCCCTTTAAAAGATGCTAATTAATACTTTTACAGAACCTTGAAACTGGTAATACTGGTGTTTTATGCGCAAACATACATCCTATATCCTTGCTCTTAAGAACCTGCACTCCAATTGGATGAAATCTATCTTCATTAAAGAGAGAAAACACCATTTTTATGTACCAGTTTAAGGGTCATAGCTTTACTTCCTCTCTGCAACAAAAATGAACGTCATCTGTACTGCCTGACAAATCAGTACTCCAGTGTCTTTTTCAGAAGAAATTCAAGTCTGTGAGAATATACACAACATAAAAAACATTTAAGATTTTCTTGCTGAAACCCTCACACGATTCTTCTTCTGCGTAAAGAAAATTCAAATAAACCTATTTTTATTTATTCAAACACAGCCTCCTTAGAGCTGATGAAATTTTTCTATTAAGATGCATCCTTTGATGAATTTGTGCATATGTATGGAATTTGTAAGGAAGGAACAAGGATACTTTCTTTTGGCAGGTATTACATCTTTCTCTTCCATGGAGTGTAATGCTCTTTCAAACACATGAATTCAAAAGCCTCCTGCCAAAGGCAGCTTTGTATGGTAGTTGGTTTAATTTTTCTTGAAAATTTTGCCGTGGGCTGTTTTGAAAAGCATGTTGCTGTTGAGGATGCAGAGCAACACATTTGTTTCACATGAATGCTGGCAAATTCCAAGACTGACTTACACCCTTCTCTACAGTTTTCTAGCACCGCTTTCTGAGAGAGCCAGACATAGTTTTGTGCACATTGAGACGACATCTCTGACTCCAGCTATTAAAGATTTATTTGGCTTGAGAACATGTTTTGGTTTTGCAGATGATTACAAATGGCAAGGAGGCTGAATACTGGCACCGGAGATAGTACAGTGTGATCCTGATGAGCTACCTGATAGACGTGACAAAGTAAAACCAACCTTGATTTCCACTGGCATGCTATTGCAAGCCTTCTGAGCAACTAGCAACTGAAATAAAACTGCATTTCGCAGGTAATTCTATCGGTTTATTTATGGTAACTTAAGACTTGTGATGTTCCCACTTTTCGAAATGAAAGTCAACATGAAGTTTGTCTGATCACCTTAAAGTCATGTTATAAACAGCTCTTTTCCATATATAGCACTTCTCATTACACATAATACATCTCTTTGACCAACGTTGCAAAATACTTCATGGAGAATATTTTCATCAGAACAAAATTCCTTTTCTGCTTACGTATTGTCCAGAGAAGACATTAGATACCTGGAACTGTGAAACGTATTTCTGTTTACAAGAAAATGACATTGCATATAAAAAGACAAAGAAAAGTATCGGATATATTGTGAATTCTAATGCAAAGTACTCTTTTTTTGGGGGGGGGGGGACTATTTGTATGCTGACTTGAATGCTTTTTATTAATGTGCGGTCTTAAAAAAAAAAAAATCAGATTCTGAGTGGACCTGATTTTGATAACGCTTTGCCAAGTCTGGAATTTTATCTAAAGCAGAATAACATAGAAGTTTAATAAGTCTTTCACAAGGTCACAAGAGAAATTAGCTTTTCTGCATCAAGACTTATAGGTCTTACAGGACTATACTTCTTCCTTGAAGTCGTTTCTTGTCAGATGGAAGAACCTCAGGAACATTTTTAGGTACCCACCTTTAAATTAGAAGAGTTGTTGAATACAGAAGAAACAAGGGATATTAAGAAAAACCAGTTGGTTTCATCTACTATAAATGTGCCTATGGGTTGGTATAGCCACCAATGTGCTTTTTTATTGATATTATTCTTTCTTGTTTGCCTGCTTTCTTTTCTTCTATTGCTACAGCCTGTCTTCATTGGCAAAATCAATCTTTCTTGTCCTTCTGTTTTTTATTAAAACCATTGTTGCCTTTTGTTGTATGTCCAGAATTGATCCCTTGTGATAAGGAAAGGTTGGGTGGAAGGAGGGCCATAAATAGAGTAAATCACAGCCAAAAGAGCGTGATATTTAACAGCTTGGGTTTGCAGCAGTAAAGGGCAAATTCGCAGGTGTCACATAGAGTGCTTTCATCGCCCAGAGGGGCAATTCCAACAAGGACCGCCTGCTGCAAAGTACAATGGTGTGAGGTGATTCGTGGGTCACCTGCACACAGTTCTCTTGATGGATTGCAGAAACTTTCTCTTGTACTGATCTTAGCTACATCCTTGCTGCCTGGGGTTTTCTGACAGGCCTTTTCTTCTGTCAGTAATGGACTCTGCCTCCTGTTCAGTATCTTTTTCAAGCTAGTTACAGAAAATCCCCTGTGATCTATCGCATAGAGCTGGCAATCCAAAGAATTGTGCCCATGGTGTACTACTTTATTCTTTGCTGTCTCCAAAGGAGTTGACCCTTTTGCAACATTGGCAGTTGGATTAATGTACACAATATGCGCTTTGCAGATAATGCTATTGACTGTATCTTCACCTACCGAGGAAAAGGAATCCAGAAGGGTAAATGGGATTTCTGGTGACTGGGAGGAATGTGGTTAACTGCCTGATGTAATGTCCACTAAAGCAAGCAGAATGGTTCCAGCTAATTCCATTGGACGTTAGAGCAAACCTTTTTTGGACTAGAACTCAAAAACTCAGATGGTAAATTTTAGTAATAGCAGAACTGAAGGGGTGAAAGGGGCAAACTTCACATATTGGTTATATCAGAGTAAAAAGCTGAAATACTATACGAGGTCTTTCTAGCAGTGGTCATTAATAAGAGTTTCACCACTGAATCCATACCAAGGCCTCATAAACAACAAACAAAAATGTTAAATGGTTTTAATATTAGAAAGCTGTTGTCCTTCTGTGACTGTACACAAATATGCGCCCACACATGCACAATTTGGTAACTTCACAGTCAGAATGTTGGAACTGGCGTTTTTCCAAATTTAGATAATGTAAATCAGAATTTAACCCCTTGACTTAACTGCGTCGATAAGAAATGGCATTTGGTCTTGGCCCAGCAATTTCAAGGCATTCCATGTCCACTGATCTGTGGCAGTAAGCACTATTTTTTTTCTGAAGTGAGAGACATTATAGAGGCATAAAGAGACACAGTTCAACTGCTCTTCAGATATTTCATTTCTGCAAAACTGTTGCAGCTCACAACTCCACACCAATTAAAAATAAGTGAATTATAAAGAAAAATCAGCTGTGAGAGCATGGACTAATTGGACTGGAAGGAGAAAAATAATAAAGTGGATACATGTTTCGAGAAGTGCGCACAATAAATAAAAAGGAGAGACACTTTGCAACCTCTCCATTTTTGCTTTATATAGAGTGATGCTCGAGGCAGGGTGATTCATGTGATGAAATAGAGGATCTGAGCAGATAATAGTTTGCGAATTCCCTGAGCTGCTTGCAGGACACAGAAGGTTGTCCAATTAATCCCTCTTGTTTGGATTAATCATGCCAGTCTGTTCTATAGCAGAAGCAGCAACCAAACAAGAACTGAAGAAATGCCTTTTGGGAGGGATTTCACTCAAAAAAGAACTTTGGACTAAATCAGTATCCTGAATTCATGCAATAATATTCACAATTAAATAAAAATCCTTCTCCTATTCATGTTCAATCTCTATCATACTTTGATTAAAATAAATCATGTATAATAAGCTTGTAAACTCTGGTAGACTAGGTATCATACTCTCAAATTATCACCTCTATTTCAGCAAGGCTTTGTGCAGCACCCCTGCTTACAGCTTGAGTCCTGCAGACCTTCCATGTTTATTGCTTCCTTTGTACCTTTCCCATAACTGTTCTTTCAACTTCTTTCATGCTAGTCTCTTTTCCTGAGACACAGCAGAGAATGAAACAAAGAATGACCTTTCCCTAATAGATCCTAATAGCTGTGTTACCTCATTTATTAATGCATCTTCTGAATACATGAAAAGTATTCATATACCACAAAAACACGGACAGAATAAGACAACACCAGATAGGACTAGATGAGCATTTATTTTTTCCTCTGTTCTGGTTCTTGTATAAAAAGGTATGATTACTGCCATTGGTATCATTCTGTACACAGGAATTGACCACTCTCCTTTGGTGTAAAATTGCTATTACATACATGAAGAAGGTATCCTAAAGCACGGAAGTGCCACATGGAAATGACTGTGTTCTTTCAAGGCTATGTCAGACCCAATCTTGCTTTACCTGCATTAATTTCAAAACACATGTAGACTGCAGCAAATTGTGAGATTAAAAATGTCTGTGGAAATCTACACCCTACATCACACTCTCTCCTCAAAGACATTTTGAAGTTTGGAAAGAAGTAGTTGCATAATTTGTTAAAAATATGCTTTTCCCTTCCTTCTTTTCCACATCATTCCTATTTGTGTGTGTGTATGCGCATACACACACACAAACAGATGCATACTTAGGTTAATATAGCTACCTAAAGCAATACTGAGTTGCTGAATATTTTATGAGCCTTTGGAAGGTTAGTCATTATGCGTGCTCCTCCATGTGTCTCATTCACAGCCATTTACAGCTAATTGCAGCAGGACCCTAGAAGGTCCACAGCCCTTAGCTGGAACAGTCAGAAAAAACTTCCCTTGTAAACACAGAGGGGTGAGAGGAAGATTGCCTTGGGTGTTATACTATCACAGAAACCATAATTACATCTCATTACAAAGGAGGGTAATTCCTAATTGCATCTAATTACAAAGGAGGGCAAATGATCAGCAGCTACTTACAGTGTGGCTTAAATTTATTAAAATAAAAGAAAAATAAATAAGAATGGAAGTTCAGTCTCTAGAGGTGAATTTTTATGTAGGGCCAAGGTCAATGATCAATAATATTTAGTTTTAAAATGAAGACTTTGTATCTTTCTAAGAAAAAGTTTAGCTCATACTGCAGATTTGAGCTAGAAACAAAAATTAATGAAAGACGCTTTTATGACCTTTGTTATTCCACACATCTGTCCAGATGATTTTGCTGCTGCCCTTCAACTTTAGAGTTTAAGAGTCTATGAATCTTAAGGTCATGAAAGTATATTTTCAGCAGTATAGGGAACTCTCATTCCCACTTGTTCAAAGGCTGAGCAATTTCATAGTTTCATTTCCATTTCTTCATCTAAATACTTAAAATTCTGAAAAAAATTGAAGAATTTTCACAAAATGTTGCTTGGTTAAAAAGCTGCCTTTACATCAAAAATACCCCAATGAAATATGCCAAGCAGCTAAATGATTGTCTGCTGAAAAATGTTTTTGTGGTTACGCTATTTCAGTGGAAATACTTGTACAGATGAGTACTGAAATATTTGTCTTGCTTTCCAACTAATGACATAGAAGTTAAAAGAGGCAGTTACTCCTTTTGAATTGCCTGGATCATCTTATTTTTCACTTTAATATTGGCAGGAGTTTCAAAGTATCCAGTACCCTTCAGCTCGCTTTGTTCCGGCTTTTCAGTACTCATGCCCCTGTGTTTTTTCTGTCACCGTCGAGCACAGGACATTCACACCACATGTCAGTGTACAGAAGTGTAAAGCTGGCACAGGGTCAGAATCGGGCATGTGGTTTATAAATCGGTAGATAAGGTTATTGAGCCCTGTGAGAAAATGGAGGTGCTGAAGAAACCTAAGCTCAAGGGCATTGCCTTGTGAAATATGAAAGAAAAGATTCTAGGGAAGTGCTCTAATTTATTTTAAGTGCCTTTGCCCACATCCTTATCCCTCATTTCCGTCCTTCCTTCCTTACGGATGCTCAGAGATTTGTATTGCTTTATTTGTGTCGTTCTTGCTGCATTTGGTGTGGAGGCTTGAGGGGAGAGTCAAGAGAAGAATAAAGTCCTGGCCAAGCAGGGGCTGAATTTTCCCCTAGGAAGACTTGTCTTTTTATTGGCAGAGCTCATATTGATAAGAGAGAGGTGTGATTCTCACGTTTAATGAAATTCCTGTAACCTGAGGCATTCATTTAACATCTGCTATGTAGTGAAGATGCATTGAAGGTTATTCTGTGCACTGTATTTGGTTAAGAGGACCCGTTAGCATCTTCCCCTGTGTAGCAAAAAATCAGAATCTGAAAATGGTCCCAGTGCCTGTTTCGAAAGCCAGACCGAGCCACCTGACTGAAACATTTCCTAGCACATGGAACTCCTATTGTCCGATCTTGTAAGCAGTCCCACTTGAAGCTGTCAAGGGGCTGGTGTCCTATAGAAATAAATCAAGGCTGACAAACTGTAGTTTAGCAGTAACAAGCACCCTGGGTTGGAACTGCATGATTGGCAACCATGATAAATTTCTGTAATTACTATTGACTCTGGGCAGACTTTAAATGCTTCAACATATTGCTAGAGCAGTGAAATTTTGATTAGTTTAAAAAGATGTATGGCACATAACTTTCAAATGCTGGTAGACTCTTTTGGTGCCTCAAGACAGGTAAAAGTATCCTGCTGAAGATAACAGTGACAGAGCTACTAACTCCTGTTATGTTTTTGCCTGAAAAAATTCTCTCTATTGGTGACAGAAATGATTGTTCTTGCTGTTATCTTGCTAATCCGTCTGTAATTTTTCATCTACCACAATTACTCATCTCTCTTTTTTCCCCTGTACGTACACTGTTATTACCACTTTTGTAGTGTAGCAGATGAGACAGCACTGTGAAGGGACGCCTAACTGGGTTTTGCTTCTGGAGAGTAAGGCTTTTGATGACAACGGGAGTTGAGTAAATACGTGCACAGACATGCTGAGGTTAAGGTTGTGAAGGACTGATTTGGAATTTTGCATATTGTAGTTACTAGTTTTCACATTGTTCTCATTACAAGTATTGGGTTTACTTTTCTGTCTGTCCATGTTGTCTGTTTCTCTATCCATGATGCCTATTCACATCTCTTTTGACAGCACTTCTCTCTCTCCACCCCTCCCCACCCCCCCCAAATGATCACAAAGAACATAGTGTCTCACATAACCCGTCCCTCATACAGTTCTCCAGTCTATCAAACTAAGGTTAAATCTTGTAAAATGTTCTCAGTCCATCTGTGACAGACATATGTGACATGTAGAGAAAAATAAAAACAAGCCTATGTAACCATAACATTTTCTACAGGAAGAAAATAAGAGGCAAAAAAGCAGGTACGTTAGAAGCAAAGTTAGATTTGGAAAAATGCTACTGAAATATAGATATTCCTAGCCACTCTTCTGAAATTTTACTGAGCCTTTAGAATAACCTTAAGTCATAGTCCTTTTATGTCCCAGTCACTATGCTGTGCAGCAGTAAATTGAGTCCTGTTTCTACAAGCTCTGATTGAAAGGGACATGCATTCTTTTAACTGCCCACCTCTGAACACCCGCAGCAGGAATAATATTAAATTAAACTTACAATCTTGGCATAATTAAAGTATAGAGCCTGCATAAATATTGCATTAGGCTTATTGATCTGGAAATTATTATTTGACCACAGCTAAGACTTTAGGGTATGTCTACAACCAGTTTTTTGCTGCCATAAGAGGAATATCTGAATTGTCATGTTACTGTTTTATCTAGTCTCTAAGAATGATTCAAACCAATAAGTCACTGTTTTCTGTACCTTAATTTTATTATGTGTATTCCTGTGAGCCTTACAACTCCATTCTTTTAATACATTCAAGGATACATTCAGAAAAAGTTCTCATGCTGAAGAGTTTGCAAGAGCAATGAATTCTCTAGTGGGAGGTTAGAGAAGGAATTAGAGGAAGAGGACAGAAGAAAGAGTAGAAAGAACAAATGTATTATAATTCCCATTTTACAGATGGGCATAACAGAGATGCAAAGATTTCAATTCAGGAAGATGTATTTACAGAATTATTGTAATCTGTCTTGAGTACACAAATGCATGCTTAACTTTGAACATATATGTACCTTCCATGTAAAGCTGCAGCCACAGAATCTATTCCCCCCACAATAAGTTGTGTACGATTGTAACTGGGAGAGTAGTGAGTGAGATTCCCTTTCATCACCCGCAGTTGGTCATTTACTTGCAAAGCCTAACATCTGATTATGCCTTCCTGTAGTATTAATCTATCTTAAGCAGCTATAAAAGCAATTAACGGTCATTAAGTTATGGAGTACACTAATTATATCTGTTGCTCTTCTTTCTTTCATAGATATACTGTACAAGTCTATACAAGGTTTTTAGTACATTATGGTGTAGTTAGGTAATAAGATACCTGTTGCTGTATAGTGATTGAGTGATGTATCTCCAAACTTGTTCTGTCAGTTTATTACAGAAGAAATGTATATTGTGTGTCCCTGTGGTGGTACAGTTGTAGACATAAATAAGATTTTCTGAATTTCTGTTTACACTACAGATGGTTTAAGCAACACTGGGACAGAGCCTTGGCTGGCAACTGCCTTCATAGGAGATACAAATAATCATAGTACCAAGGATTTGTTGTTAACGATGTATCTAGAACATGCTTTGACTGCAAAAGAAATGTATGTCTGTTTTAGAATATAGCCGTGAGAAAGTAAAGGAGTCTCTCTGTAAATAAGAGCTTGTCGCTTTGCAGTATGGCACCGAATTATTTTGAAAAACACCAACTTTCTTTAAATAAAATGTGCTTCAGCTGGTGCTTTCCAAAAAAGTTTGGTCTTGTTGATTGTCATCGTCTGTCTATGCGCTCAGATTCCTGAAGGGGGCTGAAAACTGACTAAAACTGCATTATGCATATTCTCAAAGGCTAAAGAATTTTTCTTTTCTCAGTCTTGGCAACAGCCCTTACTGGAACCAGCTAGACAGGCAGGCAGAGCTAATTGGCAAGAGAGCAAGTGAATGACATAATTGGCTGCAGCATATCATTATCTTGGTGTACCAGCTATAATGAATGCCATTCACACAGGCCAGATGCAGCATCCCAACAATATGCTAGGGCAGAAAGAGTGGTTTATCAGTGGTGCTCATTCCTGATGCTCAGTGTTGTCATCAGGGTGAGAAATGAGCTCTGCCAAAATGCATTAAATCCATAAAATGCACTTCCATGCAAAATGTAGCACAAGAAGGATTATAAAATTAAAGGGAGAACTCAGTGTAGCCTTGCTCAATAGATCAAATTTAAGAGGGGCACTGTGCCTTATTGGTGAAATTCCCATACTGAGAATCACAAGTTCTGTTTCTGTCCCAAAGCAGTGTACAATCTCAGGTAATATCTCCACGTCAGCTTGCTTTCCCCATAAATGGGAATAATTACTGTGACCTTTCATTGTTCAGTAATGAAAAAGGGGTTACAGAAATGCTGTTGGTTTTTGAAACTTTCATATCAGAGGGGGTGCAAACTTATTCTGAGTTTGTTTTAGAATAATTGTTTTCTGTGGTTTGTTGTGAATCTTAGTTTGACAAGGTACAGTTTTCAAAACGCAGAGTTGTTTTAGGTAGCACCCAACTAGGCTTTCATGTCTATATGTACATCCTAGATTAAACTTTCTCCTCTGAATCCAATATAAAGATCCAATAAATTCAGGAGACAAGAATATTTCACATACCTCCAACTATAATTGGATCTGGAGAGAGACTTGTAGGTAACAAATTACCTGTACGATCTTTAACCCCAATTACCAACTACATGTGCTCATTGATAATTGTCTTTCTTGAAAACTCTTTCTTCCTGAGAAAGTAAATGATGAATTAAAGTTGTGGCTGTCTGTGGACAGTTCCAAATTGATGTATTGTTTGAAGGTTCCAGTCTCCTAAAACATTAGCAATCTCTTCAGACAACACATAATCCTTCTGAGCTCCTCCCGCCTCATGAGTGTGTATCCCAGGAAGAATGAAAAAAACCTATGATATGGAATTTTCCAATGCAAATTCAGCGTAAAAGACATGGGAGAGAGAGTGATTGTGACAATTATCAGTTGTTATTTATTAAATTGGCTGAGCTACACTAAATTGTATTTGAGTTGTAGCCCTAAATTTGAATTAATGAGGGCTGCAGTATTAAGCAAGCTCTGATATTTTAAAGTCATGGGTTATAAACGTCATATAAGTTTGATTCAAGTGCTGAGTTCTTACTTGCTTTCTAGATTGTAGACTGTTCAGTTGTGCTCAGCCAGTGTTTTCAAATACTTCTGTGAAGTCATAAGGACTGGAAATACATTCCTCATTGAAGAAAAGCTGGGATGCGTATTCTGTCCGGGAACTGAGGACTCCACGTACCTCCATCAGCTATTGCCAGACGCCACCAAACGACAGCAGTTGGTTGTGAATGGCTACATCTCAGGTTTAAACTGGGAAGGGATAATGTGTGCCGCCACCGTTGGACCATATGATGTGATCACAAGCTTATAGTGTCGGCTGGTGCTAGTGGGGACAAAAAGGAGAGAGAGAAAGAGGGAGAGTTTCAGCCTGGTGGGACTCCTTAGTTTTGTCCTGCTGGGTAAATCCCCGTGTAAGATAACCTTAGTAGATGTGCAGTCTGAGTAGAGATTTTATATGTGTAATTTCATCTCGTGAAATGATGATGGCTGCACTAAAGACATCCAGATGATCTATGGAACCATGGCTTCAAATATAATAAAAGAGAAAATAGAGTGGAAGTATATGGATTTTAGCACAGATACAAAAGCAAGTGTTTTTGTGATTGATAGCTCTCTTGCAGGCATTGAACCGAATTGCTAGTAGCTTGGCAATGAATGAGCTCAGCCTACTTAAGAGGTAGCATTTAATATTGCTAATTTTCCTCTTCTGATCTGTTTGCAGAAATCCTGCAGTGTGAAAAACAACTCATATCTGTTTTCTAATCTCTGAATTGATTGTATAAATAGGGAATCAAAAAAGACTGTCCATTCTTTCAGGTGTGTTTGATCTTCCTGTTATGTCCTGCTTTACAGGCAGGGCAGTGTGGCTGGTGTTTACAGGAAAGAGGATCTCTGTATCTCCACCACCTCCATAACTCTCCCCCTCTCATCCTGGAAGCTGTTTTTCTTGTTGTTATAGCATTCTTTATGATCCATTGAAAAGCCTCATGGTGCTAGGATCGGCAGTGCTGTTCTTCAGACCCATTGCTGCTGAATGTAGCATGTAAAGTAACTGTGGGAGGTGATGGGTGGGAAGGAGAGGAAAGGAGGGGTACATCTTAACCCTGTATTAGATACTTCTGTCTGTGCATTTGCATTAAAAAATCAAACCAAGGAATGACCTTGCAGATGGCAAATGTTACTTATGCTGGTACATTAAGACTGGGGTACTCAGAATGGTGTGGGAATATGAAAAACACGGGATGATGGCATAAGTGCAGGCAAGTAGGAGAAACAAAGCTTCTGGATCATTTAATCCAAATGACATTAGTCTGCTTTGGAGAGCAGTGAAATCAGCAAAAACCCTTCCTTTACTCATCACAACAATTTTGCGCTCGGCCACACAGTGACTGAGAGCTTTTGTTTGAACTTTAAGAGAGAAAAATAACAAAATATTGTGCCAAATTCATTATGACTTAAGTAAATTTCACAAATGATAATCAGGAGAAACTAGACCATTAACTGGGTAAATGTAAATTGCTAACTCACTGCCTGTGAGAGATAGCCTCAGGTGTTCTCCAAGAGCAAACAGATGTAATTGTACTGAGTTTAGCTGAGTTATGCTGACTTACATCAGCAGGGTATCTGGTCCAAAATACATGTCCAACTGTCTCATGGAAAAACCTCAGAGTAATTAATCCTCGATCTTTAATAGCAAATTTTACTGTACTTTGTACTGAACTCAGTGTTATGACAGGACATTAGACTTGTTTGGAGCAGGCTTTTTACACTGGGCCTTTCAGGGGAGTTATGCATTTGAGCGCTTAGTGTAAGAATATTAAATAATCCTAGATGTTACAGAAATGCCAGCATGCTCAGTCCAGCCAAAGACCACTCTTTCATTCTCAGCTGTAATCAAACAACTTTTTTTCTGGAAGAGGAAAAGAGCCACTTTATAAGAAACGGAATCTATCATGGTCAGGAACTGGTGTGAAAAAAGAAAACATGCAGAAACCTTTTCGCTCTCCTTATCATTTCTTATAATTCATTTGTTCTCCTACGGCTGGAGGACCAAGAGGCGTCCTGTGCTTGACAGATACAGCCTCTGCAGCTGTGCCTTCCTGTGCTGGCACTGCCCAAGAGCTTATTGAAGGTTTTGTAGCTTAGGGGAGAAGAGATTGCTTAGATGGCTGACCTGTTTGGTTTTGACCTTATAAAGAAGATTTTATTTCTTTAATAGTGTTTGTTTTAAAGAATCAGGTGTAACTTTGAAAATGAAAATTCCTGTATTTGAGTACCTGCAAGCATAAAAAATGTAAAATAGAGAGAAGGATATAACCCAAAGAACTTCCAGCTTATTCCCACTTCTTATTCTTTCTTTGTGACGCAAAATATATGTCTTTCAGCATACAGAATGTACTGTGTTTTTATACAAGTAGAAAAATAATGTTGAACGTCAGTTGAATATTTTGAGTGCTGTAAGAATATAAACATATGATAACCTAAGGGCTGCAGATTGCCAGTCTACTTGCCAGAAGAAAAGAACACTGGGTAACTTGAAGTTTGCAAAGGAGTTCAGGAAATCTCCTTAAAACTCAAAGCATCTGTTGCAACATTAGTGGTGTTTTATCAGTTAATATAAAAGGTGTTTGCAGCTCAGTGAAACCCAAACATTAAGATTATTGCACATTTTATTGGCCTTTCCTGAGCTCTGAAACTTGAAATTCATCTGCCTCTAACCTTTTTCACCCAAGTCAGTTTCATACATAAGTAAAGAGCGAGCTGAAATTACAGGGAGCTGTTAAGGAATGAATTGACTTGCTTTCTTCTTTCAAAACCGATATTAAAATATATGAGGCACAATTGTCAAACTAAGAAATTGCAGGATGATTCACAGGGAATGAATGGCCAGCCTGCTAGTCTTTCTTCTCCCTTACATTACTGATTTTTAATACGCTTTGAAGGGGAAGACATTTGCTTGCCATCTACAAGAAAATAGAAATGAGGAGCGGGTAAAGGGAAGGCACCATCTCTGCCCAGCTGCTATGCGCATATTGCAGATAATGCCAATCACCAGAGCATGCTGGAGATGTTAGATGTTTTAGTAAACAGCTTGTAAATGAAAACACAGAGGAATTGCCTCTTCCCCTCCACCATATTTTATCCTTCCCCTTTTCTAAAAGATACTTGTCAGGCAACACTGTGTTTGTCAGTGTCATAGCCCAGCATCCAGGAGCAAAATATAAACCAAAATTGATTTGTACATTCAAGGGTGAATTTTCACTCCAGTTTGCTGAGCTACAGCAGTGAAGCATGTCTATTTAATTTGCAACATAAAAAAGGATAAGTGCCATGCCAGCTTTGTGAATGCTGTTGGTTCTACATGGGTAGCAAGGGCTAGAGGTATCATATAAACTGGGGCCTTGATCCTGGGATTCTGCACAGATGAGTACACTGCTACCTTCTAATGCAATTGAGTGAAGATATTAAACACAAGTTCAATAAGTTTAATGTTAAAAGCATCTTCCAAATTGCACTAAAATGAATTAAGGCTGGGGATATGCAGGCTGGAAAATGGTTCAGTTGGTATCAGTGGACTTCAGATAAAGGGCACTTTCAGTCTCTGAACTGGACTCAGTAATCCCAGCTGTGCAGCCCCTTCACCTGGACATGCAGCTATGATAACAGGTAGGCAGAAAACAGGTGGTTTTCAAAATGCATGTCAGGAGAGAGAGTGTTCAGTGAAAAGATTATCTGAACAATCTGTCTCTCCATGATGATATTCCTTCCGAGGCTGAGGTAGTAGTTATATTTTTGAGACTGTTTACAGCTTTTTTAGATAATGCGATAAAGATTTAATCAAACTTTTCTTTCTCAAACTTTTTACTTACGATAAATGCATTCCATTTATTACATAGTTTTTCAAAAACAGTTGTCTGCTCATATTTTATGGTTTCCAGCTTCTGCATATCCCAGTGCTAAGCTGCAAGCACCATTTGCAGTGATACTATAATCTGTAGATTTTTGATGGCTAAATCTTGTAATGTCATTTACTTCTCGTGCATTCTTGTCATCTTAAAACTACATGGAATTAAGTATGCCCATTTTTCCTTCTCCTTGTCTCCTAGAACTGTGCTTGCGTTGAAGTAAACTTGCTTTACTGGCATAGCTCTGCAACTCAGACATTCCCAGTGAGCTTTCTTTTTTTTTCTACTTCTTTCACACCAATGCTTATGCTAAGATCTGAATTTACAGAGTTAAGTATATATTTTGTGCTGTAGTGGTGATTTCACTTTCTCACTTTCCTGTAGCCTTTTTCTGCTCTTGCACCTTAAATATCAACAGTCCTTTTATTGCATTGTTTAGCATTTCACAACAGCTTTCTTTGCTGGTAGCTTTCTCACCTTTTAACCCGCTAATTACATTTTCCATTTCATTGTAACATGAGAGACTGCAGTGCCTAAAAGTGTTGTAACACAGGCAACCAAGTGGAGTCTATTTAACAAGCCTTAAAGTTTTTCTGCCCATCTGTGTACTCTTTCTGTTGAAGTGCTTGTATTTCCCAGCACCTTTTGCACATTTCAGCTTACCAGTTAAAGTGGCATTGAGTTCAGAGAGTTTTTTCTTATCTCTTACAGCACCTCTTCTGATGAAGTACTTCCTTTTCCGTTTTCTTGTGCTACTTACCCTGTTATGAGGAGTTTTTGTTTTGACCTATTTTGTTTCTTTCATATGATTCCAGATACTCTCAGTTATCTTGAACCTTGATTTCCTTACCTTGTACACCTGTTATTGTGACATCCATTATAGCATCAAACATGAAAGACCATGTCATACTAATGTTGACTACTGTGGTGTAACTTACAGTTGGAAGTCTTAAAGTGCCTGATAGCTGTTCTTCAAATTCAGTTTGAAATGGTGACTGTAGATCTCATCATGTCACAATCTGTAATGCTCCCAGCAGTTCTGTGTTTTTGGAGTTTGACGCTTAGCATCACCACACAGATGTTCACTTCCAATGTAAATTATTTGCTGCGTTCTGAGATTTGGAAGGGTTTGTCTAAATGTTCTTCGGAAATACGTACGGTCACTCTGGCTTCTGGTGACACCATCTGGGGGATCCCAGATTGTTTCACATGTGGCTTCTCCTGGAATGCTGTACCATCATTTACAAGCTGTGATCCCAGAAGCAGTTCTAATATGATTTTCATCATTTGGATTTTGATATGCATTCCTTCCTTTTCTGAAAGACTAATACTGGAAACAGCAACAACCATTGTATAACATATGGCGTGCTTGAGCATGCTATCGATCAGTGTTTGTAGGGTTTTATAGAACTGATCTTTGAGCTCATCAATGTCGTTGTCTGCTAGTGAAAAGCATGATCATACCACGTTTAAAATCTTGCTTGGAGAAATTGGCTGTGAATAGACTTGTAGACTATGAGTGATAATTTTCTGTGTTTTGAACTCCTTAATTCTCTTCCCTTCCAGCAGTAAGGACCTTGCATGCTGAAAATATTATTGCTCTCCTTCCAATACTGTTTCATCCATTCCTGGCTACGTACAAGTGAACATTCAAACTATTTCATTATAATATGTGCCCAAAACTTTTTGTCATTTGTGTAGCTTGCATAGTTGCAGCTGTTGCTCGGATGGTTCAACAAACTTTCATAAGTCCTTCACTTTTAATCAGAAACTTCAGTCTTTGCTTTCTGATTACTTTTGTCAAGACATGACACATTATCTGGACAGATTCCATTACTTTGGCACGGTGTCTGTCAGAATGGCAACACACCTCACTCTGGCTCTAAAATTCAAAGGACTCTTGAGGTAGATTATTCTCCTGTCAGCCCCTAACCTGCAGAACTGAACTGCTTTGCCCTTGGTTCCTATTCTTTGTTTCACATTGCTTGGGCTGCCCTACCAAACTGCTGCCTGCAGGACTGGTAGGATCAATGTAGTACCTTCCCACAGCAAGGAAAGTTGCTAGTAGCAAAAACCAAGAAAAGCACGATTACCCATGATTCATCCCTCTTCGGACATCTACTGAAGTCCTTTAGTTAGGGATGTAGTTTTAAACTGTAGTCAAGGGAGGGAATAACTCAGACCATTTAACATCAGAATTGTTCTCTAGAGGTTCCTGGTTTACTCTGTTAGCTAAGAGCTGAGGACTGCTGTCACTCTCCATTGACTCTGTAGATCATCCAGGTCACTGTGGTGTCAGTCTGGGCACTTTTGAGTGTCTAATACCAAGCAGAATGAATCAAGTACATGAGACCAGAATTTCTTTTTCCCCAGGGGGTGGGGAAAAAAGACTTGCTGAAACAGAAGATCTGTTATTGCTGACTGTCTAGTAGATCTTTTCTCAAACAAGGAGCAGGCAAGCAGAATTTAATCCATTTTATGCAGATTAGTCAATCTCTTTTGTGTTACTGTGACTGTAACCATCAGTGCAAACTAGTCTCAACTCCCACCGTTCTTCTGAAGCTTACGTCTGCTTATTAAAACACTTTATATTTCTTTGTGTGACTGCATTCTTTTCAGAAGTATGTAGATCCTTTCCCAGTGTTTTGCTTGTAGAACAAGAGTTAGTGATGTTTCTTCATGTCATTGTTTTTTATCCTGTCAGGTTTTGACAAGAGAAACAATTTCTTTACTGCTTTTAAAAACAGAGGAGGTGGTGGTCAAATATATATATTTTTAAATGGCTTGTCACCTTTCAGTTTGGGGCTTAGGATGTTCTGTGATTGGACTTTGTAACCAAACCAAGAAAAAAAATAAAAAATATAACTCAGAATAACCTGAAGATACTAAAAAAATAAAAAGCTGCATAATGTTTTGCATGAAATATTTAGCATAGCTCATCTCTGCAATCAATACATTTAATTTCTGATTTCCGTACAAATAAAATGGCAGAAGTAACTGTTCGGATTGAAACTTCTCAATTACACAAGTAGTTTGTGGTAAAGTGGAAGCCTTGTAAAAGCTTTAAAAGTCTGGAAATAGATGAAGTTTTCAAGGTGCAGAAAACTTCACACAGTGCATCAAGTAATTTGATGATTAGGTAAGTATCTGTACAGTAGGTATCTGTGTTCCTATCTATGGGCAGCAGACAATTACATGTTTTGAAAATGCGTTTAAATAATTGTACAGTGCTGTGCATTCCTCTCCAGAATACTTCTTCCTGATGTGGGAATTCCCTGTGAATGGTTACAGTTCACACTTTTCACTGAAATTTTTTTAGTTGAAAAATATTGATGTTTTCACTTTGCAAATGTTAAAAGTACACGTATCAGGGCAGTATCATTGTTTTAGTTGTGATTTAATAATCTGCCCAAAAGCTTTCTGTGACTCCATTAGAAATAACTGTTTAGCTAGAAACACTGAACGTTCATGTTGAGAAGCACTTTTTTCCTGAAGTACTGGGACAGCTCTGAAATACAGTACCACATTGTCATTCTCTTTGCTTCAGAAATTGTATTCTAGAACTACAAGAATTTTAAATGGAGTTTAGATACTACTTTTTAGATATTGCAATAATTTCCAAATACCCTATAGAGGCAAAATGTTCTTTTTTGCTGATAAGCCTATCATGAAACTTCTTTGAAAGTTATTTTTTATTTTAAAAGGAAAACATAATCATCCTGTGTGTTCTTATAGCTTCTGGCAGCTTCAGTCATTCAGGTGAGGTAGTTCAGAAAGCCTTGCTACACTCCCATTTGTCCTGGAGTGGGAAGGCTCCTTGTTTAAAAAAACAAAATTAGGATTCCACTGTTGTGGGAATCTTCAGGGTTTGCTTTGGTCAGTTCTGATGCTGAATGCGAAGGGAATATTGCTAGGAGAACCCTGCATTAGGTTGATGGCTTACTGCAAGAGCTGCAAGACATTCCTGTAGAAACTAATACTCTGTTTAGCCTGAACTTTCTACCCTGAGCACTGCCTGCAGCATCTTCTTTGTTCTGAGTTCTTCTGACATTCAACCACACAAAGAAGCCCAAGCATGGTTCTCACGCTGGCTGCAGCCCTGCTTCATAGTAGTTCAATTCAGGAGGACTGGAACATTGAAAGCATGGATTTCAGCATGCAATTAAATTATTGCTCTTCATAAGCATCGCTCACAGCTAAACTGTTTGCCTAGTGACAGAGAGGCTGATTGTCTGACTCTCTGAATTATATTCAAATAACTTCGTCCCATTTCTCAAGGGGCCCATTGGTGCACTTACAAGCTCTTTAGGGCTTTGGCTGGGCTTAATAAAAGACGATGGATTTGAACTGGCATTTTATGCAGCGAGGCTGGTGTTGTAGATGCCAAATTAAAATTAAACCCTTCTCCTGTGCAAGAGTTGTATAAAACTTAACTGAGAACAAATATTCTATAAGGCAATAGGAAGGACTAGAGAGTTATTTATTAGCAATAAAATTTTCTGTCTGCATTTATAATATGTTTTTACAAGATTCTTCAGAAGGATGAAATCTACAGAAGTCCCAGGTTTCTTCAAGTGAAAACCACATTATGAACTTTTGTGAAAACATGATTGCAGTAGGAAGTGACGCAGGAGAAATTATGGAAGAGAAGAACTGTAATGATGGGAAAAAGCATGAAAAGATGGCATAAATATTATTGAATTTCCTCCTTTCTCTGAACAAAATCAGTTTGTTCAGACAAAAAAAAATTGTTTAGTTCAGGCTGGGGAAGTTTGGAGGCTAAAATACTACACTGAAAGAGTTGGAGAAATACTGGTTTCCTTATCATAATATAGTTTCTTTAGTCTTAAAAGAAAGCAATTTTTTCTGTGACTAGTTTCCATTGTCACATGTCAGCTTCAATCCTACCAAATTATATGGGACTTCTATCATGAGAGTTGTTTTGTTTTTCTCATTTGCCTCTCTGCAAGTTACAACAGCAACTTGATACTAGAAGTAAGAATCTGACTGTTCGCTGCCTTATATCTTCTGTTTTTACTTTCACCAGTGCAAACTACATGTAAATATCCCTTGCCCTCAAAGCATTCCCTGAAAACCCTTATCAAGTTAGAATGGCGATATTTTATACCTGATGTTCATGTCCAGTAGGTCGGCAATTGGAAAATGCAAGCTAAATGTCCAGCCTGACGACTTGGGTCATTGTGACACTGGGCAAGTCAGTTATGTTCTTTAAGGATTTCTTCCTTATATGTATATGAACGTGTAATTTTTTTCTCTCATCAGTTGTCTGTCATGTCTGCTTAGGTTGCAAACTCCTTGAGGCCAGATATTGTACCGTGTGAGGTGTTCACATTGTATTCTGTATGCAGCATGATGGGATTGGTCCAATTTGGGGCTTCAAAACAAATTTCATTATATCAAAGTAAGGGCTTTTGTAGCGGTTGTTTCCTGAGTTGAGTGGACATGTTCTTTTCCAGAGCTACCTGGACTAGTCAAAGGTATTAAAGTGCCCCGCGGCTTATTGCTGCCTGTCAGCTGGGGGTTTCTGACTCCCTTCCATAGACTAACCAGCAGAACAGTATGCACTAAACTGCTAGTGCACAAAATCATCCAAATGAGATAAAGCCACTTTCATCAGCACTTGATGTTAACTTGTGTGACCCTGAAGGAGGTGAAGAGGGCTTATGCATTTTGTTCTGTCAGCTCAGGTATGAAGCTGAGAACAAGCAGTGCCTTAAGCCACCCTAAGTGTTTGCAAAATCAACATCTCTGTGACCTGGGAGCCAGAAAAGTGCCACAGAATTCTGAAGAGGTGCCAGACAGTAAAATCTGCTGGTCAATTTGTAACCAAGGTCCAAACAGGAATGAGGCTGCCTTTCTTGCAGTCAGTACGTAGTCTTTCATAGCTTACTTTCCTGAAATAATATTCCAATTAGGAAAGGGTCTGTGCTGCAGGGAAATATTCCCATCATGGAGCACCCTACAGAGTGTCTCCCTGCCTGCTCAGAGTAATGAAGAAAACACAGGGAAAGGGCAACAGAAAATGTATAATTTCTAATAACTTTGTGAAGCTGCTCTTAAAGCTGAAATAGGGCGAGCTAGAGAGCAGTTGCTCAGTGAGTCAGTAAATAAGATTAGTTAATAAAATATCTTATGGAAAATTCTGCATTGCAATTGCAGCTGCAAAAGCTCTTAAATATCTGCACTCTTATTAAATATTGGAGGAAAAAACTAGGGAATAGATCTTATTTTGTCCTCTAGACTATCATTTTGTGTGAGTGCAGGTCAGTTCCCGTTGGACTTCTAAATAAATCTGAGGTTTTTACAAAATGGTACAAGAAGCCTTGCTGAATGCTTGGGTGCAGTCTCCATAGCAAGATTTATCTGATGCAGCCTTAGGTTTCTTGAAGGATTAATTCATTTAATCATAACTATTTTCTGCAAGCATTTTAATCAGCTGCTAATCCTCATCTCTTCGTTCACATTAGATAATTAAATCGGTACTATTATTTTTAAGTGTTCCCTCAAAGCCAGTGATCCTTATGAAAATGGGTAACAATGTCTGCGAAATGTCATAAATGAGGTCTTTTTCTTTTGGGAACTGTTCTGTGTCTTTTATTTAACATACTACAACAGACTATGAAATACCTTCTTTCTTCGAGAAGTACAATGGGCCAGTTTGGAAACTGCATTGCTAGGGGATCAGTTTTTGGATGAACAGTGGAACAATATGGGATTGTTGTGAACCCTTTAAAGGAGGAGATGAAGGAGTAGGTGAAAAGGAGGAAACAGAAGCCATTTCTAAAAGCATTAGGTCTATGTGACAGCGTGTTACCAAGGCAAAACAGTGAATGGAAATACCCCAATTTTTTTATTACGTATAGCACAATCAAAGGTCATCAAAAGCAAAGTAAATGTATTAGTCTTATCCTTCTGAAAGGAACTACTGAAAAATGGCAAAGCTCCAGGATGAAAATGACTTATTAAAAAGATTAATAGTCTCTTGAAATTGTTCTGTCGATACTTTTCCAGCCAACTCAGAACAGGAGGATTGTTGCAGCCATCTAAAGATCCAGAATATTTTGGCACCTTGAATTAAATTTAGTTCTCATGAGCAAAAAATGGATTGGATAGCTGGAACTGCTCTATAAAAGGAAAAAGCCAAAACCCCTTCATATCTGTAGACTGCCAAAAACACATGGAGGTTCTAGTAGGAGTAGCCTAGAAAAGCTGTAGGGATGAGTTTGCGGAATGAAGCCATTCAGCAAGAAACATAGGAAGACAGGAAGAATTGAGAGGACTATCAGAGTAGCCTATGTAAACAAAACCACGGAAAGCTGCTTAAGAGATAGCAGCAGAGTAACACATCGGAGACAGTGATTCATAGGTGTCGCAGAAGACTGTAAGATACATTAGGGAAATCTGCGGTTTAAGTTTGTATATATGGGTGAAGTGTGTGGCGTTGTACAGACCTTGACTGAAATGCATTGTTAGCTGTTTTCTGAAGGAATGGAAATGCCAGGTTTCTGGTGGGCGGTTTTCACCTTTTATCATTTTGGCTCTGTGTTCTTATTTTTATTCATTAAAGTCAAATAATAAATTTAATGCCTTTGATAGTAGTAGTAGATCACCCCCAACAGCTTTTAAGTAGATTTTTGATAAATGAAGATACTTGTCAAAACTAGCAATAAACAAATCATGCAACCAGAGTTAAATATGCATTGAATCCCCATAGACGAATCTGAAAGACCTTGTTAGATATAATTGTGTTTATGTTCCACTTTTTCTTCCCTCAGGTTTTGTTACTGTAGATAATACCAGTAAAATCATATTTGCTTGTACGATTAATCTGCCTTATGGCTTCTGCAGTCACCAAAACCTGTTCGTGGTATTTGCCCTGATCACAGTTGAGATATATTAGAAAACCTTGGACTGTTGACATACATGCACTGCGCAGTGCCTATAAAAGCAAATTATCTTTTCATTTTTGCACATCCTTAAACTTCAGGTGAGATTGGCATGCGATCCACGTTGTCTTGGATCAGATGCTGGAATTTCACAAGGTATTAAAGGCTACAGAACTCCGATACCTTGTTCTGCATTTGGTGGGCTAAGTCAGTAAATAGCAAGAAAGCATAGGCTCTGAAATGTCTGAGTCACTGTTAGCATTGGAATAAGGCTCTTGCATCATTTAGGTACTTTTAAATTCCTTCCCTTTTAACTATGTGGTTCTGGGCTATTTACTCTATAGCAACACCAAGACTAGAATCAAAGTCTTAATCCCTCTTCAGTGATTTATATATGGTACCATCCTACTATTTCTCAATTATTTGTCTACTGTTTCTTAAGAGAACTTTGTGATATCAGCAGGAGTTAAGTTTTAATTAAATATGCCAATATTTCTGTACACTAAGTCACTCTCCTGCTGGCATTAATGCCCGCTTACAGACTGTAGCAGCCACCAATATCCAGGGTTTAAATCTGTAAATGAAACATTTCTGTACTATTAGAGAGTAGGAGGTGCATAAGTAAAACAAAGTAATGCATTAAGCAGTACAAAAAACAACAACTGTTTCCGGCATTAATGTGCTATGTAGGAGACTCCCAAAGCATATCAAGTGAAGCTCATCAGGGAAATTCTACCAAGCCTCGACTCCTTGAATATCAGAGAGATTATTTTGTGTAAGCCATCTGAAAGGTATTGTAACATAATTAGTTGTTAAGAGTTATAGGAAACTGCTTGCCAATTCTTCATGGATTTCATTTGTAATTTGCCTCGGGAGTGTGGAAGCTTGCTTCAAAACCTGTTTAGAGAGAATTCTTCAGAGGTAAGACTATAAATATCCATGTAAGGTTAAGAAGCATTAGCATGGTTGAGCTGTTAGAGCCACTGCTGTTTGGCTAAAATGCAGACAAAATGGAATTCACTTCTATTGTGATCATTTGAAGTCCACTAACTTTCTATAGTCTGTAAGTATGGAACTATCATGGTCTGAATGGACATTTAGTTTGTCACTACTTCGTAGTTTAGCTATTAATAGGTTTATATAATTACATTCTTCATAAGGTGCACTGAGGAAAGTTACTTATTAAAATTCTATGTCCTTCCCTTTTAAATGCATGACTTATTAAAAGTGTAATCTTTCAAGGGGAAATGAAGCATTGGGATTTATATTTATTTATACAGAGAGAACTAAAGCCTTCTGAAGTCAGTGGAAAATTTTCTGTTCGTCTCAATGACTTTTGCATCAGACCCGTAAGATACAAGTAGAGGCAACTTCAAACCCTCTTAAATTGTTTTCATGTACAAGATGATATTTAGTGGTTAGGAGTACTTGCCTTTTTTCCTATTCAGCATGAAATACGCTACACAACAGCTTTGGCAAAATAGTATCAGATAAACCTGCAGTTATTAAAAAAAGGCTAGAGTCAGTATTTTTAAAGATGGAAAAGGAATTTTGGAATACAGATAATATTGTAAGTTAATGTATTTGCATTCATAACTCTTCCAGGTTTTAATATCTTTTGTTAAACACTGTCCCAAAGGGCAACTGTGAAGTAGGCAGGTTATTGGAGTTGGTTTTGACTTTGATACTGTTTCTAATTTAAATTCTAGTTTTGCAAAAGTTTGTTCTTATTATTTTCTGAGGAAGTTTAAATGGTTGTCTGGTTCCCACATCCTCCGTTCATTTTCCTTCCACCACTGTTCTGCTTAGTTTGTCGGGCAAAGAAACACAGTGTACAATAGAACTGTGTCATGATCTTAGCTGGTAATAACAAATAATAACCTACTTGCTTGGATGATGATAAGCTGAGACATTATTAGAGAGGTTTTTGATATGTGAAACTGTGGTTCTGCTGGAGACAGCTGGACTTCTGCCTCAGAAGCATATGAGTTTGTGAGGAAATAGTGAAAGCATTGAAATTAATTGACTTCAGATTCCCATTTCCCTTGAGATCTGACTAGATGCTCGGTTCCTTTTCTTGCTCTCGCCCATGGACAATTTTGAAATCTTGGCCATTGTGTTTATTTCTGAGGCATAAGGTTTTATCCTGATTCTGTCACGTTTATACCTCACTATTTTTTATCAGTTTTTCATATGGAGTGATATTTTAACTGACATGCTGAGTTATGCAATAATATATGTAAAATCTCCTTGGTGATATTTTGCAAAGGAGAAAAAATAAAGCTGTCAGGGAAGTGATCTTCAGAAATACAAGCTTTATCCTGGCTGACTTACTTCACATTGTGTCCCAGTGCAAATCTTCTGTTATTTGAGAGTAAGAAGACTTATCTCTATTTTATTCACAAATCCAAAATTGAATCTGTTGTTTTCTCCTGTGATGTAGAGCAACACAAATATTACAATTTGTGGGGTTGCCTTGCATCAGCCAGAAGGACTGTCAGATCTGGTAGTGTATAAGGATTTTTAGATAAATTTTACCTCTGGGAAATATCCAGGTTTTCATTACATTTCTGGAATAATTGTCCTCCTCTTTTGCTCATTTCTAGAGGGAAAGATAACACCTCTCTTTCATTAATGAGCCTTCTTTTATCTAAATTATTTAAATACAAGGCAAGGTCCCTGCTCATTCTCCTGCAATATAGGCAGTCCTATACTGAGATACTAAGGACAGTTTTAAATGAGATTTAATAATATAGTAGGACATTTAGCATATATTAATTAAATATCAGCAGATGGTAAGGAGAGCCCTCGCTGAGAGTGAATAAGTAGAGAGAAATATAACTGCCATGTAATTAAGCCAAACCTGCTGAAACAATGAAGGTGCAATTACTTTTTTATTAACACATTACACTTGCATGCAATGCTGAGGAATTTAATTACTACCTAACTTCAGTTACGTTCAGCTCTGGAGATGGTTCAAGCAACAAAGTTCTAAATCTGAAGATCTGCAAAGTGTAAAGGTGTTTGCATCCATAGTTGCTTGCCATCTAAATTGTGTGAATAGCTGTGCTCTTAACAGTCCAATAGTGTCAACATAGAAAAGAAGATTTGCAAAGCCCTGCTTTTCCATCCTTCCTTTCTTCTTTCTCCTAAACCATGCCCACTGATTACCTCCACTGAAAACCTCTTAGTCTTAACACTGCCTGGTCACAATTCCATCTGAGTTTAGATGTGCTGTGTTATACTGGGCTCTGAGGTTCCTGACTTCCTGTCTCTGTAGCCTGTAGCTGGTGGTAAGTCTGGAGAGGGAGATGATGGGAGATGATTTCTATATGTCACTGCTGTTAGAAAACTGTATGAGAGTAGAGCTTTGGTGTGGATGTAGGCTGCAAGGTAGAGTGTAAATTGTATGTAAGACTCAGGTGGTCTGAAGCAACTCTCATGAATCAACCTGAAAACTGATGTAAAATTGACAAAATGGAAATCATTTGAGTGCCATCACCATAGCAAGAAATTTATAGTACCATGGTGACAACAACTGATTTTGTAGTTTTGCCAGGCCAAATAAAGAGCGAGCTTTTTCCTATCTCCTCCAAGCAAAGGTGCCCTCGAGCTGCTGTCTCTTATGTGTCCTCAAAGCCCTTTCTTGGGTGTTCCATACTGTAATAAAAACATAAACAGATATGTATATAACACCTTATTAGGATTAAAATTCAACTCTTGAAAAGAATGCCATAAAATCCTTAGAGATCCGTAAGGACTTTGGTTTTTCACCTCATTTTAAAGCCAGCATTGCATGAGTATATGCATGTACGCCTGGAGACAGGTATGGGTGAGCACTTGCACGCCAGAAGGCTGCTTGTCAAGCATATGTGGGTGCTGGAATAGATGTTTGTATGCCAAGTTCTCATTGGGTCATTAGGTGGGAAAACTAACAATTACACTAGCTAGCTGAGATGTATCCCCTGAGACATGACTGGTTTTATAAAAATAAACTAAAACCTTAATCCTGAGGATTTTTCAGGAAAAACATCTGCATTTTCACATTTTTCCAGGGAAAAACAGTATTTAGTTCCAGAAGCAGCTCTGTTAACTTATGTTGGTAGAGTCCCTGACATAAAATGCCAAGAAATGGACAAGAATGACATTTAAATGCATGGAATCAACAGACCTACCTCCAGGTGTGGGTTGTTTGGATTTTTTTTGTAAATAATAATGTAAAGATACATTTGCCATCCAATTCTACTACCTTAAAGTACCTTGTTTGGCATTTTACTCTGATGAGTGAACCTTTAACAAGGTCATTAGCTTTGAAGGATTTTCTCCTGGGGTTGTGGAAAGCATTTTATTCTAAATAGCCAGGAAAAGAGAAGAAAATATAAATAAAAATAACACTGTGGTAACTGTGAAAGATATAATTTGTAATGAACATAAAGTGGAAGTCTCAAAAAAAAAAAAAATCCATCCCTTCAAGAATACAGCAGTCACTCAAATAAATCTAGCTGAACCAAAATAACTTTAATGACTAAGCCCCTTCAGTTGTTTATTAATACAGGAGTCACTGCATTCATGAAACCTGAAGTACTACCTTCAGCTCTGAACAGCTTGGTGATAGAACAACTAAAAAACTTTCACAAAAGAATTGCTGCTGAAACTAAGAGGTAACAAGGGAGTGAATTACAGGTTAGGCATTAATAAGAATATAAATGGTCAGATTTGTACTTAAAAAGCGAATGTGCATGTGAATGTGAAGAGGTAAAAGCTTGGAAGTGACCCTCATACCAGCGAGAACTTGCTAAAACGTGACCTGTGCACTGTGGAACTCACTGGTGCAAAAGGCTCACGCAGGGTCTCTTGTGCAGGCTAAGTAGATGGCATGATTTGCAGCGAGGTTTGAACACCCATGCAGTCCTAGCCCAGAAGACTTTTTGATCTTCAGATCAATTTGGGACAGCATTCATCTATTCTGTGAACTCATTGTCCCTGCCACCAGTGTTGGAGACATGTTGAACAACTGGATAGCAATACTATTTCCCAGCATGTTAAGCCGTTTCACCAATGTTGCCTGAGCGTTGCTGTGGGGTTTCTTTTTGTCCTTTTTTTTTCTTTTTTCTTTTTCTTTTTTTCTTTTTCTTTTTTCTCTTTTTTCTCTTTTTTCTTTTTCTTTTTTTCTTTTTTTCTTTTTTCTTTTTTCTTTTTTCTTTTTTCTTTTTTCTTTTTTCCTTTTTTCCTTTTTTTCCTTTTTTCTTTTTTTCCTTTTTTTCTTTTTTCCTTTTTTTCCCCTTTTTTTTCTTTTTTCCTTTTTTCTTTTTTCTTTTTTTCTTTTTTTTCTTTTTGTAAAGTGAAAAAAGGTTCAGGCCAGAGGCAGCATCTGCCTGTTCCCATTTGCTAGATCAGCATTTACCAGGAAACTGATGGACGATGTGTCATTCACTGGCATGGATTATCAGACTGTTAAAGGTCACAATGGATATCTGCAGGAGACTTACTGCAATAAGATAATATGGATAAAGCAGTTCCATTTCACTAGAAATTGAGGTTATACCTGCTGAAATGCCTGTATTTGGAAGCCAACAGGGTAATGAAAAAATTGCCTCGCATATTTCTCTTTTCATAATTTCCTCCACTACTACTTACTTTTCTCTAATGACCGTCATGTTTAGAGAAACAACCCTAAAGCTTCCTCCTTCGGCTCCCAGTGATGGGAAGAACTCTGAGTGTCGCATTACTCCTGTTAGTGTTTTTGCGTCTTGTTCAGATGCACCCATACTTGAAAATATAGCTTTACTTTCTGAAAAAAAGCAGCAGTATGAAATGATAATAAAACCTTCTGCTACTGCACTTCACAAGATACTGTTACGGCTAACCAGAACTAGGATTCAGAGAAAATCTGGTACGATTTCCTCATACCAGACACACTACATTTTCCTCAAAAATGCCTTTAAATATTTTTTTCTAAATTGTCCATATTAATATAAAATTCAAAAATTCCAGCTATTGTAGATCTTGTTCTCCATCATAAGAGTGTGCTGGGGCAGTCTGTTGACTTCCTCAAGGCCTTGAAGTATGGATGCAGATAAACCGGTGTAGTTTAGTATGGCCTGTAAGTGCTTAAAACAACCACAGGCATGGTCTTGGAGTCCTGAGTATCACCCTCACGTATTACACAACAGAGGGGAGACCTGCCAGGTTGTATGCTTTTCGTAGGGTGGTTTGTCTGCTGGTGTTTGGGGGACTTGCTGGAAACTACAGATTAAGCTTCAGTTTTCCATACAGGGCATACAACAGGCCAATGCGCATTTTCTGGCTTTATTCTGGAGACTGAACTGGATGTTAAGTGGTGTTTAAGTCTTATGTTAGTCCTCTGCACACAGCTAAATTTTATTCTTGTTTAACAGGTGTCTTTCTAGCTAGTCTTCTGTAAGTATTCAGTGAAAGCTTTGTCCGTCTTGCCCAAGATTCATTCAGCAGGTTTACAAACTCATCAACTGAAGTATTAATATCATTGCAACTCCTTTTCTTTAGCTCTTCCTTCCTCTAAAAAACCCCGGTGGAAACACTTAATCCCATTTTCCAAAGGAAGATAGGAGTTTGGCTGTTGCTGCTCTTCTGTATTTGTATCACAAGTGTGAAATTGAATGCCTGTGAGTTCCGATCCGTAAGGATCAAAGTCCTTTTATCCAGATGAGTGCACAAGGTTATGTGACAAACCTCCGAGCTGAGGACCAGCCAGGATATAACTGGAGAGTGACAGGGACTGAAATGTCACAACTCCAGCTAACTATTTGACAGTATTTGGTGTAACTGGATAACGAAAACTGCTGGTAGTCTTAAAAATTTTCACTGCATTACCTGTTTCACGCAGGGAGATTGTTATATGACAGAGGACAATGCTTAACTCTTCTTTTTCTCTTAACCCTTCTTTTTCTTAAAACACTAAATTCTGAGAAGGTAAATCCTGGAAATAGCCTTCTACCCTATGAACTCAGTAGTCCAAAGCCATCAATAGCTGGCTTTGATCATTGATTTAGGGAGAGACCAGAGGTACATTTTACGGATTTTCATTCAGCATGTGTACAATGCAGACTATGAGTTGCAGTGCTCGAATCTTTTGCTGTCCTCAGGGTCACGTAAACCTCTGACCACTAACATGTGCGTGGACCCTGTCATCAGTGGATTAAAATAAAATGGTCCACATAGCATTCCAAAGGAACCATACCCGAGTTTGCACATCTTCTTGCCCTGGCAAGAAGGCACCTATGCTCTGTTTCTGTCCATCCCCTTTGACAATTTCCTGACATACTTCACTGGTTTGAAGGCTCTCATTTCAGACTCAAATGGAAGAGCCAGACTATTACTGAGAAACCAAGTTCTATAAAGGGAAATAGAATGAAACAGAACAATGATTTGTGTGCCCCTGTGCCTGGTCTCTGACAGCAGACAATGCTGGATGCTTCACAAAGAAGCTGTAATAATTTCCTTGTCCCCAGCCAATACAAAGCATGCAGGTAAGCCATTTGATGTCATGTCATACAGTTGACTTCTCTTCCTGACTGCTGATGACAGTGAAGAAACAGGGGTATCCTAGTAGCATGTAGTAGTGACGCAGAATTGTCTGTTAATTTTGTGCTTTCTAAACTTCATTCCCTTTAAGTCTAATGCCATTTTTATTTTCTTGGTTTTTTTAAAAAAATTTTTAATTGTAACGTTCCACTGTAATACATGAAATAAGAAGTAGAGTTGGGAACAGAACCCTGGAATCCTGTTCTCAGTAGCAGGGTAAACACCTCGTTTACCTTGCTAAGGGAAAACAGACGCTGTCTGAATCTTTTTTTGGCAAAGAGTAACACCAAGTTCTTCAGCTATACTCAGAAGTAATTTGTCCTTTTTTAAACTAATTTGCAACAGGCTAGACAAACTCATACAAAGATACAAAACACTGGTATAAAAATAGATTTAAGACAAGTATAATCCAGTAAATGGACAGCAGTGTGAATTCCATTTTAAAACTGTGTGGATACTGTGCCTACTACACTATATAGTGGTTCTGTGGATCTCTAGTAATGTAGGCAGGACTCGAACCTGACAGATACTGACAGCAAAATACTATGGTGTGGAGATCAAGTAAACGCTCTAGAGGTAGTGCCTGAGACATGTTTGTCAACTTATCATCAATGTTAAGTACAGACCAAAGCAAATAGTTGTTTCAACCTAATTGACTGGATATCACATTAATTGCATTATTTACAAGATATTATCAATGAACACTGGAAGAAATGTTAATATATTTATTTGCTGCATATAGCACAGGAAACGAATCTTCTATTTAATACACAAATATGTTGCACCTTATCTCTTGTTTCACAAAAGATTTGTTTAACTAAGACTCTGGCTGATATGAGCAGTCTCTTAAATTGAAAAATTGCCATTCATTCCCCCACAACTTTGATACAAGTCTTATCAGCATGAGGAAGTGACAAAAACATATCTCTTCTTCAAGACAGTGTAAGGATTAGCTGAACAGCAAAAGAGACTTCATTTTGTATCTCAGAAATGAAAACAATAGGTAAAAAGCTTTGTCCTTTATTGAAAGCACGGGTGTAGACATAGGGGTTGATGTCCTGATACTCAGGTTTACCCCTACTTATCAGCAAGGCCGCATCACCTTTTCATTGCTCCTCTGACTTAAACCAGTGCAGTGGTTCTCGAGGTGTGAAATGTGTGAAAGAAAAGGGAATATAGAGGAACAGCTAACTAGGAGATAAAAATATTTGTTGTGTTGAGCCACACCACTGTATATTGTTAATAATGAATTACTTCAGCTCAGGTCTGGAGCCAAGATTTGTTGTCTTCAGATGCCTGTTAAATCTCGGCGGTGGTGGTGTCATTTGTGATGCTGCCTAAGAGTTTCTTTATTCAACAAAGTGACTGCAAACTCGGAACCAAAACATGGTTTTAACCTTGAAAGTGTTTAGAGTAAGACAACAGTTGGATACAGACATGAGATAAGAGAAAAACTGGATGATGCTCTAAAAATGCAACTGATTAACTGTTTTCAAGAGTCCTGGAGAAAAAGGATTGTTTTGAAATGAAATCAGAAGTTTCTGAATGAGGAATGGAGATGAGGTGAAATGCCCAAGTTCACACCATGAATCTGTGACAGATTCAGGACATGAAGCCACCTCTTAATTTCCCAGCTCTATCAACAATAGAAGATGATGCTTCTTCTGAGGAATGCACCCAAACATAAAGAACTGGAAGAAGCCCTTTGCTGTTGATAACGCACCAAGGAATTAACAAATTAATAGTCCTTGTAGAGATTACAGCACCGTGGCCTTTCCTGTATTTTGCCTCCAATTAAAGGAGTTATCTAAAGCTCAGGACTTTATGCAAAGCTCTCTGTGACTATGTGCTTTGCTTGTTTGCATGTATATGCCTCATGCTGATGGCACCAAATCCATTAATATAAAGTGGGTAAGAGTACCTTGAATGTGAAAGGGGCTGTATAAATCCAGCTTACATTCACCTTACATTCTCTCTAGCAGCAAACACTCTCAAATGGATGAGTATTTTATAAATATAGAAATGAAATATACTAAATGTATCTAGGGATGAGAGACTATAGATACTAACCTTTAAGGGAGCTGGAAAAAAATTAAATCTGTGAAATCTCTCCCCTTAATCATTCATTTCGAAGCTAGTCAATCAGCCAGAGATTCATTTTCAAGCCTTCTGCGTTTCTCAAAATATTTCTTGTAAAGGAAAAGGGATAGGGCTGGAAAATCTTAACTATATGGACCAGGACAAAATGTTTTCCACTCACAGTTTGCTTTCTGAAGATGGCATGAAACAGCTGATGAACAACTAGGCTGCAGAGCTGGTGTTTGTTGACTGGATTAAATTATACTATATGTGAGGCAGTGCAGTCCAGTGGTCGTAGACAGCAAGCAAAGTCAAATAATCCAAGTCGTTTTTTTTTTTCCCCCAACTTTACCAGCAATGTCAAGTGTTGGTGAACACACTGAGAACACTTCAGTGTAGCTCTGCTTGACCTCTTACTCTCTCATTTCTCCTTTCCAGCCCAACAAAGGGATTGAAACTTGGCACTTTGAACCCACGGTTTCAACATCTTACTGTGCTGTATTTTCCCTCTTTTATCTGAAAGAAATCAATCAGTCTCTGGGTGAGGAGTCTGAGTGATACTAGCGCTTCTCTCAGTATGTGAAGATAAATACATTAAAGACTCTAGGTATGCAGATTACTATGGTAATAAGACCATGTAAATACCTTGGATAGAAAGTGATATAGACATAAAATAAGTCAAAACCTTTTACAGATGAAAAAGTAATAAAGAGTTAAGCATAGTTATTTCACTAAACACAAGTCAATCGTTTATTCTGTCAGTCGTTTTGTACCCCATCTCTTATATTTTCCTTTGAAATTCAAAGTTGTAACTGCCCACCCACATGAACGCCTTTGGGAACAACCCAGTTCCCTATAATCAGGTACAGGAGTCCTCTAAATAAATGTAACTTGTTACTTTAACCACTTACTGTAATAAGCCCCCACAGGGCCTAGGTTACCAGTAATTTTTACAGAAAGGAAACTGTGAAGAGGAAGGCCCATAATGATATCTGTTCCTTGCTTGTGCATTTTTATTGAGCTACAGGCACAATCATGCCTAATTAAGCCCCTTTGTTGTTTTTCATAATTTTTGCTCTAGGCCTGTAGGTACACATACTAGTGGTTTAATTATTAATGGGGATTAATGGATGGGGTTTATGATTTAGTTGGATGGAAACTTCATTGAATGATAATAGGTAATACTGTTTAATAATCAATATGTGATGGGAAACTGCTTGAAAGTGGAAGACTTTAAAGGTCAGCTACAAACATGAATTTGCCAGCTTTCAAAATTTATGGTAGCAAATCTTCAAAAAAAGGGGCTCAGAATATGTGAGCCAACATCTAAGATCTGTCAATCTGAAACATTTTTTAGGTTACATTTAAGTTTAAACTTAATTCCAGCTAAAATGTGTAACATTGACTTCTGTGGCTTTTAAGAGAAAATAGTAAGGCCCCTGTCTTAATTATCTAAGATGGGCTCTGACTGTATTGAGGGAAATTTATGTGAGCTCTGTTTCCCACTTAAAATTCCACAACTGCACTTAGACTTGAGTGAAGTTATTCTCACAGAATGGAATTGCTTCAGTTCATCCAAGTCTGGATCACTTTTCCTCTCCTTTAAAAGAAGAGAAAAAAATACCTTAATTAAACTGACATTGTATTAATGGTGGATCATGTCAGCTAATAACTAGTCAATGCTTTACATGCCACATTTAGGTTTCTTTCTTCTATTTAAACAGCAGCACAATTTGACACTTGTGTGTGTTAAATCTTCTCTCGTAGACACCATGAGCAATGAATTAAGTGTGAAAATCAGAATAGCATTCTGGAAAGAAAAGGAACTTGTCAAACTCATTTCTGACAAGTGCCTGGATGAGGATCGTGGCAGTTTGCATGTAGAAGTGCTGGATAGCAAACTGCATGGGCCATCAAATTCAAGGACCAAAATGGAACTGGACTTGTCATATTTTGCAAAACACTCTTCTTTCCAGTTCAATAAGTAGTATTTTTATCTTAATTACTACTGTCTTTGTTATTTAATAATCTGTGTGAAGAAGAACATTTCCTTTAGCTCTATACTCTAAAAGGTATTTGGTGTTTCATTCTATCATGCAAAATTCAGGCTCTACAACTATAAAATTCCAAAATGTTTTACAAGTGGCCCTGATCTGGCAAAGACCTACCCATCTGCTTACTTGAATAATAATAAGCATTTCTATTCCAATAGTGCCCTTTATCTCTCTTGGTCTTTACACAGAACCATCTGCTTCAAATTGACGGTCTTTCAGACTGAGCTCACCAAGAGCCCTGACCTTGTAATCTCATCTATGCCTTTGACCTTGCAGAGCTTCCCTGAATAAAGGATTAGGGTCTGCCACATGCAAGGCAGCTTGTGAAAGCAGGGTTTAACATTGCAGATTTGTAATTAGAGTCAATGAAGTTTTTCCTGAATATGACTTGAATTTCTGATTTATTTTGCAGTAAGACAAAGCAAGGGATGGAATGCAAGTTGACCTGTTCCATGTATTGTCTTGTTGGAAAGTCACTTCTTGGTTAACTAAAGCAGTAAGGTAAATCTGCGGCTGTTAGACTGGACTGTTTATGCTACCTGCTGATTTTTATCTCTTTTCCAAAAGAGTAAATGCATTATAAGGCTTAGCAAAGCAAGTAAAGGTATCACTCCACAAAGGAGTACTTCCAGCAAGCTGGATTCCAAGCAAGCAGGAACATTGCCCACTGAGGCATGTGTTTGACTGTAAATGTATTGTATTTGTGAATTGCCTCCTATTTACTGTAAGGCTTTCAATAGAGATCCTTCTTGAGCTAGGTTACGTTATCACAGTGAAGTTAAAAGGAACATGATTTCTTCAGCCAAACTTACTTAGTCATCAAGCACCCCAGTTGCTTTGAAGTGTTTGTGCAGCCCTAACTAATAGAAGACGCTCTCAGACTTACCAACATGTGGCCTTGCCTTTCATAGAAACGTTACTGATGAAGTGAGAAGCATGCAGAGAGCACATGTGGAATATGAATGAATCAAGTCTGCGTGGTCTTTCCAATTTGAGACTGACTCTTCTGTGTCTTGATGCCTCTTTATTCTAGCAGGCTTAAGAACTAGCTTACTTTGGAGGATTTGAAATTATTTTCTTCTCTCCTATACCCCTATCTTCCATTCCTTTTCTTAACCAGATATTGTTGTCTGTTTGCTGGAGAGAGAAATGGAGAATTTCCGCTTTTTCTTATATACATTCAGTGACTGCAGTTCTCAGAAGAGTCATTCAAACTTTTTAACAATGAACTCTGATTTTTTCTTTGACATTGGAAGCTACAAGCATAAAAGTCATAAAACTCCTCCAAACTATTGTATTTTGAGGTCAAACCATGCAATGAGCCTAATTTTCATACGATCACCACTTAGGACCATAAGCCTCATGTTTTGATTGTGCTTTGAGCAGGGGATTGGACAAGGTAACCTCCAGAGGCCCCTCCTAAAGTAAATTATTGGAAAAGTCTATGATTCTGGTCTATCAGATAATGCTTTTAAAAACTGTAGCAGGCCCTTTGACTCTGCAGCTGTGAGATATGGAAACTAGGAATGAATATTTAACTGCAATCTCTTGTATTGACCTGGTTGCAGTCATGCTTTAGATTAACAACAAATTCTCTTAATTGTGTTTTTGGCATATTTTCTGTGATAAATTATTCTCATACTTTATAGCTTCTTAAAGTTTTTTTGTAGCACTGTTTGTGAACCCATAGAAAGAGATGCCTGAAAAAGTAGACAATGGAAGAGATATTATAAACTGCAATTGCATGTAATTGCTGCTTTGTAAGTATTCATGGGGGAAAGAAAAAGCTTCCTTATTCTTTCAGATTAGACATTCAATGTGTAAATATTTAAATCTGTCTTTTTCTTTTCTAATTTTTTTTTGTTTGTTTGCCCTAATCATGCACTGAGAATGTTTGCAGGGTGCTATGCATATGATAACCAGGATACGCAACAGTCAGAAACTGCTCAGTATCACTCCCATGATAACACTGTGTCTGTGTGACCTGTGGTGAAGCTTGGGGAAAACTTGGAATATTTTCATCCTGTTGGGCAGTTGATTGCTTTCATGCTTTTTAAAACAGTCTTTGTTTTTGCAGTTTTCTGTTCTTCAGAACTTCATAGACAGAAGTTGCCTATGGCTCAGTTCTACCCTTAGAAACCCTGAGGAACATGGCGTCATTAGTTGTTCCTATCCAAAATTTGACGAGTTCTAAATGAAGAATTGCCTTCCTTTGATATTGGGGTTTTCAGGGTAGAAACTATAATTAATTAGCTTCTCAGTCCTTCCCCACAGGTAAAAGAGAGAATGCCTGAAAGCGAATGGAGTATATGTGAAGTGGTTTACATTTTATGTTGTGACATCCTCTGTCATCCCTTACAACAATGAATGTGTTAAATGTTACCTTGTCAGGACAGTGGTACAATTATTTTTCAGTGGTGTAGAAGACATGAAGAATGGTAAATCTCTTCTAAATATTTCAGGCTGCTATTTCAAGAGGTCTGGTGTGGCAGAGGCCTGCCTAGCTGTGGTCAAAACAAATTGCGCAAGTAATAGGTGATACAGTTAAAGGAAGAATAGCTGGCAAACTGTAGTAAATAATCTCCCTTTCTGATAGTCTGAAGATGTTGGAAAGCTTTCTAATGCCTTTGTGTGTTCCTAGCATGTTTCTCAGACTTCCTCTGGAATGTGTTATGCTCCTCATAATTAGCTGCGTATCTTCTGCTGGGAAAACAGACAGCTAAGGAAGGAGGGGGGAGCCCTGGAGATGATGTCTAAGCAGTAAGTTCCCAGTGTTTTATTGAGAATCCAGCATTTCTGTTAAGTAATTTTCCCAAGCAACTGGGATTTACTCAGTGTTCCTAGTTATAATTAAATGATAAATCTCGGCATGGACAGCATCCAATACAGAGTCAATCAGTTCTACTGAAGTGGAGTAGGACCCAAGGTACATTTAACTAGGAAAACGATCCCGCTTGGGAAGGCTGTATTCTCCTGTCACAGGCCAGGCAAAAGGCAGACATGACTGCTTAGTAACCCAAGAGCTGTTTGGCAAGTAAAGAGTATCAGCCATATTCTGCAATATGCAATTTTCTGTGAAACGTATTTGTAAAGGGGCTTAAATTTCATCATCAGTGTGAATTGTTCTTACAAGGCTCTTTATTGTTGTTACTTGCAAGAAGAATCCATGCTAAAAGAGCAGGTTGATTAGTGAAGATATGTTACAATGTAGTTATTTGTTGCTTTACACGTTTCCCTAAGCCATTAAAAAGCCCACTTCATATATCAGTCAGTTGGGCTTTATAAAATATTTTTATTAAAAAGTTTACAAGACTGAGGCCAAACAGGCACTGCAGTTGAGTAGCAGGTGTTGTCTGCTTCTCTGTACCTCAACAGGTTCAGCTGAAATCAAGTGTCTTGCCACTGGTCTGTTTTAGCCCTTGGATCTACGTTAATCTAGACTAAAGCTCACCTCGTGAAGAATGATCTCTTACTGACTCTACAGTGGAGACTCCTGTCTAGAAGGTCCTTATTATGGCCAATGTCTCTTTAATCATTAGTGAAAGCACCCTAGTTCATTAAGCATTCAAAGCAATCAGGAGGTTAAATCATACAGAACAAACACCAGTAGCTAATGTATATGCTATATAATACAGCAGAGGAAGTATCTCTTGTGGGCAGAGAGTAGCAGGACCAGTAATTTTGTGAACTGTATCATTAATAAAATATATTCTATTTGATACTAACTTTGGAAGGTTCCTGTATGATTATTACATTTTTAAGCATCAGATTTTTTTTTTTTCGAAAGGCTTTACTGGAGGCTAAATTGAGATCTTCTACAAAATTCAAAGAGGTTCTGCTGAAATGCCATTAAAATTTTAACTTTATGTTCTTTCAGGGGTTTAAAAGTTACAGAAGCAAAGCTATACAAGCCAACAGGAATTTAACTATAAGATTTCTGTGTTCTGTAGTAGGTAGAATGTCCAACCTGACATAGATTCTTTGTTGAGTTATGTATTCTGAATATTTGTGATTTTTTTTCTTACTAAATGGTTGTGTTCACTAGGAGATTTTCAGCACTTGATCTTTCCAAGTGTTTTTCACCATGAAATTTCAAGCCTTTCTGTTCTGTGAAATTAAAATCAGAGACAGATTTCTAAATCGATGATATGATGATACTGCTCTTCAGAGCTTGCCTGGGCAGTTATGGCTGTGAGATGCTCCCACCTGAAAGAAGCCAGGAAGGTGATTAGCCTTGATTGCTTTTATCCAGGACCCATTGCTTTGTTGTTCACTGTCAGCTTTCAGTAGTTGCTTATTGGTGTCTGACCATAGTCCGTGCATAGATTGCGTGACCTGGGAGTGCTGCTCAGCATGTTGGCCTGACTCCTACCCAGCTGGAACCTAGATATACACCAGCCCGCCTCTGCACCTTTTTTCAACGGGAAGGTGTTCCTGGTGGTGGGACTGTAATGGAGGTGGGGCATCCTCTGACCATGTCCCCATCACAACGTCTGTTTGTCAGTAAATGATTTGTTTGATAGACCTAATAGGTAACAAGTTAAAACATTCAGAACATCCCAAAAAGATGCAGTTTTCCTGCTTTCTGTGAAGAACTTACCTATTGGTAGATGTAACTGTTCATGATATATGAGAAACTTGGCCCATCACTGACTCCATATGATAGATAAATGTCCTCGTGGGTTTATTGCATGTTACCTCCTATGATGGTTTTAATTTACAATCCAGAGTTATAAAACCCTGGGAAAAATGTCTTTTGCAGGCTGTTAAGCATTAGCATTCTCACATAGTATTTTTAATATGCCACAGACACTCATGGCAATTAAAATGCCTGCTGATGTCAGAAGCATCTCCTGTGGCACTTTTGCTTTATACTACCCAGGAAAAAAATCCCAAGTTCTTGTGCCTCTCTGAAATTATTCCACACTGTTTTTAATTTTGATGATAGCTACTGAAAAATTTATGAATAAGCTTGTCTGCTATCAAAAGCTGCCTCATGGAACTTTACTATGTTGACACTCCATCATGATAGGGAAATATGTATCATCTCATTTAACTTCAGAGAATGTGTCTGCAGGAAGTCAGGCATAGTTAATGATTTCAAATGGGCAGCTTTAAAAAGCATAGGCTGTATTTATCTCTGCTGTGGACCCAGAGCAAGTAGCAGGACTACAAATCCCCTGTCTTCCCTCTCCATCCAAAATTCCTTATTAACCCTGCCAGCGTATCTCAGATTTGAGCAGGGGGGAATGTTACTAGGGTTGAGAGAATAGTTGTTAGTTATATGAATGCAGAGTCATCAGGAGATCAGATCTTTCCAGCCACTGGAAATGGGGCTATCCCTTCTGCGATGAGTATTATATTGCTCTCTGGCAGAGACTCTGAACATGGGAGCTTCCCATAGTTCATATGGAAACAGTGCCCTTAATGCCTGAGCTCTCTAGGAACCAGCCCCACGTGCTGGTCTGTGCCATAGGTGCACCTCAGATTAGATGGGGATGAATCTCTCTAGCATGAACTTTTTAACATAGACACCTCAGATAGCAGCCTGGCTATGAAAGTGGGTTTTATTGTGGTTCCAGAGCTTTGGTGTTCATAGAGTAACCAGGCAAAAGATTTGCTTTCACTATATTATTTATAAATGGGAAGCAAATGTACCAAAATAAAAGGCAGTGGAAAGTAACATAATACTTTTATAGTCAACTGACTCTGACAAACAAATTGGCCAGCAGCACTTCATTAAGCAGATCACCTTGCGTAGCCCACACTGCTGTAAGAGCAAGTTTTGCCAGAAGTCAGTTGCAGTTTACTAACGAAAGACATTTGGATAGTTTGTGTGAAGTCTCTCTGGTTTTATTTTACTTTACTTAAGTTGAAGATTTCAAACAAAAGCACTTTATAACTCCCTTGATTATGGTGTGTTGTTTTACATGGGGGTATTTATTCATGCCTGTTTTATTAAATAGGGTGGGAGTCAGCACATACAAGAAATCACAGATAAAATAAGTGGAATGGAAAGTGCAGACATCAGTTGAAGGGTCAGCAAGGCTGGATGTGTAGGACAGCGCTTGGACTTTATTTCTAGTTTTTTGTTTTCTTCAGTGTATTTACACTCTTAGGGAGTTTTTTTTTGGTCAGAGGAATGGAATAGGAAAGTGATTTGTTCTTTTGAGAACAGCAGTTAGGAAAAAAAAAACTTTCTCTTTGAATGTTCCTGCTTGATACTACCTTTAGTAATTGTCAGTGTGCTGGCTATATGATTCATTCCTGTGTAACCAAGAATTTAGGGACCTATGATTGGACTTGGAAAAATTACGTAGCTGAATTCCAAAGTGAAATTCTGATTTCTTTTCCTTAGGCATTGCCCAGCCCAGTATTCCATTTTGAGCCTTCCCAGCTATCAACCCTGGGCTCCTGTGTTGGATTTATGATGCCACTTGTAAGCGTTTTCCTATGTCTGCAGCATCCTTCCTGCACTGGAGCGATTCTGTCCAGGGGACCTGGGCAACACTTTAGATTATTCTAAAGTAGCACTGCGGAAGGGTTAAAATAACCATGAACAGGGGGGCAAGGTGGATAAATCTCCTGTTGTGTCATATCCATGCTTCCAAAGTAGGGGGCAGCAGGAATAGAGGCAAGTCAAGTAGGAGAGTGAAAAAACCTTCATGGTCCTACTTTCCTCCCAACCCCAAACTTTGCACCTTGCAGTTCCCTTTCACTGTCTGTGCATTCAAGAGTAAAATTGGGCCCTAGGCAGGACGCTGTAGTCTGCTACCGGAGTAATAGCACTGGGTTATTAACAGGAGTTTCTTGGTACCCAGCTCGGTGCTTGTTTCCCTAGATCAGGGTGCCTTAGATATGCATTACTGAAAGTCAGTAATGCATACTGCTAAGCTAGGCTGGCCCTTTGAAAAAGATTTTTGATCAGAGGCACAGAACAGGAATGCTTTAAAAAGCATGAAGCCTAACTTTTTTAAGCCTCGAAAAGCTTGCTCACTCCTCGTAAACATAGATTAAAGAGGTGGAAAGAGCCCAAAGGAAACAGATAAAGCAGTAAGTATTGTAAGAAGAGGAAGGGAAAAATGAATGTATAACTGGGGTGTGATCCAGCTTCTAAGGAGATCTGGGCTTGAGGAATTTGGATGGTATAGTAAGGATTATCTTTTGCTGCTGTCTTTCTGCAACAGCATTACTGTAATCATAGTAAGAATTATGACTTCAGTGCCTATGAGTGCACCCATACATATGTTATGAATAGGAAACCAGTAAATATGCATGTATATGCATATATATGCACATTAACAATATTGCAAAATCCATGTCTTCTTTAAGACTCCATTTTATAACACAAACTGAATTTTCTTACCTTATGCTTCCTCTTTATAAATTTTGTCCTACTTGCTCACACAACTGTTTCTTAAAAATCTACATGCCTTTGTTTTGACAGGGTTTAACATTCCCCAAAGGGTTATGTGTGCATTCATGTGTAAAAGGAAAAAAACAGTTCCTTGCTGTAGCAAGAATGACCCAAAATGCACATCTTTGCTCCAAAGCATAGTTGTTGATCCTCTGAGTGGCTAACCGTGTCAACAAGCTGTTATTATCAAAGTTTAATATAATTATTTCTACAAGGTAATGTGCTAGTGCATAGGTTTATTTTTAATTCTTTTGTTTTCATTTCAATGGAATGGAACAGATAGAAATCAAATCTTTTGGGGAGAAAGGGAATGAAAGGGGAGGGCATTAGGACATGTATAGAGTGAACTGGTCTTGCTCCTTTGATTTTATGCCTCTCTTTCATTGCCACTTCATGTAGCATCACATCTGCATTCAATGCAACATTAAAATCTTTCTTGCACAAAACACTCTGGTGGAAAAGGCAACATTAGATGAGCAAAGCACTGAGTGCTGGTGCATCAAGATTTAAGATTTTGGTGTATATATATATATAGGTTACATTATACATTTAATATATATGCAGATACTAAAACCTGAAATTCCTGATAACTGAATCTCTAGGCTAGTTATTTCCTGTCCCTCTCTTTAATGACATTCGACTGTTTTGCTTTGTCTTATCCTTCAACTCAAGCTAAATGGATTCTTGAATTCTGAAGTTTTAGTTTATTAGGGAATCATGATTTTTAGACCTTGACAATACTTGTTTTTCGGCAATTCATCTCCTTCTCATACAACAAAATAGGTAGTTTGATGGTAGGTGAAGAATTAGCATCCATTCTCACTCTCATGATTATAATCTCGTGATTGTGCTTTCTTAAAATGAGATGCTGAGCAGTTAAAGACAGCCTACTCACTATGTTACTGAATACTTAAAGGGAAATCTCAAGATTCAGTTGGCATTTCTAGAGACTCACAGTTAGAAATGGCTACCTGCTACGTTTTTTCCTTTGAGAGTCAGTAGGAAAGTATGGCTTAAGAGAATAGTAAAAAAATAATTCATGTGCCTTCCATGTACAATACTAGCAACAGATGAATTTGTGGGTGACTCGTACCACTTATGCTAGAATGATCACTGGGGTTTAGGTATTTGCATTTGTGTCTAAAAAGCTAAACTGTCTGTATTGGTTCTTACAGCAAATGCAGCAATATTTATTTAGGAAAAATGTGAACTGTAATGAAATCAAAATGTGATCTGACTTAATCTCAGATTTTATACTGAAATAACTGAGATCCTGTTCACCCCATTCCTTGCATCTGTGACTGTCAATTGGAAAGAAAATTGCTACTAATCTACCTGAAATGCAAAGCTTTGGGAAGTTGAATTGATGAGTATCACGGGAGTTACTCCTGACTTGCGTTATCCTAACTTTGGTGACAGTTTTCCATTGTCTGAATTTGTTGGTATTTTTGTTTGTTAGTTTTGCACTGAAATAAGAAATGAGTGTTTAGTTCCACAGAAATCAGTGGAGCCTCCTCTGATTTATACTGACATCAGTACTGTGCTCACCGCATGGCTGTGTTTAACCCTGCTTAGTATTTGTGCTCTCTTAACTTACCAGAATAACTACGTTTAGTGAAGGGCTTACTGTTTCATTTAAGAGCCTTAAATGAAACACATGGTGCTTGCTGGGAGTGTGAATGAGCAGGGCACGCTTTATCTCCTGTGTTGTGTGAGTGCCAGAATGCTAGGCTATTTTGGGATGAAGTAACAGACACAATTAATGTGGTCTCTGAGAGAAATCAGTCCAGGATTTTCATACTATTAATTCTGTGGATGAGGATAAGGGTCTCTATTTTGTCTTTAAAACTGTCACACCCTTTTCAGCTATTCATATTAAGAGATGCCTTAGCAGTCACAAGATGGATTTCATGAAAATTGGATGTCATCTCCTTCACTAAATAGCCAACTGGTGCAGAGACCCTGAGTGAGTTGGTGAATTTCCCTCCAGAGAGGGTTTCATTTAAATTACTGGATAATATTGATACTTTTTCAGAACATCTGTTCCTGCCTCTAGACTCTTGATCGTGGTGGTAATATCAAGTGCAACTATCCAGTTTTTTCTCACCCATGTTTTCTAAATCTTGGCTATTCATATTGTTTAGCATTGTTAATCGGTCTCTCTGCTTTTCTTCTCCCTTTTATGAGCTTGCCTTTTTAGACATAATTGGACTTTGTTTATGCAGATATTTTGTAAGCTGCTGTGTCAGTTGTTTTGGTAAGTTCCAGACTTTATGTTATGGTGGGCTTCTAATGTTCATTAAAATCTTAAATCAGACAGACCAATGGAAAAAAGCATAAAAGGCAATTAAAAGCCAGCCCACATCCATGTCTAGGTAAACAAAAAGTATGGTATGATAAGAGCCAGATTAGAAGCCTCCAATGACTAATATGCAGCGTTTCTTCCGAGTCGCTGCCAAAAAGTTCATTTACAAATATATTAAACAAAATGTGGGCTTCATGGTGTCTAACTTCAAATCTTTGGTCACGATGAAAACTGACCTTTTACTTCTACTCCTTGTCTCCTGTACCGTAGCCATCTTTTAATCATGGCAGTGCTCTGTCTCTCACACATTAAGTTCTTAGCTTCCTGAATGGCCTCCTCAGTGATAGTTTCAGGAATTTTATATCTAAAAAAATTCAAAAGCTAAATTTAAAAAAAATTTAAAAATTTTTTTTTGACACTAAATTGCATCTGAGCTTTATAAAAAATGGTGGGAGATTTTCCCTCTCATTCTGCAATGTTTAAGTTGACATCTAATGATATCTAATCCTAGAGAAGTAGAGGGCAGGTAATACTGAAACTTGATAGTGCTATCCATCTTGCTGCATCCCATATCCGTCAGCAGAATTCACATATGGACATTGGTTCTTCAGCTTGGCGTTCTTCTGCATAAGACCTGTAAAGACCACAAAAGGTGATTAAAAGATAAAGTGGAAAAGACTTTTCTGAAGCATACGCTAGATGACAACTAGACTTTAAGTGCCAAAATTGATAAGAATTTGTTTTTTACAGGGAGGGTGCACAGAGTTCTAATATTCATGCCACTTTAAAAAAAAACAGTTTAAACTTGTGTGTGTGTGTGTGCGTGCATAAATGAAAATATCTTGTTATTAGTACAATCACATTTTATTTGGGAAAAAATCTAATTCATTTTCCTTGGGTTTTTTGATAGCTAGCTTTTCAGCCAGCCGAGACGTGAAAATGTTCTAAAAATGTACTACTGTCATATCCCCACCTTCAGCAATGTCAGCGCTAGCAACCCTGACAGCCCCGCTGAGGAAGGCCTCTAGCATTTCTAATACTGTTGATTTGGGTCTGAACAAACTGTGCGGTGCAGTGATACAGAGAGAGCTAAAGGAGTCAGCGGGTTATCTGGATTAGGGTTTCCAGTGCTGGAGCAACTGTGGTCTGAGTTTGTGTTTTCAGTAGAAACATGAGAGTGCTTGTAAGTGAGTCTGCTGTAGGATTCTTGTGCATAAACACAGATACATGCTGCTGCCAGCCTGTGTGTTCAGTCCCTTGAATTCACAGGAAATTATTGGGAATCAGCAGCAAAGGGTATTCCTTAGTTTTTCCATTTCAAGAACAAGACTTGCTGCAATCAGGTAGAACATACATGTTCTCTGATGCGGTAATTGTGGCCATATATTCCCCTCAGAAAATAAGGGTTTTATTCTTTAACTGTTTGAAATGTTATGACTTGTAAATTTAGTTTTGGACTCTTTTGTTTCATTTTGGTTTTAGAATACATTTCTCCCCTTCACTTATTTATTACTGTCCTCAAAAGGTGAAATCAAATGGAAAGCAAGCCTTTTTTTAAAGAACATTGTCTGTTCCACAGCCTTTGGTTTGTGGAATGTTTATTATGCTTTCTCTTGGTAGACAGTCTTTTTAAAAACGTGAAGAAAATGCTCAGTCTTTGCTTTCTCATGACCTCTTTTCTTTCTTCAAACATGTTTATCAGAGGGATTTTTTCACGGCGTGTACAATAAAGTTATATTCATGGATATGCCTGCCTTACTAACTTTTTCTATCTTCCAACTTTGCCAGTAATCTTAGTTTTTCATCAGTTCTTTGTATTAAAATCATGCCCAAAAGCTTCAGTATGGTCCCTCAGTGCTATGCGTTATGTGCACTTACAGTTAAAATGTTTAGTAAATAGTTAAAATAGGTAAGACAAAAGATGATGAGTATAGTGTCATGATCCTTCATTTTATAGGTAAAGGCACAGCGACAGAGATCAAGGGGCTTACGTGTGTTCATACCTTGAGTGCGTGGTATAGGCGGGACCAGAGGAACATCTTTTACCCCTTTCTAGCCCTCACCATCAAAACTATTAATAAAAGTGATGGTAATATTGTGTATCAGAATACCTGTTTATAACTATGCACTGCACAAACAGCAAGAAAATTTGTACCTACTTCAAAAAGCAGTTTGTCCTTTGGCTTTTTTCTCTTTTTTTTGAGATCAGTTTGGACGCATGAAGAAAGCTGTGTTGTATGAGCATCTCCATTCCTGGTTTAAGAAGTGAAGAAATGAGAAATCAAAGGAACTTGTCATTAAGTTTAGCCATAATTCTGTTTATAGTAACCACCTTACCTCAGCTGATGATGCAATGAGGGTGGTTAATTGCTTTTCTTATCCTTAAGACAGATTCTGTATAGGTTCCTAGTGTTGCTTTGCGTATGCCTGAATGAACTACTGATAGTTCTAAAATGTCTTCATGAGAAGAAGCAAATATATTCTTAAAATTGCATTCAAGTATGTTTTCTGCCAATAACCAGTCTCATAATGACATGTTGGATATGCTTATTAAAATGATCTTGATATGTAATATTAAAGGCATTATATTTAAACAGGAGTACTTACAGTCACATAAAACCATGTTAAAAGGCCTATGGGCCTTCACATTTCTTGGCATAACCAACTGTCAAGGCAATAGCAAGTTTTCCTTGTTTTCTAGTTACTCCACAGTAGCTCCCCAGGATGCTGTAAAACGTCTGGTACACACCTTTCCTGGAAAAAGGAAATGGGATTAATTGTATCATGAGGTTAGTCCAAAGCAGCAGTTCCTCTGTTCCTCTCTGCAAAAACGGCTTGACATTAGGTGTTGCCAAAAAAGTTGCCAAGGCAGTCCTTCTGAATTTGAGGAGTGCTCACTGCAATGGGAAGAATTTATTGGCCATTTAACAGCTGTGTGTAGTGCACTCAAAGGATGAATAAACAGTAATGAATTGGAGCAGCTTATGCTTTATTTATTTATTTTTGATAGTGGAATTGGTAAGTAGTTTTGAATTATCTGCGCTGCTTCTGGTCCTTGCAGTGGGTAATTATCTCCTAGACTTCCTATGGTTTGTGGAGTGCTTTGTCCATCTGCATTTCACCTGGGGAGATCCACGTTACTAGCTAAGAACAGCTTTACTTAGCTTTGCTTGGGGGGTGAGGGATAAAGTCTTGATATTTTCAGAGCAGAGCTGGCAGTAGAGCTGGCAGATTGTCGTTGTTGCTGAGCTTCTTGTTTTACTGCTGTCTTGTGCTAGTGACTCAATGTTCCATGCTCAGGAAATGTCAGCTTCATGGATGAGCCATCCAATGAGAGTATCAGTTTTCTCAACAAGATGAGATCCTGGCTGGAATGAGTAACTGCCTGCATGCAAATCCATCCTGGAGTCAGTTAGTTAAAGAGTTAGAGGGAGGAAATATCATCCTGCCTGTTTCTCTCTATTAACTCTTTATTTCTGTCTTCTAAAATAGAATTCTCCATAGGTGTTATTACTGATATACATGTAAATCCTTATCTTACTTAGCTTTCTAAACCAGGTGCACACATGCCAACTGCAACAGCAAAAGCAGATGGTGTAAGCTGCTGAGGTCCCCTGGTACCTTTTGGAAGAGGAGATACTGTTCTGAAGATCCCAGCTAATTATACTGTATGCAATTGCATTTTATCTGTGTTTTCCCTTTCTTTTGTTTGAGGAAGCTGTGTATTTTTTTAAAAACTTCTTTTAAATTGAAGGTAACTTGCATTTTTATAGCTCAGCACAAGCAGAATTCTCACCTTTCTATAGCAGTTGAAGTTTACTATGCAGAAATGTTTGATGCTTGGGTAGATAGTAAGCTTTTGTTGAAGATTTTGACAAAAAGTGTGTGTTTAAAGCTGGTTGAAACGTAGAAGTGTTTCTCTATTGGAAATTCAGTTTCAATATTTGTATTAAATAAAATTAAATATTATTTAGGGGCAGCATAAGAGAAAATTAGAAAATGTACTTTCTTTGGCTTGTTTATGTTTTCTCTACAATATAAATTTAGGGGCGAGGGCAAAAGAAACAAAATAATACTGAAAGAAATCACTGGAACCAGCAATTAGTGTGTAATGTTGAAATGGAATCTGGAACATTCACACCTTTCTCTGATGCAGCTGATACTGGCCGCAGTCAACCAGCATGCTACCAAAGAGGTTCTTTCCAGGCACTTATTAACTTTCTGGCTGTCTATGAGCTCAGCTGCCCTGTCTTACAAATTGTATTACATATATTTTTGAGATGATCTGGAAATGCAGAGTGTCTGCAAAATACAAGTGTTGCAGGTTCATCTTAAGACTTTTTTTTTCCAGCTTCCCTACCTGATCATTAATAACAAAATGCTGATATACTAGTGACAGAAACTAGGATGCCAAAATGAATAAACTAGGGTTGTGCATATGGCACTTGAAGCCAAATATTGTATGAAAAATACACATGAGGAAGGATAACGTTCATGACTGGAAGACAGATATTGGGAAGCATACACTGTTTAGATCACACAGAAGTAAAGGTTAAATTGGTCAAATAGCATTATATATCAGTGAATGGAAAGAGACCAGAGCCATGACTCTGTGCACAAAAAAGTATCTATTTAGATCAAAATCAATTTTAGGAAGAATGGCAAACAATTTAAGTAAAAAAGAACTGCAAGGCTTCTACAGCGCCTCGCAAGCTGATTTTAGTAATGACTGCATCTCTGCAACTGGAACTGGGTCATTGTAGTAGATCTTTGCTTCTCAGATATGGTATAGAGAACAAATGCTACCAACAACTACTGTGTACAAATATTCCTGGATTAAATTCAAAAGCAGCCGTTCCCAATTCATCATTGAACCACCAGGAGGCAAACGCTAATGTCTTTGCACCAGGCACTCATGAAAACTCCTTTGGAATACTTCTCACAATCCAAATTATATGGATTCAAACAGGACTTCTTGCTGCCCCAGCTATAAGGGTTGGCAAGGCCAGCTGCGAGGTAGCAACAATACTTTCGGGGTTTGTTAGTTTGAAGTTGTTTCCTATTTCCACAGACTTCAAAACAGGTCGAGAAAACATCAGGGTCTGAGCTGGAGGTCCAGCACAGATCCGGTAGGCAAAGCACCAAGGGTTCCCCTTTTTCACTCGTGCACAGGTGATGCCAAAGCCAGGCTCTAGTGTTACAGTACGATCTAGTTTGAACAAAACCACAGGACCTCAGCTGTGTGAGACACTCGAGACCTTGCTGTCCGGCGCCAAGTACACTCCGTGCTGTCACTGAAGGGACGCTTCGTACAGCTCCCTCCTCTGCAGCGATAGATGGAGCTGCTACAACGCGAATCAAGAGGAAGTCAATCATGGAAGGCCTCGCTCGGCTTAAGGCTTTTGCTGCAATCAGAATGAAATACGAAAAGACATCAAATAGAGCTGGCACCCCTTTTAAATTGTATCTGTATTTGTTATCCTATCAAAATACATATGGATGAGGAAGATAAAACTATTTTTTTAAAGACCAGTTCATTAACTTATAATGAATTTATATAATATACCTGCTACTGTTCTTTAGTTTATTGCGAGTATCTTTGTTATCATCTGCCAGCTCCCTTTAGTGACTTTTCTTTCATGAATTTTTTTGAGATAAAACAATGCGTTTTAGAGAAGTGACTGATGCCTTGGTTCTAATATTTGACCAGGAAACTGTATTCTCTCTTACAGCTTGTTTGAATCTTATTTGGGCTCTGAATTCATTCCTCTTAGTAGCCTTTTATTACTAATTGAACTGCTATTACTAGTCCATATAGTTTCCATAAGTTTAGTAGGAGGGGCTGCATTCCCAGAAAGGGAGGGTTTGTTTCTTTATCTTAGGATAAGCAGAGACAGGATATGCAGTAACTCGACAAACATAGGGGACTACTGTTCTCCAGCTGAGTTACGTTAAGGGTCCACAGGTGCTTTCCACCCATTGCAGTAGCTAAGTAGAGACAGCTGTGTGCATTAAGCCACCTGACTGAGTTAAAATAGTGCATTCTTTTAGTGGGGGGAGAGCTTGGAGATGGGAGTTGGTGCAGCTCGGCTGATGAATGGTAACTAATGAAGGCAGAACGCTTCGGCTGTTTGTGGTTACCTGTACAGACCCTAGATAACACCGTTCCCAAAGCTGCGTAAGCTTTGTTTAGGTTCCCCAGCAGAGGATGGTTAATTAGCTGAATAGAGTGGTAGGGCTGTTCTTGCTGCTCATGTAGTAACAGACAGAGCAATTAAAAATCAGAAAGGTACTTAGGCTGCACTTTTTTTTTTTTTTAAATTCAGAACTTATGTATTAGTAGCTGTGAAGTCAGAGAAGCTAAGTGTGGCTTTTTGGAATGGGAAAGCATACCAGCTTGCTCTGCTGCATTAGCTCTGTGCTTGCTTGGAAGAACAGAAATATGGCTCGTGCATGCATGGACTTAGTTATCTGAAAAATAAAAGTTATTTTGGTGCCTGTAACACCAAGAAACCTGAGAGAATCCAGGGCTGTGACAGAGCTCTTTGCCTCGTCTGGAATTGCTGAGTGTTTGTTCTGGCTGCACAAAGACCAGGAGCCACCTCAAGGGGCTGACGGGTTATTTGGCTGAGTTGGAGAAGTGAAAGAAAGAAGTCAAAGTAAAGAAACTGCGGAGTGGCAATTCCTTCCCACTGCTTTTGTTCCACAGATCATTAAACCTTAGAGGTAAGAGAGACGTTGTAACCCTTTCTTCCTTGTGTCCTAAAAAGTAATGACTGTATTTAGAAAAGCAAATACAGTCACTTTGTTTTTTAACGAGGCTTTTGAAAATGTACTTCAGAACCTACCATCTCCCAGGAGTTAATTGTATTAAAGTTGGTATTTCTCCTACTAGTAAATTGCAGGAAAGGAACAAAACTTTCCACGGTAAAACAGGAGCCAGCAACTCCTTCTCTTTCTGCTCTAGCTTTCAGCACAGAGCAGTGACTACATGCTGCAGGTGTGACCCCAGAGAGATAAGGGATTTCACTGGAGCGTGGTTTTCATTCTATCCTCCCACAGTGATCTAACAGAGTTTGTTTAATAACATTCCTTTTGTTCTGGCAGATAATCATGGGCTGGCCCAGATAGCATCACAAAGTTGCTCCTTTCTGATAATAGGATTTTATCAGGGCTTCAGCAGCATATAGCATTTACAGGATATGGCTTTAATTAAAATGACAATATGGGACAGCTGAGGTTAGATTCCCTAGTCTGGCATCACTGTAATGTCAGACTGGGAAGGGACAGGGTAATAAATGTCTTTCATCCGGTATGAGAGAGAAGATAGAGAACTATTTTGCTGACATATTAATCATCTGTTGGCTGGAGTTACTGCACTTGAAAGTTCTAAGGTAAGCTGTCTGTGAAGGCATACAGTAAATATAGACTCTGCTGATGGATCCCCAAATGGGCTAAAACTGGAATGGCAGGCTTTACACCTTTCTTTTCAGCCATTAGTGATGGGAACCTCAGGTGTTGTGATGTGGAATACAAGATTATTTGAGTTCCCTGCAAGCCTGTGGCTGTTTCTTAGTGGGGATACAGTAGCTTCTGTGTCTGGGCCACGTAATAGGTGATTTGGTGTGAGCCTGTGCAAGCTATCACAAAAGAAGTGTTGAAAGCACCATTTCTAAGGTAGTGGGCTGGTCTGGAAGACACAAGCAGTATCCACTACTCCCAGTTCATCAACTTCGAAATTCAGAAATTATGAATGACTAAATTTCCCTGGCTCTGAGGGAAAAAAAAAAAAAAAAAAAAAAAAAAACCACCAAAAAAAAAAACCACTGAGGGAGGAGACATATTCTCTGCACTATACAGTGCATACTGCAGAAGGAAACTCATAACTTGAAGCTAGTTCTTGAACACCTTACATCAGGTTTGTGCTGGTACTGAGTGCTCAGGTAGATGAGAAGCTTTTGGCAGCTCTCTGAACACACTCTTCTATGCACCATACAGAGTAAAAGCTCCAACTTCTTTAAAGTTCACATATCAGAATTCACAAATCAATAGTAACCCCCAGCCAGGCAAAGGTTCCTTATCTTTGTGCTACTGAATGCTCGCTGCTAGAGAAATGAGGCAAGGGATAGCGAGTCCTGCTTTATCTGCAGCGGAAGGCTGGCTATCAAAAATCTGCAGTATGCAGAGCCTCACCTCCTCTTCCCACCTGCCACCTCCAGAGCTCTGCAGTTCTTGTTCCTACTCCCCAATTCAGTTTCCTATTGACAACAGCCTGTTCTCCCTCACCATCAAAGATCAATAGGAGACTGTGTTGTACTGGTGGTTACGGGGCTCTACTGAGATAGTGAAAACGTTGATAGCTGATGAAAGAGGAGGAAATTTTTCTCTAGAAGAGGTTTGTTCATTGTAACGCCAGCTTTCTAATGAGTTAGGGGCCCCAGAAGTTCTAGAAGACAGTGTGCTTATGCAGGGCTTGATGTTAAACCTAGTTTTCAGAGTTGCTGACTAGGTGCAGTCATCTCTGACTTCTGGAAGTTTTCAGTCTTTGAAGGTGCAACTGTGACACAGCAACACATCAAAGCAGGCATCTACCTTTAAGCAAGTTGACATACTGAAGGTTTCTGAGTACTAAGCATCTTCTAAATTGGAATTTCATTCTCTTAACACCATAACACAATCAAGGCTAGTTATATGATGTCCTAAATAACAAGAGATGACAATGGATGAAAAGGCACTAGAAATCAGCTGACTTAAGGGAAAATAATTACTTCTCAGCAAGGCTGAAGTTAATATTTTTGAATCACTGAGTTGCCTGATAGAAACCTCCTAAGAGAAGGAATTTTTCTTATTAATCTTAGTGCTTTTTCTTGCTTTGTTTTATTCCTTTGTATGTATTTTGTAGCTTTTAACAGCTAAATGAAAGTGCTTTATATCCTGTCATTAATGGCTTTGACATCAGAGGTTAAAGAAAATCACTTAATGTAGTTCTTTTCCTGAATATATAGGGTTTATTCCCTTGCTGAATATCATGTTCTAAAAGCCTGATGTGGTGTTCTGCTTTGGTGATATAATGTAATACACAATAATTTGATTGGTTTTAAAATTTCTTCGTATCAAGGTCATGTCACTTGCAGTGCAAATTTCACTTGCACAACACTGGAAGAATTGGTTTTATGTCTTACTCTGAAAAACTCCTGGATTTATTAAAATATATGTGTATGTGTGTTTAACTGCATGTGAAATACAAAATTCCTATTAAAAAACATCTGTGTTCTGATCCGGAGAGCACAAATGGTGCTACGAACTGAAGTACTGTACACTTTCTGTTACTGTAAGAACTTTATTGCAAGTCACAGCTTTGCTTCTAATCGAAGTGCAGTCTCCTGGTAATACTTGGCTAGAGTCACATTCCCAGCTAAAAATATAGTATCTGGCTTAGAAATGTGACATGTCTTTTTATCTTGGTTCATTATAACTACCCTTTAAATAATCAGTAATTACTATCCTTTAACCTTTAGTTCTAACTTGAGGCAGCAGTTATTTAATATTATTTTATCTTAAGTGTTGAGGAAGGTAAAAATCTGTATTTCAAAGCAATTTACTGTTAATTTTTTATCATATGATGTGTGCTTCTAATAACTTCATAATTATTGTTACCTGGTCTGTCTTCTTCTGCCTCCCTTCCCCACAAATCTTCTTTATAGCATGATCAAGGAATTGTCTACTTCAGCTATTTGTGTGTGGAGGCATAAAGAAGACTCAAAGCATGAAGTGCCCTGGCTGGAGGCTGAGGGAAAAAATCCATGGTAAGCGCTATACTTTTCAAAATTATGTACTTCAGTACACGCTCTGGGTTTTGTTGTGTTATGTCCTTTGCAATCAAAAGTCATATGTGAATTGACATGATCCAGTTATCCCATTCTCTGGACTTCTATTACAGTCACACTTAGGTTCTCCAAGCAAAAGTTGGAGCCTGACTTTGTAGGAACTGCGTGAAGTGAGAGATGATGCCTGACCCAAATGCACTGTGCTTTAAATACGTAACAGAGGCTCAAAAATGAGAGGGGAGGTGTAACTTGGAGAAGTAAATGGACGTGTCCTGAAGTCTTCATCCAGGTTAGTTGTTTCCTGCAGCCCAAACTAGTGTCCTTTGTTTTCTTTCTTCCTTTAATTTATTATAATGAAGAGTAAAAAACCATACCAGTGATAGCCTTGGATAATTTATATATGAATTTTGAGGGAATGTTTGGTCTTGAAGTATTCTTCAGGAAGTGGAATGGGAGCAGGAGAGTTAAATTTTCTTTTGTCTAGGTTAAAATACAGTTTTCGGTGTCATAATTGTCTTTGTTACCTGTCTGGGAGTTGTAATCCACTTGGAGGAAACACTTCTGTAGGTTCTGTTGCCTGCTATAAAAGTGAAAGAAGAATTGTGTGTGATTAAATGCATTCAGTTGTTCTAATTTTTTTTGCAATGACAAATACCTGAACTATAGGAGAAAAGGGTCCAAATCATACCAAAGGTGAGTTTTATGCAATGCTTAGTTCCTGTGCAGAGGTTATTTGCACTCAAATAAAACATGAAATGCGCATGCTTTAAATACTACAAGTACATTGTGAGCAAAATATTTCCTCCTTTGTCTGCCAACACTTGAATATGGGGGTGTGTTTTCATTTACTAAAGCAGATGTAATTGTAAATCCTTAAGATACCCTCAAGATTAGAGGAAATTTTTCTATTTTTAGTAAGTTTTCCTGGTAAAACACCAACAGGTGAAGTCAGGTCTTGATTAAGTAAAGCAAAAAATCCCTGCATTCCACTTTCTTTTCAGAGCTCAGTAAGTTTTCCCTAAAGCCAGAGAAAATTCTACTTCATCTTTCATAGGCCACATCCGCTAAGCTACTGACTTCACGGTCTCTTGTGTGATTACTTATGACAGAGTTCATTGTATTTTGTTTGAGAACATAATTAAGTCTTTAGTGCATGACAGTCGAGTGGCTAGTCAATATTACAGTGCTTGCTGCTTCCCCCTGCTGCACAGAACTAGAATTGCTTGGCTGTCTGCCATGAGTCTTGTCTTGCAGGGAGAGGCTACCCTTCAGTGGCAGGTACCGTGGGTGGACTGGAGGGTGTACCTGTATAGCGCAGTGATGTAGTTTAGTCCCGGCTGGGTGCTGCACCATATTCGATACTATCTTGGCTGTCTCTTAACAGGGCTTCAGTATCTGTTGATTCCACCTCGACTGGAAACTTCCCAGGAAAGATCCTGTTGATACAGGTTACTTCAGCTGCGGGTCTGACTTGGGTGATGCAGTGTTTTATATCGTTTAGTGTTCTTGTTGGTGGCTTTCTGATGTAGCCTGGTCTCTGAACCATTAGGTTTGCAGACCATGGAGGCAGATTCTGCTGGCCTTTACTGTCACTTGGGAGGGTTTGTACACATAGTGCCTATAAGGACTGCTCTTATCACACCTGAGGCCCCATTTGTGTTTCAATCTGCTAGATGTCACTGTGATATTAGTAACTTGAGGAATCTTTTGGCAGTGGTAAAAAAACACCTAGAGCCTGGTACCCCTTGCAGGAGGGTTTACTAAATTCTGTGCAGCCAACTCCTTTTATCAATTTTCACTGTAATGTGTATGTCAAACCTCAGAGAAGCATTTGTATGGCCTGTTTTTGACAGGTGGAATAGGTTAATTCATCCGAAAAAGCAGCAGTGTTTTTCTTGGTGGTAAAGGGATCATTGCAATGCTGAACAGACAGGCTCTTTTCTCCCTCCCTCCCTCCCTGTAGGCTGGTTCTCTGATGCTGCAAAACGTATGCTAAACATTGTGGTAATTATTATCCGATGCAAATATAAAATGGTGTTTTTCACTTGTCCACACCTGCTGAAAACAATAGAAAGAGTTCGCTCCAGTAAGCAGCCTCCAAACACTGCAGGCTGATAGGGGGTATGCAGTGGGATTCATCTTCACTTTAGCTAAATTGCACAAATCTAGTAAAGTGGACCCAAGACAAATTAGATGAAGTCATGTGACAGGTTTGCTAGCTTTAGCATCAGAGTGCTGTTATTCTTAACAGTATTGATAGCATTGTACACAGGAGGCAAGGAACATTGGGTTAAGTTGGAAATGTGAGTGCTATCACCACAGCCTATTAAACCAATTGGTTTATATGCAGAATTTTTTTTGGTAAACTGCTCGAGTACGTTAGTTTCATTTCTGAGAGACTTCCTGATGAAATGGTATGCTGAAGGTGCTGCGGGGTGGGGAGAAAAAGAGGGTCTACTATCATAATTTTGTTGTTGTTGGAGGGAGTCATCCCATTACATGAACAATATTAACCGGGGGGGGGTGTGTGTTCACTTTTTTTTTCCCCTACCTTGCAGCAGTTCTGTCTCTGAGAAAGTAAACAGGGTGTAAGTCTGGACAGACTCATTAGCCCAGGATTACAAAGCTCAGAAAATGCTGCAGAATTTACTATGACTGCTACCAGTGCATTCGTGTTATGTGCCTGATAGGGCAGTGTACTCTTATTATTGCACACTAGTAATAGGAATAAAACCCTGTAAAACTTTAATAGGAGCAAAAAACCTGTGGGGCTATCTGAATCTATCACGTTGGGAATTATGCTGGAAAAGTTACAGGTTTAACAAAATATAGTGACTCTTCTATGCTGGATGTAAAACTCTCTATCAAAACATCAGAACATTTGGCACTATCCACCAGTGAGCTCTCATTTATGTTCTATGGGAACTTTTATAAAAAGGGAGCTGAACTACAGCTTTAAAATGAGAGCTTCTGTCACAAAATCTGCTCTGTCGGAGGACTTTTCAGTGACAGCATCATGTGCTGATCGAGGAATATCTTGTGATTGCAATGCTGAAGGACTATGTTTACCCCTTCCTGAACATGCAGGCTGAGCTACTGCTGTACAGTAATTCAGGCTCCTCTGAGCCCCTGGACTGTTTCTTTGGAGGGTGGTGGTGGTGTTAAAAGTAACCATGAAGAATTAAGTTATCGATGAGTTTAAACTTACTATGTAGGGGTCCACGACCTCAAGGAAATGTTTTTTTAGGGCTTCATATACTGAAAAGTTAGAAAACCACAACTGTATAAATTTTGCTTTTTAACTGCATGCTCCCTTGTGGTAAATCAACTTATTCTTCATTACAATAGATGGCATTAGTGCCTTACTTGTCTGCCAGGCACTGCAGTAAGGTTTTTTCCTATTATTTCTATTGATGTGGAGATAACACGTGCTCTTTGTGGAAAAGATAGGAAGCCAGATCAGCCAGCGAGACGAGAGCAGTGACTTGTATAGGTGGGTTTGAAGAGGGCTGTGGGTGGCAGGCTTTACGGCTGCAGTTATATTCAAGAGGCAACATCATTAAGCAGGATTTTATGGCCTAGACCTGTCATTCCCACCCACGTGCCACTCTTGGCGCTGTGCATTTGTGTGATGTGTTGAACCACATCAAGAAATGAATCCAAGTTGAAGAAAACCCCTCCTGAGTGGTATATTCCCAGAGTGGTACCTGGTTTGCCATCTACTGCTTAACATGGCTTTCCCAATACTTGTACTGGCATGGCCCTTGGTCTGTAGCGAGACTGGGAATGAGAAGCTGGGATGGAGGGGTCAAAGAGTGCTTACATTCACAGCCAGCTGCTCGGTTTCAAACGTCACCTGTAGTCTAAAGGATTGAAAGTAAATTTTCTTTTATTACAGAGTTTCTTGTTTTGCTGTGCATTTAAAAACTGGGTAAGAAATATGAATATATGAGAATGCACTGAAGCTGAAACACAGAAATAAGTGATTGACAAGTATGTGTCTATTATCAGAGGGTATGCCTTCTTACAAAGTGGGAAAAGCTAGTATCTGAACAGCTTTTCTCACGCGATTTTCCTTGTGATTCAGGAACTGGTTGCAACGATTGTATAGCTGCCATCTCTCTCTGCACAACTGCATCACTTTCTCAGCTGTAAGTTCCTTCAGGTCTCTTGTCAGTGTCACAACAGTACCTCATCCCTGCTGCACAACACTTGTTCACCTCATGGTGGTTGTACAGATCCTTTGATGTGCTTTTTTTAAAATACAGTTGCCTGAGAGATACTTAGTTCTTTTTTTAATTAACGCCTTTGAGATTCTTGAGTCTTCCCCCCCCCCCCCCAAATCCTCAAGCAATTGTAGAAGTGAGCGGATGGCCAATGGATCTGCCACCCTTCCAGATGCGTGCTACATTACATTCATACAACTTGCTTCTCCGTCTCGATGTATGTGACTGTTGAGTTGGAAGAGGGCAAAATCTTCCTGGCAAGAGACCTATGTATCGTAGCTGGCTCCATGGCAGGACAATGCTACAGGGCGATCATTTCTCTGCTACAGTGACCTCCATCTGGGAATGATATATCAGGTTTTGTACATTCCTGCTGCAGTCCCCAGAGTGGTGCACAGGCGGGCTTGTCTGCCCTTCTGCAGCCTGGGAAATGTAGCCTCAGGGACATGTACTTAGCAGCAGAAACAAGTGCAGTCATCTAACAGAGCAGTATTCGGGGAGCGGCAAGAGGTTAGCCAGCACGCTTCACGAGAATGGTGGGAGCGGTCAATAACTGGGTTCTTTGCCTTCTAATCACATGAAATGGGGAGAACAGCTTAGCTGGCTGTTTGGTACTTGACTGATACATGTTAACTGGCGCTTTTCAGAAAATGGTGTCACTTGCACCGAAGCGGGCTTCTATTGTTTCTCTGCCTTGTAGCTGAAATAATGTTTTAATAGTTAAGGAACTACTCAACTACTTGTTGTCTTTCACACCTGAGATCATCAAATAGTTGCATTTCATGATGTGTGACTAATTATGAATAATTCAGAACTTAGTTACTAGGTGGATGCCCTCTGCTTTTGTGCTGGAGATTAAAATGAAAATAATAAAGCAAAGAGTTCACTTCCCCCTTTTCTTCTTGTTACTGAAAAGTCATTATTATGTGGCCATTTCAGAGGCACAATTAGGTAACTTAATAATGACACCTGCGTATTTCCAGTCCTGACAAAATTGCACTTAATTAGAGTAAAAATAATCTCCCATTTCTCATGACTCACTGTGAGGATTCAGTGCACTGGTTAGCAAAAAGGGGAGACAGGAACTGTGTGCGATTAGTCCAATACATTCAGCAAATCAAAGCAGTGTGAAGTGTCCCTAATCAAGCCAAACATGTTTGCAATTTAAATGACTGGTGCCTGCTTCATCATCTTTCCCCAAGTACCTCAGGCTTCACAGGAAGCATGTGGCAACATCCAGGCTAAAATTCAGATTGTCTCATTAACCCTAGTCTGGAGCATTAACCGCTTATCTTGCTAGTTAGCTGATGATCTTCCTCTGCCAGTTCCATACAAGGATTTTCTGGGCTTTTCAGGTCAGGTCGGGTTTGGTTTTGTTTTTTTTTTTGTGGGTTTGTTTTTTCTTTCTTTTGGGAGGGGAGGAGTGAGGGGGGAGGTTCAGTTCCTTTATGTGTTTCTATTGTCTTATGACCTGTGAGTCTATCCATCTGCCTTTCATGACTGGACTGTAATCGTGCACAGTCAATGAATATCTCTCAGCCTTCACTGGTTAATTGCCAGAGGAAGGTCTTAGTGAATTCTGCTTTTCAGTGCTGTGTAAGTTTGGATGAAAAAAGGTGGCAATAACTTCCCACTTGATGAGAAGGTTCTGAACTTACTCAGTAATAGCCTTTTGAGAACAACACTACCTCTGACGGAGACTGAAATAGCTAGACACATCACTCACTTTTTTTCCGTGCCGGCAGAACAGAAAGAGTCTTGCTCAGTGTTTCTTGTCCCTTGCCCTCTAACTATACTCTTGCTCACAGACAGCAGCATCCCTGCCAGCTCTGAACTGTACAGCAATGCCTGCAATGTTTTGAAGAATCGCTCAGATAGTCTCTTACAGCTTGAATGTGTAACCTTTTTTCTTTTTTTCTTAACCACAAATTACATATAGCTAAGCTACTGAATTGCTTGTCTAATGTCCTGCTACTTTTGATTTTCTTTGCTGTCAAAGCATGCTTTCTAATCCATGCGCATCTTGCCCTCCCATCCTCTATGTCTTGTCGTGCACCCCCCATTCCAAGTAAAAGTTTAGATGGGAAGATCTGAACCAGGATGCTAAAGCTGGAATAGATACTCAGTGGCTGACTTTAAAGGATGGGGAGTACCGGTGACATGTGCTTTCTATTTGCAGTCTGAGCTCTTTATACAGAGGTTAGAGCATATTGTACAGCTGCCCTTTGCCTGTAATCCAGCTGCAGCCACAACAAAAACGCCTGGATGTGCGACAAGTGGATGTAGGTGGGATCAGAGTATTAATTTATGTGGAGAAATCTAAAAGGGCACGGAAATAAAATAATAATTAATGCTGAAGTAGGAATTCTTCTTTGTCCAATTGAAGGAAATGCTGCAGGTAAAATTTCAAGTGCAGCTGATTTCTCCAAATTACAAATCAAGGAGTGAACTGGGTATTAAGATTATGACATTTCCTAAATGCCTGGGTCTTATGATTCTTAAAATCAATTAGTGAAGTTCAGATGTTCATCACCCCCTTGGCATGTTAATCCACATTCTCCTGTTCTGATGCACAGCCAACCACTTGAGCATTTTACTTTTATCAGATTAACTTTGCGCTGTGGTGTCTGTCGATTTTTGGAAAGAGTAAACACAGGAAAATGCAAATAGTTGTATTGTATTTCATCTTAGATTAATCAATTTAAAATACTATAGATTTTAACTCGTCAGAAATGATGGTTTATGACAGCTCAAATGGTGACTTCACTTTAAAGCAAGTGGGATGGAATTGTTTAAAGAAACATCATGGGTTTTTTTAAGGTGTATTTTTTTTTTCTTCCACCTCTGAGGAGGCTGAAGTTTATCCTTTGGAATAAAAGGGTTTATATTTTTTTTTTTTATTCATATGGATGAAAAAACCCACAGAACTGGAGAGCAGCATTTTCATTTCATGTCATTAAAATGCAGAATAAGGAAAAATCTTTCTAAACTGAAGCTAAGAAGAGGTGTACATTGCAAAGAGTAAGACTACATTATGGATCAGAGGTAAACATGTTACTGTGATATCCTGACGAAAGATAAAGTAGAAATTGGCGTATATACCTGTCACTCTCATTCTGCTCTCACTTCAAAGTACGCTGTCCAGCAATGAGTTCGGGTTATGGCAGAACAGAATAATGCAGGAATCCTGAGATGCTCTCAAATAGGTCTTACTAAGCTTTAGAAAAGTAGGTATGAGCTTTCTGCCAGGAAATCTAAGTAATATATTCAGATATGTATATATATACAGTAAATTATGCAGCCACTAGATGTCCTAATGCAGAGCTTCAAATCCAGCATGAGCAATGGTGCACAAAAATTACAAAGCTGGGATTCAAAATACGTAGATGATCAGTTTTTATCCTACGCACTCTCAATTTCTAGAATATTGCTGAAGAGACTGTAAAACACAACTGAAACTGAAACTGTTCATGGAAGGCTTATATGCAGCTGTGGCTGGCTAATTAATTGCCATCATGCATATATGTTATGTTCTAATACTGGTATAGCAGATGCTGTGGCAACTCAGTCTGAGATTGTTTCTAATTACGATGTGGCTGGATCCAGTATTGTATCTTGCTGCTAAATATTTTTGTTGTACTGAGGGTAGTAGGTCATATTATTCTGTAAGATTTTACAAAGTCTTACAAAGATACAGACCCAGTTCTGAAGGAAATGCAACCTTGAAACCCCTATCTTGTGGAAAATCCCTCACTCCTCTCTATAAGAGAGGAAAATTATAAAACTTTTCTTTGATATAATTTATTTTTTTTTTAATTTCTACATTGTAAGTTGTGGAAATGCAAGAGCTTCATCTTGAAGTTGCTCTCTCCGCCTTCGGAATATCCCAGCCATCATGAGACACTCGGTGCAGAGAACTGTGTGCATGATACGCATAGTGAAAACGGTGTTGCAAAACAGGCATTCCGTGCTTAAGAAGAACTTTTGAGGCAGACCTTGTTGCAGTGACGGAGAAATGGTTGGACATAACTAATACCTGGCCATTGTTTTTATTGCGGGCCTGGCAGAGCGCATTCTTTAAAGGGGGGGAGGGATGAGGGACTTTGTTCTTTAAATGTCAGGTAATCCAAAGCTTCTCACTAATGCATCCATCTCTATTTTGTTCAGAGCGCCCTGTAGAATAGCAGAGAGGCAGCTATAGACTATCATAAACTTGAGGGCAAAGGAAAAAGCACAGACTGAATTTCAGCTGTGTTTCTGTATATTCATGATGTCTTGTGGAATGCTACACTCGTCTGTTAACTCTGTACGTTCGGTGCCTAAGAAGGGCTTTGCTGGTCAGACTCTTGATGGCTCATCTGCCCCAAAACCTGTCTCTGAGAGGAGTACTAGATGCTTAGGCAAACAACGTACAGCATACTTTCCATGCTCTCCTCTTTCAGCCACTGAGGTATAGGCTCTTCCTGAACTGGAGGTAGGTTGCTTATACAATATATTGGTTTTAATATTCACTGATGTGCTTATTGCACATGAATTTGGCTAATTCCTTTGAGCCCTGCTCTTGTGTCCTCTAGGGTTGCTGTATAAAATATGCATATATAGGACCGTGGTAACATCTCCACAACTAAAAATGTCAGGCTGGAGTTAGTCTTCAGTAATGATCTAGAGCACATCTGTATGGTACCGCAAGCACTCCTTTTACGTGTGGGCAATCTGGATACAGGCCCCGCTGTCAGTATCTCTTGAAAACGCAAAATCAAGCCATAACTGCTGTGAGCAAGTACTGCCTTGGATCACACTGTGGAAGACGGGATCTCTGAAACACCCTAATACCACTCATCTTTCCCGTGCAGCCTTGGACTGGTAACATGCATTATGGCAGCTCTCCTATCCTTCATGTGCTTCAGCAATTAATCTGTACTAGCATCTACAGAATGAATGCATTGCCTGTATTCTGTGTTGGGTATGCAGTGGAGAGAAAGAACATAATACTTTTCTTTCTCCCGACACATGTACGCGCACTTGGGTCTTCAACCCCAAAGAATGCCATCTCAGTCCATGGGAAGTGTTGAGAGCTACCACAGGGGGAATTTAATCCGCTTCTACGTTTGCTACATGGAGAGGAGATGTAATTAATCATTTGAGCCCAGACTTCCTGTTTTTCTTGCATTATGACAGACAGGGACGATTTCTTTAGTTTGATGCCATAAAATGAAACACCCAATTCAATGGAATGCACTTTGAGGTCAAAGGCTTGTTCCTATCTTATTTCTGTGTATAATCAGATTGTGGGCTGGTATGTATTGCTGAATCAAGCCAGGTAGTATCACAACTTTCTCACAATTAAAACTCTTCCAGGTGGGCTAGATTGTTTTTCCCATTTTGTTTAGGGTACTCTTGTGAGAGAGAGAGAGAGAGAACGGGAAGGATAAGTGTTGGAAATATGCTAAAAGCAGGTAGGATTTTTTTTTTTATTGGCTTCTGTGTCACAACAACAGAGCCCATTCAGAGTGCTTCACATAATTTCACTACTTATTTGTTGTTACAGTCGGATGTTCTTGCTTGCTCCTGAATTATTTACTTATTGTACAGATGTGAATATTTGCATTAGAGCCAACTGGTTTGTGTCTAATGTTCTCTGTGGTATACATGAATGGTTTAGATGCATTTGTTCTTCTTTTATCATTATATATGTTAAGTGTAGCAACAGTACATTCTGTCAGATTCCAGTGCCACCTCAGGTATGTTTTTATTTGTGAGAGCTGCAAAATGAAGCAGCTGTCTTTCACCTGCTCCTGAGAGCATGTCAGCAATGACCCTCCCCAGCCTATTATCTGACATACAGGTGATATGAATTGTGATTTATTGCAAATCACAGGTCGGTTACTGCAAGGTCATACATCAAATAAGAAACAAAATGTAATCACCTGGCTGCAAATTTTTGTTGCACTTGAGAAGAGATAGAGACTGAAAGCACCTTTGCAAACTCAGCTGGAACATTCTGCTGAGCTTCTAGGGTGGAGAAGGTGATTTATTTTTTTATTTTTTTCTTTCCCCCTTCAGGCTGTAGTTGTATGGCTTATTGAAAATTATTAGGGTATTGACATATTCTAGCTAGGAAAATTTACTTCACAGTTGTAAAGTGCTGTGTGTTTCATAAGTTAATGTGGTTGAAGACTCTAGAAATCTCTTTAGCAACTAGCTCAATGGCACGGTACGAGATGTAACCTGAGATACAGAGATGTGGGGAAAAAACGTGCTCGGAAGTATCTGTCGAGTAAGGTGGTGGCAGAGCTGAAGGCTAGAGTTGAGACTTTCAGTTACAGATTCTGTCTGTCCCTCCCATAGGCACTGTCCTGCTGTCTGGGTGTGTGGTTGCTGTGATGGAGGTATTGATGAAAGTTGCTTTTGTTTTGTTTGTTTCTCCTTTTTGACTTCTGTTTAGTGTCCTTTTTCAGCAGCTGCATCAATCTTTACACTTTCAGATTCTAGGAAATCTAAAATCCCAGATGTGGAATATGGACTCTGTCAGCAAATGAATATTGCTCATTGTAAAGTTCAACCCTTGAAGTGCTGGGGAAGAACAAATGTCTTCCTTGAAGCATTTTCAGCTTCTCCATTAGTTTTTCTCCATTTTCCTCCATTAATGCCATCAATCCTCTCTGGACTCCTGTCTTCTCTTTCATTCTTGCTCACACCCTGATATCAAAGGGAGATGCTTGCTTTTCCTGTGACTTTCCTCTTGTTAAAATGCTGTGTGAATAGCCTCCATTCATAGAAATAAAGCGGCATATTGGACTGCCATTGCATATACAGAGCTTTGTTTCTGTAAGGTGCTGTACGTTATCAGTGTGCATCAGTGCTTAAAGAACGTATAACTTCATCTTTAGATGCATTTCACCAGCTCAGAAACTGCTGCATACTTCCCCCACCCTGAGACTGTATCTTTGTGGAATATTCTGCTTATTTATGTTTCCAAGGGCACTGATTGAAGTTACCAGCTGTTGCCCTTTTTTCTACTTTTGCTCTCTTCTTCCCCATCATAATTGCATTATAAACTCAGAACTTGATATTTTTATCTAAAGCACCAAACATGGACTCGGTGGCATAGGCAAAAATAGATAATTAGCTGGGCTTGAAGCAAAAGTGGCTGTTTGTATGTACTAGAAAATAGGGCTATGGTGCTGACATGCTAAGACTTTAAAGGGAGTATGCTAGATACTCTGACAGTAAAAACTTTATCGTGTAGCTTCCCGGTTCTGGTACTCAATGTTGGTGGTGTTTTTGTTGTGGTTTGGTTTGGCTTTTTTCCCTTGGAAGGCATTGAATGTGGAGAATGACCTAAAAGGCTGTTGACAAAAATGTATTTTTCATGTATTTGCTCTCTGCCTTTGCAGCTCTGCTCTTCGTTGTGAGCTGAAGTCTAGCGCAAACACATGATGGAAAGGGAGTAAGAGATCTTCTGATGTGATGTTCTCGGATATTGATTTTTTTCTCTTAAAATTCTCTTTACAAATGCCTTTTGCTTTAATTATTTGTTTCCTCCTGAAAACAGTACAAAGCTAGCCTGCAGGAGGACCAATTGACAAGCCTTGTTCTTAAGCATATCTAACTAATCCTACTGCATTTTTCCAGAATTTGTCAGGGATTTCAAAACATTTTGTAAGTAGTAACGGAGTCCCCTTAAACTTGAGATATGTGCACGCTTTAGATTTTGTGAAGCTGGGGTAGAGTGAACTCGGTGCAATTGCTCAAGTGTAAAGCATGGATAGGAATAAAACCCTGTATTCTGACTTTTATGGTCTCGGCACCTGATGAAAATGGAGTTTATTTCCAAAAGAAAGGAATATGGAGAACAAGTACGGTATTTCAGGGGTATTTTGCACACCGACGCAACGTTGTAATATCTTGGCTAGGGCTTATACCATGGTTAGCCTTCCACAACGATAATTCTTTTACAGTCGTAATGATACAAACATAATCCGTTTGTTCTTACCGTGTAGTATTGTAGGAATCTCATGGGCGAGATACCTGATTAGTATCAAATCTCATTTTGTACCTTTTTCTGCTCCATTACTGCAGGTTTTGTATCCCACTGCAAGCACTGACACACCAGCTTTCACCGTGGCTTTTTTTTTTTTCCTTTCCTCTCCCCCTCTGCCCGCCGGTGGCAGAGAAAACCACGCTAATCCCTGACAGCTTGTGCATTGGCCGCACAGAAGGACAGGGTCTGTGGAGGAGCTGCCGTTCCTCATGACGGAAAGTTACTCCTCTAGCAACTTCTTTTCTTCAAGTGGTACCTTTGCTTTCCAGTTTCTTATCGATCAAATCTGTTCAGAGTAGAACAGCAGCAATTTCACTTGAGCAAATGGGTGATTTTTTAGCCTTATAATTTGCTTCCCGATCAGGTGTGTAATAAAAATATTTGTATGCAATTAGATGGGGGGGAAGGGAGAGTGAAACAGTGACACTCCTGGCAAGAAAAAGAATTTTTGATCGCAGAACCATGCAATATTAATAAAGATGGCACGAAATGTGTTTGCTTTGGGTGTGGGGGTTGGCTGTTGTAGTATTTTCCTCATGTTCTTGTTAATAGTAGTACTTTTCTTTCTTTTTTTTTTTTAGGGGTTTGTGCCCAACTGTGTGAATTTAAGAGAGAGGGTAGCGTAGGCCCCCAGAGCCCCGAGAACCGCCCTGCTCTCCCCCCAGCAAGGGACAAGCGGGTCACAGGGTCTTGGCGCGGAGCGTTTTGCGCTCCAAACTTCGCTGGGGCGGCC